>JAKSZT010054532.1:1431561-1459898 GCA_026826555.1 Tolypeutes matacus
CCAGAGGATCTTTAAGGGTCCTGTCTTTCAGCGAGCTCAAGTTCCATATCAAATCTATGGTGCCCCAAACTGGTTTGCTATTTCCTCCCTGCCATTTGGGTGGGGGCAAGAGAGAATTCCTGGAGAAAGGCAATGGACAGGGCCTTTAATTTTGTTTTTTGGGGCTCATAGAACCTAATTTTTTTCAACTTTTAATAAGACAAAGGGCCAGGCACTCTGAGAGAGCCCTGGATTGGAAACAGGCCTTGCAGTGGAGCTTTTGGGCTATGGAAACTGGGCCTCGGTTCCTCCACCTTTTCACTCGGAGAGTAGGGCCAGAGGATCTTCAAGGGTCCTGTCTTTCAGCGAGCTCAAGTTTCATGTCAAATCTATGGCCTGAAACCCAATCTGGTTTGGAATTTACTCCCTGCTTTACTCTGGGAGCTGTGGGATGGAGACAAGCGGTAGAAAGGGCCCAGGTTTGTGAAAGCATTCCCAGAGCAAGTAGACTGCAGAAAGGTCTCACAAAGCATAGACAAGTCACTTCCTCTCTCCAGCCTAGCCAAGGCAAAGCCACGCTATGTGTTTCTTTCATATGGGTCCTGGGATTCATGAGCAGACTCTCCCTTCCACTTTCCTCCCTCCAAATATAAGTGCACACATGGAGGCTGGTTCAAAAGACTAGGTGTCAGCCCCAGGGGACAGCAGCAGAGTCCTAAGGTGAGATTTCAGGTGAGATATGTCCTTTGGTATGTCTGTCAGGGGCAGGGCTTAAAGAATATCTGGACCATGCCCCAGTACCTCCCACATCCTTGTCAGCAGGGACACATATATGCCAGGAGATGTGGCACATCTTGGAAAAGTGTGACTCCTTTATTTTATTCATGAGATACTTTTCACGTACATTATAGCCATGTCTCAACATGGAAACCCTGTGTGTATTTTTATCCCCATTTTACATATAAGGAAACTGATGCTCAGAGGGGTAAATGTGAGAGGCAGAGCTGAGATTTGAACTCACATCTTATACGCAAAATCACATGAACTTGATTTCATTCTCTTGGGCCAGAGGGAGATGTCTACTGTATGCTTACTAGGGCTACCTGTGAGCCCCTGCTGGTCCATCTATTCGAGAATTCCTCATCCTGTAGTGTATATTGGGGGGTGGGCTTCAGTGTGGGAGATGGCTCCAGACTGCGTCTTGTGTGTTCCACCTCTCCTTCCTTCCTCTCTTACTCCTTTCCTAGCCCTGGATCTGGTTCCTACATGCTGGGGATAAAAGCAGGATAGAAAAAGTGGAATGGGAAACAAATTATGGAAGAAACCAACAAACTGTCAAAAACTCAATTTTCCTCCATGTGTAAGCAAAAATATAAAATAATTGACCACAATGTGAAATGTATTTTTGAAAAATTCCAGGTAAGGAATAAAAACCCGGCAGATTGATTCAGACAGAATGAATTCAAAATTCCAGAAAGTTAGAAGACTCTGTGAAGTGTTGTTTCTTTTTTCTCCTTCAACCAGGAGCAGTCTAGCAATCTTCCCTTCCAATTAATGCTGAGCAATGGGAAAGAATCCTTTTAAAGGTGCTTCTTATAGTATAGATGAAGTCCTCTGTTTTGTTTTGCAAAAGTAATGTCTAGGAGACCAGAGTAGGATTGTAGAAAGGGCCATGTCCCTAATCTATAAAGAGGCCTAGATTTGAGCCGTAGTTCTGCCATTAACATGAACATGCTTTGTCAATCAGGCCAGTTCTCTAGTCCATGGATTCCTTATCTGTAAAATGGGATTGCCAGGAGGAAATATTAGACTAAGTGATCTTTAAAGTCCTTACTGGTTCTGTGGGCAACTCTCAGCTTATCTCTTCTCTCCTTGTTTCCTGGTTACAAAATGGGAGCATTGGGCTACGTGACCTTGAAGGTCTCTTCCTGTTCTGCCATTTGGGATCTGAGGTGAGACCACTTGCCCTGATCCACCTGGCACCTTCTCCAGCCTCCCATATTATGCATCATGCTGGATAACCTGTCCCTGAAGCTGAGGGAGTATCCCAGAAGAAAGGGGAGTGTGTGTGTCCAGGCAAGGGAGGGAGGAGGTATTATGGCATAGTGAAGGTAATGTAGAATTGAGAAGCAGACTGGTTCGAATTTTGATGCTACCACTTCCCAGCTGTACTATTTTAAGAGAGTCATTTAACCTTTCTGAGTCTGTAGCCTAAAGCTTCTTGGAAAATAAAGTGAAAAAAAAAAGACACTTGGGGAAGGTACAGAAGAAAATTTCAATATACATAAAAGATATCTGATGTTATGGTGATGAAAGGCTCAATGCCAAAAATTTATTTATTTATTTTAAAATTTTTAATTTAATTTTATTTTATTAATATTTTTTTGGCTTTGTTTATGGGGAGATTTTGTATTGCAGAAGGGTTGCAGCTGTGACAGGGGAGGGGTGTCAGTGGTGGGGGGATGTGTATGGAGGGATGCACCTGGGTATGCCTCTATGGAATATAAATGCGTTCATGGGGTATTGACTCAGTGGGTGGAGAGCCACACAATAACTGATGGAATATTGAATTCCATCCTGGGGAGTCCTGCTACATTCTCCAATAGAGTGGCAGGAATCTCTAGAATACATGGGCAGTGCCTCACAAAAGAGGACAGACCAATAAAGCATGCCCTTAATAATAATGCTTGTACTTATGAACCTTGTTCTTGTGAAATTTAAACTTAGCCTAGTAATTTATATTGCCTAAGAGTTGCCTCCTGAAAGCCTCCTTGTTGCTCAAATGTGGTCTATCTGTAAGCCAAACTCAGCATATAAACTCACAGCCATCCCCCCGGAATGGAACATGACTCCCGGGGATGAGATTCCCTGGCACCGAGGGATTACTACCAAGCGCCAACTAGTAATGCATTTGGAAAAAGACCTAGACCAAAAGGGGGAAATATTAAATACAAATTAGTTTTTATGGCTAAAAGATTTCAAAGTGAGTTGGGAGTTCATTCCAGAGGTTATGCTTATGCACATCTTAGGAAAATCTCACTGACTGCCACAGTAAACAGTGCCTCAAGCAGGGGTACTCCTGAGGGCTCTAGGGACTTCAAGACACACAGGCAGGACAGACAACTTCAGGAAATTAGCACCCCATCGGTGGGCCTTACCTTGGAATATATGATAACCTATCTCCCCAAAGTATCAGAGTTAGACTCATTTATAATTTTCCTATACATGGTTCTTCTGCCCCTTTTGTTTAAACCTATAATTAAGACTATACCCATTAAATATATGTACCAGAAACTTAAATCTTCCAGCTGTTCATATGCCGGTTAAGCCCTGAATCTCAGCAGAGTTGCAGCCAACACCTACTCTCCAGGTTATTAGACTCACCCAGGACAACTAACAAAATGATGATGATGGACAATGCCCATCCAAAAAAACAGAGTATTTAAAACTGCAAGCAAGACAGTTCCATCCAACTGCCCCATGGGATCTAAGCAGAGTGAGCATCACCATCCCAAAATCCTTAAGACTGAGGAATGAAGAAACATAAGGGGGGAATGCAACTATAGACTGAAGTAGACTTATTATTATTCTAATAATGGAAGAACTTGTAACATTGATATAAAGACAGTAGTCACCAGAGGTTATGAGGGGAGGGAGAGGGAAGAATAGGTATAACATGGGACATTTTGGGGACATTGGAATTGTTTTGCATGATATTGCAATGATGGATACAAGTCATTATACATTTTGTCAAAACCTGTAAAACTGTATGGTGCAAAGTGTAACCATAATGTAAATCATGGACCATGCTTGGTAGCAATGCTTCAATATGTGTTCCTCAATTTTAACAAATCTACCACACTAATGAAAGATGGGGGAAAGTGTGAGAGGGGAGGGGGTGGGGTATATGGAAATCCCCTGATATTTTTGATATAACATTTATATAATCTAAAGCTTCTTTCAAAATATAATAAAATAAAATTTTTAAAAATAATCTATTAAAAGTAAAATGAAAGACCTTAAAACTGTCTAAGAATATGATAGGTTTCTGTATTAGTCAGCCAAAGGGGTGTTGATGCAAAATACCAGAAATCGGCTTATTTTTATAAAGGGTATTTATTTGGAGTAGAAGCTTACAGTTACCAGGCCATAATGTGTAAGCTACTTCCCTCACCAAAGTCTATTGCCACATATTGGAGCAAGATGGCTGCCGATGTCTGGAAGAG
This sequence comes from Tolypeutes matacus, assembly GCA_026826555.1. Classification (NCBI taxonomy): domain Eukaryota; kingdom Metazoa; phylum Chordata; class Mammalia; order Cingulata; family Chlamyphoridae; genus Tolypeutes; species Tolypeutes matacus. Next base: position 1,435,767 of record JAKSZT010054532.1, read on the forward strand.
TTCAGGCTTCCTGGGTTCCTCTCTTTGCAGGGCTTGTTTTTCTCCAGGCTCAGCTGCTCTTCGCCTCTTTGTGCTTAGTTCCTGGGCTCCAGCTCCAAACTCTCTTCTCTGCGGTGCAGTTTTTTCTGTGAGTTCCCGCCCACCAAGAGGGTGGGGACTCAACAGCCTACTGATGTGGCCCAATCAAAGCTTTAATCATTATTTAACCAAGTAACCTCTGAATCCAATACACTCTAATACACCCAGAGGAAAAGACCAGTTTACAAACATAATTCAATATTTCTTTTTTGAATTCATCAATAATACCAAACTGCTACAGTTTCATTTAAAAAAAAATGGAGGGCAGAGCATTTCTCAGAGGAAGAGGTGTTCTTATCAAAATAAGAAGGGAAGGTTTCCAAGAAGATAAAACAATTGAACACGATAAATTATTGAGGAGTCCCTGAAGCCTCTGAACTAAGATTTCAAATATCTCCTTCCACTCCTCCTTCATACTTTTCTCAATGGGGTCAAATCTGCACACAGACATGGTCGTAGGAAGCCATGTGCTGTCTCTAAGGCCTGTGGGGCCTTCGTTTACTCCTGTACTCTTTTTAAAAAACTTTATATTTTGAAATAATTTCAAACATATAAGACAGTTGCAAAAACAATACAAAACCCATACAGAGAACTCCAATATACCCCTGTCCCAGATACCCAGATCCACCAGCTTTTAACATTTTCCTATATTTGCTGTATTGTTTTATCTATCCATCTATCATTTTCCTGTCTATTTATCTCTCTCTCTGGTCTATCTATCTACTGTTTTCTAACATTTGAGAGAAAGTTTTATATATCATGCTCCTTGATCACTTAATACTTCCACATACATTTCCCAAGAACAAGAATATTCACTTATGTAACCACCTTAAGTACAGTTATCAAGTTCAAGAAATTTGACATTGATATAAAGCTTACAGTCTATATTCTAATTTTTTATATGTACCAATAATATCCTTTTGGAACTTTTCTCCTCCATTATTAGATCCAGTTCAGTATCATATATTGCATTGAGCTGTCATTGTCTCTTTAGTCTATATTTCAATTGTGGAAACATTTATATAAGCATAAACTTTCCCATCTCGTTAGTCTCTTTAGTCTCTATTTCAATTGTGGAAACATTTATATGGCATAAACTTTCCCACCTCAACCACTCTCATATTATTCAATGGGATTAATCTCATTAACAATGTTGTGCTACCCTCATCACCCTTTCTCATCACCCAAACAGATATATTAACTCTTCATTCCTCCTCCCCACCCCAGCCCCTGGAAATCTGTAGTCTACTTTCTGTCTCTTTGAATTTGAATATTCTAGCTATTTCATAAAAGTGGAATCATACAATAATTTTCCCTTTGTGGCTGATTTATTTCACTTAATATGATGTCTTCAAGGTTCATCCATATAGTAGCATGTCTCAGAACTTCATTCCTTTTTATGGCTGAACAATATCCCATTGTATGTACACATCACATTTTGTTTATCTATTCATCTGCTAATGGACATTTGTGTTGCTTCTACCTTTTGGCTATTGTGAATAATGCTGCTATGAACACTGGTATACAGACATCTGTTAGAGTCCCTGCTTTCAATACTTTTGGGTATATATCTAGAAGTGGGATTGTGGGGTCATATGGTAATTCTATGTTTAACTTTTTGAGGAAACTCCAAACAGCTTTTTTATAGTGGCTGCACCATTTTACATTCCCTCCAACAATGTCTGAGGGTTCCTATTTCTCTGCATCCTTGTCAGCACTTGTAAATTTCCATTTAAAAAATAACAGCCTTTTAGTGGGTGTGAGGTGGTACCTCATTGTAATTTTGATTTGCATTCCCCTAATGGCTAATGACATTGAGCATCTTTTCATGTGCTTATTGCCCATTTGTATATCTTCTTTGGAGAAATGTCTATTCAAGTCCTTTGCCCATTTTTAAATTGGGTTGTTTGTCTTTTTGTTGTATTCCTGTAATCTTGTTTTATACTCCAGATGTGGAGAAGGTGAAATTAATGGCTTATTTTTTTATACTGCCCAATCACGTCTCTGTCACTGCTCCCTCTTCTTCCTGAGGACATCTTTCTTTGTGGGAAAGTAGTCAGTTTCCCTTAGTGGCCCAACCTAAAGTAGTTTGATCTCCTTCTCTGTGGATCTCAGGTGGACCCAAGAAGTCCATCCCATTCCAACCCTGTGATGCCAAAAGGACTTAACCTTCCAGGCAATTAGGCTCTACTGAAGTGCCTAATTCCAAATTAGAGGATTCTAGAAGAAAAATGTAATGGAATCTATATTTGATCATTATAATGCATTCCCATACTGTTTTACAATTTACAAAGAAATTTTCACATGCTTAACTTGCTTACTCCTCATAAATAAGAACAGCTGAAGACCAGTGAAAGATACTGAATTGTATCTAGGTGCTCATGTACTTAAAAATCATGCATGAATTTTTATTTGATTTAAATGTTTAACTTAGTAGGGGTCAATGTTAAAGCCAAGATGCTTTCATAAAGAGTTCCATTTTATGACAAACATGTAAATGAGATGAAAAGCACAACACACTCCTTGTCTCAGTTAACCTTTTCTATAACCAGGTTAGCTGTTCAGATGATGATAGATATTCCCTTCCATTTGCATGGCACTTTACAGATTCCCAAATACTTTCACATCCAACCTATCTTTTTTTTTTTTTTTTTAAAGATTTATTTATTTACTTTATCCATTTTAAACCCCCTCTTCCCCATTTGCTTTTTTGTGTCCATTCGCTGGGCAACTCTCTGTGTCTGTTTCCTGCCATCTCTTCTCATCCTTCTCCTCCAGGATTCAATCCTGAAGGCCTCCGATGTAGGAGAGAGGTGTTCTGCCACCTGCACCACCTCAGTTCCTGGTTTTCAGAACTTTTGGAGCATCTTGTCTTGACTCTCCCTTGCGTCTCTCCCTGTTGCGTCATCATCTTGCTGCATGGCTCCTGGGGCCTGGCGGCTCACCAGCACACACAGCCTGGCAGCCCATGCACCTTCTATATACATACTTTTATATATATATATATATATTTTTTTTTTTTTAATTTTACTGGGAGGTCCCGGGGATTGAACCCAGGTCCCTGCATAGGGCAGACGGACGCCCAACCATTTGAGCCATATCCGCCCCACCCCCCGCCAACCTATCATTTAATCCTAAAAATAACCCTAATAGGTTGGTAGGAGAATTTTTATCCAGATTTTTTAGAATGGGAAACCAAGGCATGTAGCAATGTAGAGGTTTGCCAAGATCACCCAACTAGTAAGTGGCTGACCTAGGACTACAAGGTCTCCAAGCCTAGGGCTCCTTCCCTTCTAATACAAATGTCTATCTCTGAGACAAGCTCTTTGAGAGCAGGCTTTTGCATTATTCATCTCAGGTAAACCCACAGTGGCTGACCTTCAAAACAAAATTTCTGACTGCCTGACAAATGGGGCTCAGATTTACCCCCTTTGGAAAGATGAGGGGCTCACTCCCAGTGAATTCCAGTGGACTTCCAGGAAAACTAGCCTCTTCACCGATTGCTTCATCTTGCCACCAGGGGTCTATACAAGTGCTCATCCACAGCCCAGAGTTGGTGGGGCACAGGGAGAAGAAAGACAAAGAAAATTTGAGCTTCTGTTTTTAATGGGTTGAGAGGGGACTCCCACTCACTGTGGTAGAAACCAACTCACCACTGAACCCTGGGCTTGGTAGGACATGCCAGAACTCAGGGGTTTGGTGGGGATTAGTGAGATATGGGCATGTGGGCATGAATGTGAGGAGACAGAGTAGAACAGTGAAAGGAATTCTGAGCTGGAATAAAGGGACCTAGGCTCCAGTCCCAGCTGTATTGCATTGATCTGTCATATGACTTCGAGTAGATACATCTCCCCTGTGATCCTTGTATCCTGATCTGTTACACTGGAGGTCAGGCTAGAGCAATGGCTCATCACCAGACCTGCTTATCAGCATATTCTGCAGAACTTTCTTAAAACACACAAACCCCAAGGCCCCCACTCCAAATCTACTGAAGCAGAATCCCCAGAAGGTGGAATATGAGGTTATGTATTTGAAGATGGTTTCCCAGGTGATTCTGCTGCAAGAACTGCTGGTCTGGGTTGTTGCTAAGGACCCTCCCATCAATGTGTCCCCTGCTTTTTCACAGGTAGTACTAGGTAAGGGGGCCCACGAGGGCATCTCCACAAGTGTTCTTGGCTGCCACCAAACTCTTTTCCTGCTATATTCCCAAGAGTCTCACTGGTTAGAGAGGATTCTTCCCCCCACTGTCCTTCCTCACACCCTGGCCCTCCTGTGTGTAAGTCACAAGGCTCTGGAAATGCTACTTCCCCTGCCCATAGGCAGCATACCTTAGTCCCCTGGCATCTACTCCACCTTCTTCTTCTGGAAGTGTCCTTTGAGTAAAGGACAACTTCAGGGGCATTTGGGCAGGAACCATCACGGGACTGACAGTGGGAAGGGAACCATCCATGAGACAAGAGCTGGGATTTCTCTAGGGTCTCTGTTGAGACAAAAGGCAAAAAGGCAAAGAGCAGACTGTCTGGCACTGAGGGTAAGAATAGGAGCCAGTCCTTCCATTTAGGCAGTTTTACAATTTTCAAAGCCCTTCCAAAGTTATTTACCACTTTATATTTTGAGTCTCAACAGCAGCCCTTTGAGGTAGGAACAATTATCCCTGAGTCTTGGGGTTCCGCTTTTCTGACCACTCTAGATCAAATAGCCCCTTCAGCCCCATCATTTTTCATCTTCTTCCCCTGATTTTTTACAGTCCTTACTACTACCTCACATTTTATTGCATATTACTTGTTTATTTGTTTATTGTCCATCTCCCCACTAGAAGTTAAGCTTCAGGGGGGCAGGGACTGTGCTCATCTCATTCACTATTGTATCCCCAATGACTAGAAGAGTGCCTGCCCCATTAGGAAAGCTCAATAAAGATTTGTTGAATGAATGCATGGAATGTATAAATGAGGAAATCAAGACCCACAAATGTGAAGTGCCTTGTCCCAAATCACACATCTAGTTTCTGCTTCAGACAGGACTGGAACCTATGTCCCTCTTTAGCTTGAATTGGTCTCCTTCTCCTGACAGTGTTCTTTATACTTCCATGGAATCACACTTTCACTGTGCTTAGTTCTAAAAACATTCTCTGTTGGTTTGGGGGCCAGAATCATAGAAAAGTGACATGGAGCTTGATGTTCAGAGTCTGGTGCCAACAAACCGATGGCAATCACTGCAATCTTGAGAAGGGCCTGTTTGCCTTATGTAAGGGAAAGCTCTGAGATTTAGACACCCCAAGCTTAGTCCCAGGCCTGGCCAGCCATCACCACACAGTGTTCCAGGGGACCGGGTGAAAGTGTGAATGATGACCAACCCATCCACATTGATGGAGGCACTGTTACTAACTGCAGACAGGCTAGCCCAAATAGTTGGTGATTGTGTCTATTATTCTCCCCATAAGCCTACTTGTGGGAGGTAGTTGAGCATGAGGGTTACTTATGAAGGCTTAGGAGCCAGCCTGCCAGAACTGGAATCCTGGCTCTACCACTTACCAACTCTATGACCTCAGGCAAACATCTCTGTACCCCCTCAGTTTCCTCATCTCTACCTACCTCAGAGGGTTACTGAGAGGAATAAATGAGACAATCCATGGAAAGTGTTTAGAGCGGTGTCTGGTACATAGTATATGCTAAATTCATGTTAGTCATGATTGTGGTTATTTTGATAGCACACATCATTATGCTTTTCCATTATTCTACTGTTATTTATTTCACTATCCTCATTGTTGTTACTATGGCTCTTAGCTTTCCTTTTACTCCTTCCTCATATTCTATTCATTTTGCTTCTTTCAGCCCTAAGGATTGATGACAGATGGGGAAATGGAGGTCCATTGGCTTCCCCAGGGTCTTTAATGGTTCACCAAGTTTCCAAGAAGGTCATAGATTCCCAGTTCAGGACTTGCTTTCCCTGAGCCCGAGCCTCTTCAGAAGCCTTCTTGCTGCTTCAGCAGGGTCCAAGCCAAGCTGTGCAAGCCGGGTGTCAAGGAAAAGGAGGCAGACCTCTGGGCTGTACTTAGCTCTATGAGATGTCTACTATCTAACCTTGTCTGATAGCCACTGCTGGCCTCTTTCCCTTTGACTCCATCTTCAGACCCAGCCCCATTTCTGGCAACCATCCTGATACCTGGTAGCCCCAGACTCACCTGCTGACCTCAACATCAGCAACTGTCTTTGGCAGTCTGGCCCTGCCCCGGCTCCCTGGTTCTAATTACTGGTAACAGTGACTTATTCCCCATCTTGCCCACCCCAGCTCTGATCCCTGGACTCCATGCTTGGTAACCTGAGACCTGAGCTCTGCCTTGCCTTTGCTAAGTCCCCTTGAAAGCTGGAGTCTGGCCCTTTTTGTCCTGTTGGGGTCCTGCTGCCTTCAGATAGAACCCTTCTTGCTGCCACTTCCCCACTTGACCCCTGGAGTGCTTGGCATCGCCTGACCCTAGACTCTGTCAGTTGCCAAACATTTTGTGGGACCACAGATCTCCAACGCTCCCTTCGATGTCTCCATTTCTGGCTGTTGTCCCAATTCTCGAGGGAACCTGTTCCGCCTGCCTGGTTGTAAGTGTAGCAGTGCCAGTTCCATAGTCCCTGTCCAGATCTCGTCACCTCTCAGAGTGTCCAGGTTTCCTTCACAGACTGGCTATGACCATCTATGACAAGGAATTTGACTCCATCTACTAGGCCTGCCAAAGAAGTTCCCAGAATCAGTTGCCACTAACCTAGAACCTCCCTCAGCTCTGTTAGGCCCAAAGACAGGACCATGGGCTATCCTGGGGCCCTAGAGGATGCCAAGAAGTCTCCACCTTGTCAATATCCCAAAACGTCCTACAAGCCAGTTTGTTTCTTTCTTTTGTACTGTTTCTCAGCCTCTCTCTCCTCATCTTTGACTCCTTCTCCTCCCTCAGTGGCCAGTGTTCCCATCCTGCTCTCTTAGCCCTGCCAGACTCTAGGTGCCTGGCTTGAGCCAAAACAGCAGCCCTGCAACCAGAACATTTGGAACCACTACTCCATGCAGAAAATCAATCATGTGCTGGACTGAGAATGACCGACAATCCTGCCGATAATCAGAGACCCACAAGATTCAGCCCCCAGCTGTGAGGCCTAGCAGGATGTGGCCCATTGTCAAGTGGGTTCTACTGAGGAGGCCCCATCAAGCCACCTGTGGCCCTGAGGAGCTGTCACGCTTAGGAACGGAGCCCAAGGTCCTCCTGTAGAGGTGGAGTGGGTTGGCCTGAGGTGGAGACTGTTGGGCTTAGCTAGGAAATGTAGCAGAGCTTGGACCTTGGGGATCTTATCTCCCCTCTATCTCTCAGCACACAAGGCTGTCAGGATTAGGGCCCAGCACTGGCTAAGAGGTGCTGAGCTTGCTTATTTAAGGGCAGTAGCCCCTGTGGCAGCTGGCAGGGACCCTGTATTCGTGAGCTGGGACATCTGTAATTCCCACTCCAGGGGTGCTTCTATCTTTTGGCAATTGTGAATAATGCCACTATGAACATTGTTGTGCAAATATCTGTTCAAAACTCTACTTTCAATTGTTTTGGGTATATACCTAGAAGTGCAATTGCTGGGTCATGTGGTAATTCTATACTTAACTTTCTGAGGAACTGCCAAACTGTTTTCCACAGCCATTGCCCCATTTTACATTCTGACTAATAATGAATGTATATTTCAATTTCTCCACACCCTCTCCAAGACTAGATACTTTCCATTTTTTAATAGTAGCCACTCTAGTGGGTGTGAAGTGGTATGTCATTGTGGTTTTGATTTGCATTTCCCTAATGGCTAATGATATTAAGCATCTTTTCATGTGTTTATTGGCCATTTGTATATCTTCTTTGGAGAAATGTCTATTCAAGTCTTTTGCCCATTTTACAAATGGGTTATCTGTCTTTTTGTTCTTGAGTTGTAGGATTTTTTAATATATTCTGGATATTAAATCCTTATTGAATATGTGATTTCCAAATATTTCCTCCCATTCTGTAGGCTGTCTTTTTATTTTCGTGATGAAGTTCTTTGAGGCACAAAAGTTTTTAATTTTGATGAAGTCTTATTTGTCTATTTTTTCTTTTGTCGCTTAAGCTTTTGGTGTACAGTTTAAGAAACCACTGCCTAATACAAGATCCTAAATAAGCTTCCCTGTATTTTCTTCTAGGATTTTTATAATTTTGGTTCTTATATTTATAGGTCTTTGATCCATTTTGAGTTAATATTTGTATATGGTGTGAGGTAGGAGTCGAACTTTATTCTTTTGCATGTGGATATCCAGTTTTTCCAACACAATTTGTTGAAGAGACTATTGTTTCCCCTTTCAGTAGACTTGACATCCATGTTAAAAATCAATTGTCCATAGGTGTGAGGGTTAATTTTGAACTCTCAATTCAATTTCATTCGTCTATATGTCTGTCCTTGTGCCTGTACCATGCTGTTTTTATTACTCTTGCTATGTAATAAGTTTTTTAACTGGGAAATGTGAGTCTTCCAACATCGTTCTTGTTTTTCAAGATGGCTTGGGCTTTTTGGGGCCCCTTAACTTTCTATATAAATTTAATCATTGGCTTTTCCATTTCTGCAAAGGAGGCTGTTGGAATTTTGATTGGGATTGCACTGAATCCATGCATAGCTTTGGATAGAATTGATATCTTCACAATATTATTCTTCCAATCCATGAGCACAGTATGTCTTTCCATTTATTTAGGTCCTCTTTGATTTCTTTTAGCAATGTTTTGTAGTGTGTTCTGTTTATAAGTCCTTTACACTCTTGTTTAAATTTATTTCTAGATATTTGATTCTTTTTGTTGCTATTGTAAAAGGAGATTTTTCCCCCTTGATTGCTGTTTCACATTTTTCATTACTAGTGTATAGAAACACTACTGAATTTTGCGTGTTGTTCTTGTACCATGAAATTTTGCTGAATTTATTTATTAGTTCTAAGTTAACTTTTTTGAGGATTTTTCAATGGATCATGCCATCTGCAAATAGGGGTGGTTTTACTTCTTCCTTTCCAATTTGGATGCTTTTTTTATTTCTTTTTATTGCTTATTTGCTCTTGCTAGGGACTTCCAGTACAATGTCAAACTACAGCAGTGACAGTAGATATCCTTGTCTTGTTCCAGCTCTTGGAGGGAAAGTTTTCAGTCTTTCACCATTGAATATGCTAACGCAGTGGGTTTTTCGTACATGACCTTTACCAAGTTTCCTTCTAGCCTTAGTATTTTCTGTGTTTTTATCAAGAAGTGGAGCTGGATTTTGTCGAATGCCTTTTCTGCATCAGTTGAGAAGATTGCATGTTTTCTCCCCTTCATTCTGTTAGTGCAGTGTATTACATTAGTTGATTTTCTTATGTTGAAATATCCTGGGATAAATCACACTTGATGATGGTGTATAATTCTTTTAATCGGCTGTAAGACTCAGTTTCTTGATCTTTTGCTAAGGATATTTGCATCTATATTCATAAAAGATATTGGTCTTTAGTTTTCTTTTCTTGTGGTATCTTTAATCTAATCTAGGTATTAGGGTAATGTTGGCTTCATAGAATGAGTTAGAAATTATTCCCTCCTCTTAGATTTTTCGGAAGAGTTTGGGCAGGATAGGTGTTAATTCTTCTTGGAATGTTTGGTAGCATTCCCCTGTGAAACCATCTGGTCCTGGGTTTTTTGTTGTTGGGAGGTTTTCAATCTCTTTGCTAGTTATTGGTATGCTGAAATTTCCTATTTCTTCTTTAGTCAGTGTAGGTAGTTTGTGTGATTCTAGGAATTTGTCCATTTCTTCCCAGTTACCTAAATTGTTGGTGTACAGTTCATAGCATCTTGTTATAGTCCTTTTCATTTCAGTGGGGGGTCATAATACTGTCCCCCTCTTATTTTCTGATTTTAGTTATTTGGTTCCTTTCTCTTTTTTTCTTTGTCAGTCTAGTTAAGGTTTGTCAATTTTACTGATCTTTTTAAAGAACCAAGGTTTCATTTTGTTGATTCTCTGCATTGTTTTTTTATTCTCTATTTCATTTATCTCTAATCTTTGTTATTTCCTTCCTTCTAATTTTTTTTGCCTATAAATTCCCAATGCCCCATTAACAATTTTCCTTGCTATTTCCCAATTTGTGAATTGTTATACTGTTAATAAAGCTTTCCTCTTTCTATTTGTAGTAGCAATTCCTTTGGCAACGTATGAGTCTATTTATGGACTCTAAATTCAATTCAGTCAATCTATATGTCTATCCTTGTACCAGTTTCACAATGTACTGATTACCATTGCGTGATAGTAAAGTTTGAAATTAGGCCGTGTGAGCTCAACTTCATTCTTTTTCAGGATTGTTTTGGCTATTCTGGGTATACAGTATTGAATTTTATTTTGCAATTTTTTCTAGCAATCTCAAGTGCCTAAATATACAGCCAGTCTCACAGATTCACTTGGAACCAACTTTTCTATTCATCCAGTTTCCTACGTGAAGAATTAGACAAATCTTTGACACATGAATTTTTTATACTATTGGGAGAAGTATGCAGTGGAAGGGGTGTGGCACTGATGTCCGGGAAGATGGCTGGCCTGGCTAGTGAAAGAACTGGAGGAGGGGCCCGGCATGGGACAAGGATGGAAAGACTAGGGTCCCATAGGACCCCAAGCTGTCTTCTCCTGACCCTCAACAATGGGAACACCTCCCAGTGGGGGCCATTTCTTCCCTGGCATTGGCCCCTTTCCCACCTTCCCCTCAGACCTTCCCAGGCTCTTTTGCTTCCTTCTCTTCATTTTGACCTTAATTTCTTCGTCTTTTTCTAGTTCCACCAATTTTGAGGTTAAGTCTCTGATTTGTCATCTTTCTTCTTTTTTAATGTATGCATTTAGAGCCATAAATTTCCCTCTCAGCACAGCCTTTGCTGCAACCCTTATGTTTTGGTATGTTGTGTTTTCATTTTCATTGGCCTCAATTTATTTCCTAATGTCCCTTGTGATTTCCTCTTTAACCTGCCGGTTTTTTAAGAGTTCATTGTTTAATTTCACATATTTGTGAATTTTTCATTTCTTCCTCTGTTATTGATTTCTAGTTTCATTCCATCATTGTCATTGAAGATACATTGTATGATTTCAATATCTTTGAATGTGTTGAGACTTGTTTTGTGACCTTTCCATTTGATAGTTTGATCAGTATGTGGCAGGGCATGTTTCTCTTCAGTTTTATCCTGTTTGGTGTTTTCTGGGCTTCTTGGATATGTATGTTCATGTCTTTTACTAAGTTTGGGAAGTTTTTGGTCATTCTTTCTTTGAATATTCCTTCTGCTCCTTTCTCTCTTTCTTTTCCTTCTGGGACTCCCATAATTTGTATATTGGTACATTTGGTGGAGTCCTAAAATATTAGGATATTTTCTTTTTCTAATTCTCTTTTCTTTCTTATCCTCAGTCTGACTCATTTCAATTGTCTTGTCATTGAGTTCACAGATTTTCTACTACCAGCTCCAATGTGCTAGTGAAACCCTTCTGGGAATTTTTCATTTCAGTTAATATGGTCTTCAACTCCAGTAAGTTCTGTATGGTTCTTTTTAAATATTTCTATCTCTTCATTGAGATTCTCTTGTTAATTTCCCCCTTCTATCCTTTAGTTCTTTCTCTGTGTTTTGTTCATCTCTTTGAACACATTGAAGATCATTTTTCAAAAGCCTTTTTCTGATAAATCCACATCATTTCCTGTTTTTTTGTTTGTCTTGTAGTCTTTTCTTGCACACTATACATTTTAATATTTAAAATTTTAGCTCTGGGATTTATTCTTTGAGATGTATTTCTTCCGTTTTTATTCAGCTAGTGATATGACAGAGATTTTCTTGAGGGCCAGGAGCTAACAAAACTAAGCAAATGGTCACAGTCTTTGCAGGTTGGCTTTGCATTGGCTGATGCTCCCCTTCAGGAAGGTATGCCTAAGATCAATGCGAAGTGAAGTGTCCCCCCTGTCTTATCTGGGCCTGTGTCTTGTCCTGTGCTTGTACTTGCTAGTGGCCTTAGGAGTTCCCTTATTTACAGGAATTTGAGTATCCTCTCTACTCCCTAGGAGTCTGACCTTCTCCCTCTCATTGCTGTTCTTCTGCAGAATTTATACAGGTAAGCCTTTGCCCGAGACCCTACTCAATTGTTTCTTACTGTGCTTTTGCTATTTCAATCTGCTTTTTCCTGTAAGGCAAATTCTGGGAGTGGAAAGCATGCCAGAGAGGAGTTTCCCAAGTCAGTCTTTTTCATCTGAAACTAGGCCAAGGACCCACAAAAAGAGAGCTGGCCATCCCCCAAATTGCCCTGGGCTAGGTTGAGTGAGGGACCAGGAATGGCAGCAGGAGCTTCCCCCATGGCTCCCTCCCCAAAGCTGTGCTTTCTTGTCTTGGTGCCTCCACAGCAAATGCAGCCTTTCCAATGTCCTCCACAGCTCTGAGGAAGCATACCATGTGTAAGTCTCCTCTGCCACTTCTGTCCAGGGCAGCCTGGAACAGTGGTCATCTTCTGTGATCTGAAGTAGATAGACAAAAGCAATGATCAGTGCTCAGACCATATACCCTTGGATCCTTGGGGAACTCAGTTTTTATGTCCTGCAATTCAGTGATATGTACCACATTTTTCCAGCTTCTTCCTCCCTCTCTTTCCTGGATGCTGCACAGTGTTCTACTGGACTTTGGAATTTCAATATAGTTGATTTAGACAGTTCTTGTCTGTTGGTCTGGTGGCAAGATTGATTCCTGGTGCTTCCTACACTGTCATCTTTCCACAGTGCTCTACTATTACATTTTATGCATTTGCATTTAGAACCTGTAAGAAGTGAAAAGTGGAGATACATGCAAAAATAAAATACAGTATAATTGTACCTGCATTTATACTTATCCATATGGTAACTTTCACTGAAGTCTTTATTTCTTCATGCCACTTCAATCCACTGTCTCGTGTCCTTTCCCTTCAGTCTGAAAAACTCTCTTTAGCATTGCTTATAGGGCAGGGCTAGTGGTTTCAAACTTTCTCAGCTTTTGTTTATCTGGGAATCTCTTAATCTTGCGCTCAGTTTTGAAAGACAGCCTTACCACATATAAAATTCTTGATTGGCAATTGTTTTCTCTCAGTATTTTCAATATTTCTTTCCATTGCCTTCTTGCCTCCATGGTTTCTGATGAGAAATGGGAAGTTAATCTTATTGGGACTCTCTTGTACATAACATATTGCATTGCTGCTGCAGCTCTCATAACGTACTCCTTATCCTTGGCATTTAACAGTTTGACCATTATGTGTCTGGGCATGATTCTTTCTGAGTTTATCCCATTTGATGGTTTATTGGGCTTCTTGAATGTGCATATTCACACCTTTCTTTAAATTTAGGAAGTTTTCTGCCATTATTTCTTTGAATATTGCTTCTGCCCCTTTCTTACTTTCTTCTCCTTCTCGGACTCCCATAATGCATATATTGTTACTCTTTATGGCGTCCCATAGGTCTCTTAAGCTCTGTTCCCTTTTTTCATTCTTTTTTTATTTCTGCCCCTCAGCCTGAATCATTATTGTCTTCGAGTTCACTGATTCTTTCTTCTGCCAGTCCAATCTACTGTTGAAACCTTCTAGGGAATTTTTCATGTCAGTTTTTGTGGTCTTCAACTCCAATATTTCTATTTATTTCATTTAAAAAATTTCTATCTCCTTATTGTTCCTTCATTGTTTTTCTCAAATCCTTTCTCATATCCTTTATTTTTTTCTCTGTGTTTTCCTTTATTTCTTTGTACATATGAGGAATTTTTTAAAAGTCTTTGTCCATTATGACCAGTCTGGTCTTCTTCATTGATGGTGTCTAGACTTTTATCTTGTTCCTTTGGCTGGGCTATCATTTCCTGATTCTTCCTTTGTCTTGTAATCTTTTGTTGCACACTACAAAATACAAAATATTGTTGTACAATAACAAACTAATGCAAAAATCACTTCACAGTCTTTGCAATTTGGCTGTGCATTTGCTGGTGCTCTCTTTCAAAGTTTAGGCCACCTATCAAGATGATTACCCCAAGGCAAATGTGAATGGCAGGAAGTGGATGTGGCTCAACCAGTTGGGCACCCGCCTACCACATGAGAGGTCCTGGGTTCAGGTCCCAGTGCCTTCTAAAAGAAGACGAGCAGACACTACCCCCACTGCAATGAGCTAGACGCTACCCCTGCTGCAATAAGCAGATGCCACAAGCCAGCAGATGCTGCAGTTCACAAGGAGCGGGTGCAGTTCAGGCTATTGGGCACTCGTCTCTCATGTGGGAGGACCTGGGTTTGATTCCCAGTACCTTCTGGAAAAAGTCAGTGAATAATGAGCAGACAGATGAGAGAACCATCTAGGGGAGGGAGGGATAAATAAAGTAAATAAATAAATCTAAAAAAAATTTCTTTAAAAAATATGAATGGCAGGGTCCTCTCCATCTTTTCTGAGCCTGCATCTTGTCCTAGGTTTGTGCTTCCTTGAAACCTTAGAAATAGCCCCATTTGCAGCAATTCGAATGACCTCTCAACTCCCCATGAAATAGACTTTCTCCCCCTCTCAAGTGCTTTATTGTTTTACTTAAAGCTGGTAATCCTTTCTCTTTGGCTGTTTTGATTTAATTTTATTTCTTACACTGCTTTAGCTGTCTCAAAGCTGCTTCTGCCTACAGGGCAAGTTCTGAGAGGGCAAGCCTGAGACATGTTTCCTGATTCAGTCTTTCACATTGCCACCCCATTGATTAGCAGTGACATATAGGCACCACATTATGTGCATAGGGATTACTCTGTCCCCTCCAGAACAGGGCCTGGGACCCACATTAGGAGTGCAGGCTGTCCACACTGCCTTACAGGAGGTGGGGGAGAGGCTAGCAAGGGTGGCTCAAGCTTCTCCTACTGCTTCTTTTTTTTTTTTTTTTTTTTTAACCAATCAATTTTATTGATATATATTAAAAAGGCATAAATCCATCCAAAGTGTATGATCAATGGTATTTGGCATAATCACATAGTTGTGCATTCATCACTTCAATCATTATTAGAGCATTTTCATTATTCCAATAATAATAATAATAAACAAACAAAAAACTCATCACCTCTCAATCTCTATATGCTTCCCTTACCACACATAGCTGCTATTCTGTTTTCATCTCTCTAGTTTACCTGCATTTAAATTTTGTAAAAACAGTCTTATATATGCAATATCACTCATATTTGTGTTTCACATGAGGATTCACTATGTTATACAGTCCCATGTTACATTTTTTAAATCTTCTTTTAAAATTATTTTTTATTTTTTAAATCTTTTTTAAAAATTATTTTTTATTTTTTTAAAAAGATACTTAGATTACATAAATGTTAAAATAAAAAATGTAGGGGATTCCTTTATGCCCCACTCCCTACCCCTCCCATACTTCACTTCTATTTATATACATGACCTTAGACTTATCCTTTCGACCACTGTCATAACCATACAATAGCTCTGCTAGTTAGAAACATTATGATGTGCTTTCACCATTTATATTCATTTTCAAAGATTTGCAAACAACCTTATAACCAATTCTGCACAGATTAACCCTCAGCTTTCCATTCTCTAATCTCCTTCTATTTTATGGTGACCTATATGCTAATTATTAACTCCATGAGTTTACACAATGTATTTAGTTCATAATAGTGCAATCATACAATATTTGTCCTTTTGTGCCTGGCTTACTTCACACAACATAATTTCCTCCAAGTTCATCCATGTTGTCATATGCTTCACAACTTCATTTCTTCTTACAGCTGCATAATATTCCATCATGTGTATACACAACAATTTGTTTATCCGTTCATTGGCTGATGGGCACCTGGGTTGTTTCCATCTTTTGGCAATTGCTACCACTTCTTAAAGTTGTATTTTCCTGACTCAGCAGTTGTCCAGTTACTGCAACCCTTTATCTGTTTTCCAGAGTTTTGAGGAAAATGGACTGGCCAGTTTTTTCTAGTTCTTCAAAGATTCCAAGGTGAAATGGCACTCTGGAGTGTCTTATACTGCCATCTTGGTTGATCAGAACTTATGAATAGTATTTAATAAAATAAATGTGGAACCATTCTTTTTACCCCTTCTTTCTGCTTGTCATGTTCCTGGGCCAACCTAAACAAGTGACTGATTGGGCCCTGCCATGGGAATTATATCTAAACTGTAGTGCAAGTACCATTTATAGTTATTTCTTCTATGCTCTTGATGCTGATAGAGAACTTTATAAGGCTAGTTGGGCCAACTTTTCCCTTGTATACATCTAGTGATGGAGAGCTCACTACCTTACGGGGCAGCCCATACTATGATCTTTGGTGCTACAGAAAGTTCTGACGGTTGCATCAATGATAGACCTGGAGCTAGAACCCAAGTCTCTGGTCCACCCAGACTAGGGCACTGTACCATAGTTGCTACCCTTAGAACTATAAAACTGCATTTTACTCATGGGTGCTGGGAAAAGCACTTTCCAAGAAAATAGAAAACCTGGGTCCAAGTCCAGGCTCTGCCATTATTGTGTGAAATTGGGCAATCCCTTTCCTTCTTTGGGCCTCAGTTTTCCTTTTTCACAATGAACTGGATGCACTGCAAGACTCTTTCCACTCACACATTCCAGAATTCTCTAATGAGGCCTAATTAAGACCTTCTAATGCAATGGTTCCCAGAGTGTCATCCAAGAATTCCTAAGGGTCTCTGAGACCTTTTCTGATGGTCAAGGAAGTCTCTCTTTTCAAGTTGTGTATCTGCAGGAGGCAGGATTTTTTCATATACTTCAACCAAATCAGCATATCCCAACAGACTGACTACAGAAGCAGCTCTGAGAATCCAGCTGTCTTCTATTAAGCAAGACATTAAAGAGAATGGCGAAAAATGTAAAACCACGCCACTCTTAATTAATTTGCTTTGTTTTGGAAAATTGTCATTCTTTATAAAATATAGGAAAAATAATGTTATAAAATATGTTAAGGTAACATGTTTAATTTTCAAGCATGCTTTTAATGAATCAATCAATAAATATTTTTAAATGTATTAATTAAAAGTACGTTAATTATCAAAAATATAAACCATACAAATAAAAACTCTCTGGGGTCCTCAATAATTTCTAATAATGTAAAGGGGTCCTGAGATCAAATCGTTTGAAATTCCCTGTTCTAGTAGGTCCCTGACATCCTGTCTTATTCTGTATGGACTTCTTCCAACACTCCCTGGGTATCTGGCAGAAGGATGTATGCAATGACGTTTGGAGAGAGGCAATCTTCCTCATGGGCTTCAGTCATACCAGACCCCTTTTCTGTTTCACTTGGATTCCTTGGCATAGTCTGGTGACTTCATACCTTAGAAAAGACAGCCCATCGAGAGCACTGAAAGTTCTCCAAAGGTGAGATAAGGCAGCTGGTCAGGGGAGGATTAATGTGATTTCCTCCCTGCTTCCCTGTCCATAGGTTCCCAGCCCTCCTGGCTCCTCTTTGCCTAGCTGCCATGGCCCCCAAACTCCACCTCCCTCACAAAAGCAAGCTTGTTTCTGCTATGCTAATCATGTCAGGCTTTGAATGTGAGGCAAGAGAAACCCTCCCAACCTCAGAGGGCTCCCACTTCACATCAGGTTCTTCATGTTCCTTTTTCCTTCATGACAACCCTGGGAGGTGAGTGGGGATCTTTATCAGATGATGTCAACTCAGTGCTCTTTCTGCTTTACCAGACCCTAGTCAGGAGCATCCAAAACAGGGCGAGGGAACAAGACAACTGACATTAATTGAATACTTACTATGTGTCAAGCAGAGGAAGTGTATATTTATGTTATCATAAATATACACTAGCAGTCCCCTTATGTAAACAGTGAATCCACAGTTTACAGATGAGGAAACAGGCTCAGGGAAGTGGCTTTCCTAGGGTACACTGTTGGAAGGTAGCAGAACCAAGATTCAAATCTAAATCTGTCTGGCTCCAAAGCTGCTTGTGGGTTGCTTCAATAATAACAACATGTATTTAGGACTTATTTTATGCCAGGCACTGTACTAAATGCTCTAATTCATTCAATTTAAACCTCACAACAAGGTAGGTACTATTATTATCCCCTGTTTTACAGATGGGAAAACTAAGGCAGTAACAGGTCCAAGGTCACCCAGTCAGAAAATAATGAAGTGGGATTTGAATCCAGACAGTCTACATCGTGGGCTTAACTAGTATATTATAATATCCTCAAGGCTAAATTGGTGTGAGGGGTCCAGAACTGAAACCTAAATATCCTGGGTTCTCAGGTCATGTGCTTTGAACTATTTCCTCCTGAATGAATGCCCAAAGCTGCAGCTGATGAAACTTCTCACAGGGGCCTACATCTAAAGAAGGAAATGGAAGCAGATGTAGCTCAGTGGTTGAATGGCTGCCTCCCACATACGAGGTCTTGGGTTCAATCCCCAATACCTCCTTATAAATAAATAAATAAATAAATAAATAAATAAATAAATAAATAAGGAGATGATCTCAAAGGAATAAGAGACCATGCTGCATCCTGGGAAGGTGTTCCTGAAGTGTAGTGGTGCTGCCTCTCCAACAACAGATGCCCTGTGGTTCTCCATCCACAGAACTCTGGTTCCCCAGGAAGAGGGCATATGACCAAAGGAGCAACTACTCTCTCTCTCTCTGGGTCTTCATGTTACCCACTCTCCTTGATCCAGGGGGGGATGTCTCCTTATATGCCTGTGTGCAGTTGGAGGTGGGTAGGAAGGAGCTACTTGTCTTGGCTCTTGATGGCTATCTTCCTGATAGGGCCCAACGGAACTTGCATTTGAGACAACCCAGAAGTCAGGGATAGAAAGATGTTGAGAGATCGCTTATTATGACTGCCTTGTGGTACAAATGGGGAAACTGAGGGTCACAGGAAAAGTTGAAAGCAGAGATGAAAGGGCTTTTATGGACCCTCTGGAAAAATCCTCTACACTGATGAGGCAAGTCCTCAAAAACAGGCAGAAGAATGCTTAAAGCACCCCTAAAGGTCCCAGGACTTGGTTCTTTATCTGATCAGCTCAGGTCTCTGAAAGGGAAGTGAGGCCTGGGGAGTCAGTTATTCTGGGCCTTGTAATGACATGTGTCCCCCAGAGACCCAGGCCTGGCACTTTACCATAGGATCCCTGGGAGACTTCTGGCCACCAGCCATGGCACCCGGTCTACTGAGGTCTGAGAAGGAGAGAGGTCACTGCTTTTTAGTGGCTTCCTTCCCAGAAAACTACTAGAATTGTCCAGTGCTAAATCTATTTCTACTGAAAGAACTGATTTCAGTGCATTTAGAGGGCTTGAGATTAGACTCCAGGCTAAACTTCTGGACACAGAGGGTTCTAAGCATGGGAATGGATAAAGGAGGGAAGCCATTATCTCTTCAGAAGATGTTCAGAAGAGGGCATACTCCTAGTCTATCTGAGTTGGAAGATAGCTGCTATGCTCAGAGGCAAGGGCATGGATGGAATGGCCTTTGAGAGCACAGATTCTCTTTGGGACATTATCTTATTTCCTATGATCTCCTAGGGGGCAGCCCAAGAGTTCTGAAAGGGGCTGTAATTATTGCCCAGAATGGAGTTTTCTTCTAAACTTGCCCAGTCCTTAACCCCAAAGAGGAGCCATACAACAGACTTGGGACTTAGAGACCTCTAACCCTGCCTCTCATTGTACCAACAGGGAAACTGAGACCGAGAAAAGAAGGGGTCTCACTGAAGTGAGTCAGGATTCCTAACATTAGATCAGGGCTGGAGAATAATCCCCCTGACCCAAGGCACAGAGCCTCCAGTCTGAGAAGGATTCCTAAGACCACAAGCTTTTCCCCTTTCACTGAATGCCTTCACACCTTCCTGGCTCCTGCCAGGGCTAAGGGCTCTTTTTCCTTGGCCCTTTACCTTGGCACTCTTTCCAAAGCCCCTTGGTTGTACTTGAAGGCCCCCAGGAAGAGCTGGTATGTCAGTCGGCCAGGAGGCAAGCAGGCATATACTAGCATGCAAGTGGCAGGACTGGAGGGTGAGCCGACAGGAGGGCTGGGCACTCAAAGCTTGGGAACTGTTATGTTCAGGGAATTTCAAATGGCATTGCTGTCCAGTCTCAGCCAACTGGTAAACGGTGCTGAGTTTGAATCAGTGACACTCCTCCTGATCCCTCCTCCTCAGCCAGCCTCCCTCCCTCCCTCCCTCCCTGCCTTCTTCCCTCCCTCTTTCCCTTCCTTGGTGGAGAGTCGCCTGTAGTGGAGGCAAGCCGAGCAGAGCTCTGGCCAGCCGCTGCTCTCTGCCTCTTTCCTTGCTGTGCCGGCTGATGGAGCCCAGGGCCAGAGCTGGCTTTTGCTGTGCGCCCGGTTCCCTCTAACCTAGCGCCCAGAAGGGGAGAGGCCCGTGACCAGCAGAGCCCTGCAGGGCTCGACTGGCTCCCTACACGCCACCATGCCTCTGTTGGACGCTTTTTGGGCTTGCTTCAGGAAGGTGAAGGTAAGTGGCTCAGCTCACCCCACTGCTTGGGGGTTAGGGTGGGGGTGGGGGAGAAAGCACCTGAGAACCATTGCCTGTGGGCAGGGAAGACACATGAGCTTCTGAGATTACCGGAGGCTCTTGGTGCTTAGAAAGGCTTGGGTTCAAGTCCCGCCTTTGTCACTTCCCACCTCTTGTGACCTTCTGCTGCTTTCCCACGAAAGCAAGTGGGCTAGCTAGCTCTTTTTCATAAAACTTGTTTCCGTTCCTTCCCCAGCCTTGCCACAAAGGCAAGACACTTAAACTCTCTGAGCCTCAGTTTCCTCAGCTGTAAAATGAGGACAATAGTAACAACAGCCTGATTGTTTACATATTAAATGTATCTAAATACAAGAGATGGTATGTGTAAAATTCTTAGCAAAAGGCCTTGCATGTAGCATCCATACAACTAATGGTAACTATTGTAATTATTATTATTAATTACCATCAACATATAATAAGCGCCTACTCCACGCTAGGCACCATGGGGGCTACACAAAGTCAAAAAAGAACATGGCTTTTGTTCTCAGAAAGGAGGTAAGAAAAGTGGCAAATATTTACTAAGCATTTACTATATGCCAGATGTGCTATACAGTCAGTTGGTCAAGAAATATTCATTGAGTGCCTAATATGTGCTGGACGTGGGGTACACACAAGCACAGCAAGAACCACGAGGGTGTGTAAGGCATGGTTTCTCTTCCCAAGAACCCAAGAACCAAGGAACTGATATTTATCTAGTATTCTTTAGGTGCCTGGCATAGGCACTTACAGTTCATTAACTCCTGCAATCTTCACCACAACCCATTGTTTTCCTGCTTTTGTAGAAGGGATGTTATGCTAAGAAATATTTTACAAGGTCACCCAAATATGACTGGTAGAGATGGGATCTGAAGTCCTAAGCCCATGCCCTTCTTTACACTATGTGGTTTCCCACAGTGCAACCTGGTAGGGACACTTTCAAATAACTAGCCTGACTATAAGATTGGATGAAAGTAATGCTGGGACGTTTGGAAAGGAAAGATCAATTCCATCAGGAAGGACTAGAAAAGGTTTCACAGGAGGTCATATTTGGGCTGAGCCTGAGGCTGGAAGGAAGAGAAGAATTTTGTCAGTTCAAAAAGGGGGGAAGGGCGTTCCAGGCATGCCTGGCAGAGGGAACTTCGTGAGCAGGAGTTTGGAGGCAGTCAAGTGGTAGTGGGTTGGGGGAAGGACTCATTGAGGGATATGGCTGAAGTACAGCATGTGAGGGGAGAGTGCCTAGAGAGGGGGAAACAAGGGCCGCCTACCAGAAGGTTTGGAATCAATCTATAGATTCATGCTCTTCATGTAACAGGGGTCCCAAATGAGATTTTCACCCATTGCGGTGAAATAAGAGAAAAGTGGGGATGATGTTGTGCAGTTTTCATAAAACTACCTTAACTCAAGTCAAAGGAATGTTCTTTATTTGTAGATTATTATGTCCTTCCTGTGGAGATGGGGCTTCAAATGTTCTTTCTTTTATGAAATACTAGTGAGAAATTTTTTATGTGTCTGTCCTCAGCAAAATATAAAAAGGTTGCAGCTCTTTGACTTTTGTTCCCTTATTTATTTATTCAAAAATTGTTTTCCTCATCCATGAAATCCCAACGTCTGGGGACTACTGTTTTAGGGGATGGAGAACCATCAAAGGGATTCCAGTAAAGTAGGGATATAAATAAGTGGACGGTTTTAGGAAAAACACCCCAGTGGAAAAGTGTTGGGATGGTGTGCAAGGGCCCAAGTGGTGATACAAAGACCAAGAAGGAGGTGGTTGCAATGGCAGGAGGGTGGATGGGGAGTAGATGATGAAGACATGGATCAAATGCTAAAGATGGGGAAAGGGGAGTTGAAAATACCTTTGAAGTTTCACCCCAAGGGGCATTGCTTTACAGTACCCTGGTTAACTCTTAGGGATTTTAATTTCTTTGCACTCATTTCCCCTCACTCTCAGACTCCCAGCTAGCACCCCTACCCCATGTCAGCCAAATGCAAAATGTTAGACTAGGAGAGCCCCAAGAGAAAGCTGGGGTTCTTTGTTCCAGGGCCAGGCACTAGCACACATGCACACATTCACTCATATGCCTGTCCACAGACACCAAACATACACATTTGTGCACACTCCCATCTACAGACATTTATGCACATACATGCCATCCAAGTGTGCACACACACAGAGATGACCACACATACACCCAGGAACAAACACATGATTGCACATGCACACACAGACAGTACACATATACAAGCATGTAGGCTCACACGCACATACATGCATGCACATTCAGAGGTAGGCACACACACAAATACCTGTCCTTCCACACACAAGCATGCATACATATACAGAGACATGATACACACACCCAGGCACATATGCAGACTTATGTAGATCTAGGCACATGTGCATGTATGTGCACACACACGATTGTGGTCATGTGTTTCACTAGCCTTTAAATGTGTGTCCTGAGCAGACACGAATCAGCACATAGCTGAATTTAAGGGCTAAAGAACAGCGTGCCAGACCCACACACGTATTTGGGCTTCGTGCCTTCTTTTCCAATGCTGCTGCTTTGAGGCCCCAACTCAAAAGACATGCTCTTGGGGCTTGTAACCCCAGTAAAGGGTTTGGGCTGCTCTGAGCCACTTCTCCTAGCTGATCCAGGCCCACTTGTGAGCAGTGCATGGCTGTGGGAAGGCTTACTGAGGGGAGGGCCATGGCTGTGGGGAGGATTAGAGGAAGCCATAGCTGAAAGGGGCCGCTCAGATCATCTTGTTCAACCTTTTTGGGGCCCTGATGGGGAAAAACAAACCCCCCCGCCCCTTCATTCCACATGATATGGAGCTCTCCATCAGCAGAATAGGTATAAAGGGTGGGGGAAGCAGACATACTTGGTTTTGAATTCCATCCCCCACTCTAGCGCACTTATCTTAGCTGTGTGCCCTGGAGCAAATCCTTTGACCTCTCTGAGCCTTGGCTTATCTGCAAAATAATGCTAATCAGTGCTTACTTCACACAGATGCAGTGAGGATTCAGTGAGGTCGTGTCTTTAAAGTGGCTGGCATGGAGTAGATAGTCACATGACTTGTTGGAAGAAGATCTCCAAACCTGTATACCAAGGGCACTACAGCAAAAAACAAGGGTTATTCCATATTTGGAAACTCCAGGGCTTGGGTTTCAGGTCTCATCTGTTCCTTTGCCACAGCTCCCCATCAACCCTCTACTTTGGCCCTGTTTGGGTCCAGGAACTGAATTGACCCATTTGGGAGCTGAAGGATGGCACCTCTGAAGCCAGGGTACTGGGCAAGTGTCAAGAGGTTAGTCCAGGGCCCAGGACTATTCAGAGATGCTCTAAGGATAATGGCAACCAAGGAACAAGATGATTGGGTATGAGATGAACCTCATATAAATAGTTTCATATGCCTGATGTGTCTTCCTTGGAGGCCAGCAGGTGCCGGGAAGTTATTCATGATCTCTCAGCATACCCAAGCCTGTACGAGTCAGTCAGTCTCTCTCTCTCTCTCTCTCTCTCTCTCTCTCTCTCTCTCTCTCTCTCTC
>JAKSZT010054532.1:1459908-1588843 GCA_026826555.1 Tolypeutes matacus
CTCTCTCTCTCTCTCTCTCTCTCTCTCTCTCTCTCTCTCTCTCTCTCATACACACATACTCACACACACACACACACAGAGAACCCTTTCTTTGGTGTGTCCTCTTGCCCCCTTCTAACACCTAGCATAGTGTTAGGCACATAACAAGGGCCCGGAACACGAATCCTCTCATGTTACTCTCTTTGTTTCAGGTGGGCATATCAGTTCCTGGAGGACACTGGCCTGGGAGGTGGAGGATTCCTCTTGAACTCCATTTCAGCCACGACCTCTGGGTGACTTTGAGCAGGTCAAGCCTCCCTGCTATCCTGCAATTCCCTCCTTTTGCAACATGGGTAGAGAATCATACAATATAGTAGAGGTCAGCTAGTTCTCCCTCCAAACCACCGGTGAGGAAACTAAGACTCAAAGAGGGGAAAGGATGTGCTCAAGGTCATACAGAGAGTCAGGACACAGATTCAAATGTGGTATGTTGAATAAACCATGATCTTCCTATTTCTCTTGTGTCAAAATCCAAAATCAACTTGTCTCTGGTGAAATCCCACACAATATTTGGTAGACCATCTATACACATACGTGCCCACACACACATAAACATGCATCGTAATAACCCTGTCTCACCTACCTGTTGGGTTTCCATGGGGGTCAAATTAAACTACGGGCAGAAAAGTGCCTTCTAAACTGGGAAACCTTGCAGAAGTTAACACCCAGCCATGATCCAACATGGGACATCAAGCTTTTCCCCGGTCACTTTACTCACAGACTCAGGTCATACATATGAGTGCATATATGCACATAGGCTC
This sequence comes from Tolypeutes matacus, assembly GCA_026826555.1. NCBI lineage: Eukaryota > Metazoa > Chordata > Mammalia > Cingulata > Chlamyphoridae > Tolypeutes > Tolypeutes matacus. The sequence goes on from JAKSZT010054532.1 coordinate 1,460,709, forward strand.
TCCTGAGTTCACCCAAACACATTCTCAGGCACCCTCTCCCATGTGTGCCCCCCCCACGTGCACCTGGTACTTCCATATGGCTGTTCCTATACCCGGCGGTCCTGGCACCTGTTTCCAAAAGAGGTGCTTTCACATACATCCCTAAGCTCACATTCATGTACATACACGCATGCATGTACATATGTGAGCACATATCTTCACCTATGTTTGTTCATACTCCTTGTTCTCTCTGCCCCCAGGCCAGAGACTATGTTTGCCACGAATCAGCCCAGCAACATATAAGATGAAAGGGTGACAATGACTGAGTGATTCATCAGTTCTACTCCCTGCTTCTAGCATGTCCTTACTTTTCCAGATCTTTGTCTTTGTCATCCCAAGCAAGACCAATTTGCCATACTTGGTGTGTTTTTGTTGTAGAGAGGGGCAGGAAAATTCAGGAGTGCATGTGAATGTATAGAAACTCTTGCCGCTGGGACCTAGAATAAGAATACCTAGATTAGAAGAAATGGAGTCAAGCCTTTAAACTATGTGAGTCACAATTTGTTAGCTGTGTGACCTTGAGAAAGATCCTTCACCCCTCTGAGCCTTAGTTTCCAGCTCTGTAAAATGGAATTAATAATAGTACCTACCTTATAAATTTTTTATGAGACTCAAAAATGTGTTAACGCATATAAAGCTCTTAGAAAAGTACCTGGCGTATAGTTAGTAAACATTAACCATTTTTATTATTTGTACTTTGGGGATCATTATAATTCCTATCTTGCAAGGCTGTACTAAGGATCAAATGAAATAATGATGGCAAAGACTGTGGAGATGTTGATTTGTTGCTCATCTTGAATGACATGGAGGGTTTACTTAGCCTGAGAATAGCCTTGAAGAATTAATTACCTCACTTATTCAACCAAGCAATATTTATTGAGGGCCTACTATGTGCCAGGCACTGTGTCAGACCCTGGGGAGACAGATAAAAGTTAACAAAATAGCTGAAGGCCCCAACCCTCATGGAGCTTACCATCTAGATGATATAAAATGGGAGTTTTTCACACTCAAAAACCCTGAGTGCCTTCTTGGTGGATACGGGTTGATTCAGTTCAGAAAATTTCAGAATATGAAACTGTTCAATTAATTAACAATTTTAGCCTATGTAGTACATGTGCTTGGCCATCCCACCTAGTACTAAAAGCAAAGGGATGGCCATACTGGTGTCCAGGGTAATTCCTTTATCAGCAAAGCCTGGAACAATCTTGAAAGTGGGCCCTGACAATATGGCTAGTGGAGGCAGAAATAAGTGGGGAAGTCTGCAGACTGGTAATACCAGTTCCCTGCTCCCCAAAGCACTATGAAAATTAGAATTAACACTAACTAATATTATAGAGCACAGACTATGTGGTGGACACGATTCCAAGTCTTCACATATATTAACACATTTCATCTTCACAACAACCCTGCGAAGCAAGTACTGTTATTATAATCATACTCATTTTACTGAAGCACAGAGATGTTAGGAAACTTACCCAAGGTCACACAGCTAAAAAATGGTAAAGCTGGGATTTGAAACCCAGGTAATTTAGTTCCAAACTACATGTTCAATCCACCATATTTGTGTAATCTTAGCCTCAGTTTCCCCAACTTGTAAAATGAGGAGTTCAGTTGTTTTATCTCTAAGAGTCCTTCCAGCTCTGACATTCATGTTGCTTTTCATATGTACTTCTCTGAACTTCCAAGCCAAATGAAATCAGAGTAAGTGTTCCCCAAAATGTCAGTGATTTCCATCCAAGGTTCCTGGGGAAGAGGGAAGGGGAGCCCAGTCTCAGGGAAAGGAGCCTGCACTGGAGGCTGGTCCTCCCAGCAGACCCTAGGGCCTGAGAACAGTTGGATGCTTGGGAAGCTCTGGGGGCCAGGGCCTGGCCTGCATTTTCCAGTCACCAGCAACAATAACAAGGAGCAGCAGCTCTGGCTGCCTGTGCTGGGATTTGGGTTCAGAGGTTTCACAGTGGGGTGGGGGTGTTGAGCTCCTTGACCTCATCCCTCTGGCCATGAGCTGCTGTTGCTGTTGCCAGGGACCTTAGAGTCCAGTTCAACCAGCAGTTTCAAGGCTGGGACTGCAAAGAAGCAGAGGAAAGGAAGTCCTGTGCTTGGGGAATGGGTCTTAAGGCCCTGGAAATGGCTGTGGGCTGATATCCTCCAGCTTTTCCTCCACCCTAGGTTGGGTGACTCTCTGGAAGCTTGAGAGAAGGACATGGTATAATAATATAATGTAGTAGCTGGAAATGGGACACCAATCTACTAGATCTTTTCCCCTGTCTTTGCCTTAGTTTCCTCATCTACAAAATGGGAAGAATACTCTCTACTTCATAATTGACTGCAATGATGACGTACGTGAAAAGGTGTCACACAGGAGGTGCTCTATAGAGACAAGTTAAATTTGAAGTCAATTGACTGGTTGCTCTGGGTGACCTTGGACCCATCGCTTAGGCCCTCAGTTTCGTCTATAAAATGGGGAGTAATTTTACCTGCCATTCCCTTCAGCTCCTGGCTACAGAGAGCCTAGAACTAAGGACATCTTGTGGACATAAAAAGATGGCCAAAAAAACACAAAAACACTCCCGTTCTTCCCACAGCACTCCCAAGCCCTGGGCTGGAAGGAAGGTCCCTGTTGGCTGGTGGGAAAGTCAAGTCTTTGGGATATGACATTCCTGAGATTATCCAGAGAACCCCTGGGGGTTGCAGCTGCTCACTGACTCTCCCTCCTGGCCTAGCTCTGGCTTGAGCTTGCTGTGGAGGTGGGGAGAACTGACAGTAGGGCCCGAGGTTGGAAAAGGCTGGGGGAAAGAGGACCAAAGGCAAGAAACTGGGCCTGGAGTGGGGTGGGGTGGGCCAGGGCTTTGCTGGCAGCCTTGTAGGCCAGGTGTGGAGTGGGGGTGGGGAAGGAGGACAGGATTTCCCTCAAGATTGGCAGGAAGGAATTACGGCTAAAGAGCCCATGGTAGCAAGAATTTCTGTGAAGTGAGAGCAGTGGGGCAGCAGTTGCGGCATACTTACAAAATGATATACAGATCAGCATTCCTAAGACTACAGGTTGGATGTCCTTTCTGGGGGTGGGTGAGTGGGTATGAGATTGCAGCAGTCCTGATGGGTTGGAATAGAGAGTCAGGTCTTCTGAGAAGAAACCCACACTCCAAGCTAATATGGGACACCTTGCACCCTGGGTGTGGTAGTCCTCTTGCTCAGAGAGGAGACAGAAGGGAGATAGGCCCTCTGGGGATTCCTCAAAAGGCTGTTCTAGACTCCAATTTCTACAGAGGCCTTCTAGAAGTCATTTCTTCCATGATGCTTTCCTGGGCTTGGATTGTCCCTCACCCTCTTCCTACTGATGGAAGGATAAGAATTGTCAGCGACCCACCTATTGTTAGAGGCAACAAATCTGAGGCCCAGTAAAGAAGTTGATCAAAGGCACATGGTCCGGCTTGGAATGCTTATGTCAGTCAGTCCTACCTTTAACCAGGTCTACTCTGCCCTTTCCAGGGAGGAGATTGGTGTCCCTCAGGGCCACGGCACCCCTCCCCCAAGAGATATCACACTCTGAACAGGAGTGTGTGTTCCCAGACCACAACGATGGGATTTAAAAGTGGTCCTGTGACATCAGTGGTTCAGTTTAGAACCTGGGGGTAAGCTCAATCCGGCCCCGATCCCCAACTGTCCTCCACATACCGGTCTCCATGCAGACTGAAGAGCCCAGCCCGTGTCTCATCCACCCCTTTGTGACAGCTTGGCCTGACCCAGCCCCTCTTCTAGGCGTAGTCTAAAGAAAGTGTGCTGAGTGCATAGAACACACATACACACCAAATGCGTACAAGCAGCCAAACCTGCTGCACCCACCTCCCAGCTGAGAGACCCCAAGAGACAGAGAAATCAGCTCCAGAGGGATCCCGTGAGCCTGCTCTCCACGGTAGCCATAGTCTATGTTGGCAAAACACGAGCTGGGCCTGGGGGCGGGGAGAGCCCACTCTGGAGAGAGGGAGGGCCAGGCTGTGAATAGGGCTCTGTGTGGCCTAGTGGAAAGGGCTGGGGGAGGCTGGAATGTGAAGAACGTGCTCTCATGACTGTGGCCCTAGGCCTGGGGCCTGTGGCACAAGACTGGCCAGGGGCTGGGGATGGGGTAGAGCAGAGAAGCCAGGCAAGGAAAGGGTGAAGTTTCTCTAGGCCTCCCCTCAGATAACAGGGCAAGGACTGGCCCTAGAGCTTACAGGATGAGCAGAGAGGATTCTGGGGACAGTGAGCTTTGAAGGAGCCGCTTGTTGCTGAGAACTTCCAGGGTGTGGACAAAGCCTGTCAGGATCACCAAACTACTCCTCTCAGACCCTCCCTACTTCTCAATTCTTCCTGCTTTTATCTCCCCCTTTGGCTCTGGCTCTTTCTTTTTTCACTCTTTCAACAGGTTTCTCTTTTTCTCTCAGAAACTCCCAGTCTGCCCTTTTCTGTCCAGCTGCTCTGTTTCTCTCTCATTAGACTGCAAACTCCTCAAGGGCAGGGACCATGTCTGGTTTTCTGCACCTTTGCACCTGCAGGCCTAGCACAGGGCCCATTAGATAGCTCTGAGTGGATGTTCCACAAATCCTTCAAATCCCTTCAAAGGCCTCAAACGAGATTCATTACAAAATGAAGATTCTTCTCCCTACCTACCCACAAACCACTCCTTTTCTTCTGTACCTGATCTCATATACTTGGTTGCCTAGGACAGAAACTTGGAATCATCCTTGACTCCTCTCATATCCCCCGGCCTATCATTTCCTTTGATGCCACTGTGTAAATAGCTCATATAGTGATCTTCTCCTTTCTACCCAAAAGGCCACTGCCTCAATTTAGAATCTTCCTAATGCCTTGGTCTTCCTATCTCTAGTCTTGCCTAACCCCCCATTCTGGTCCATTCTTCACTCGACAGCTAGAGTAACATTCTGAAACATAAATATGACAATATTCTTCTCTGATTTGGAATCCTTCCAAGGCTCCCCATTGGGCTCCTTAGCATGACTTACGAGCCCTTTCATGATCTGGTCCCTACCTTCCTCTCTTAGACTCATCTCTCTTTGTCTGATTCTCTGCTCTACGGCCAAATTATAAACAGTTCCTCAAACCTCCTTGTACTTCCTTTTGCCTGCCATGCTTTTTGTCCCCTTGTCTGCCTGATGAAGAAGACCTTGAGACCTGCTCCAGATGCCACCTGCTTCATGAAGGTCCTCAGGACAACTCACCCGCACTCCCAGCAATGAATCACTCCCTCTGCTGGTTTCCCACAAGGCTTTATACTCTCCTATAGTACTTGTTACTATGAATTGTGACCATTTCTGCATGTGGCTGACTCCCCCACTTGTCTGTGAATTCCTTAAGGGCAGGAAACATGTCTGAATTCTCTGAAACCCTGAACACCTAACACAGGGCCTGGCCCTGAGAAGCTCCTTATCAGGTTCCTACTAGAATGAATGAATGAGTGAATTAATATATGAAGAAATGATTCACTGAGTGGGAAGATGTCAGAGTGGCTGTCTCTGTAATGCTGGCCTCCTGGCTCTTGGGTTCAGAACCTCCAAGAGATTGTAATTTGTTCTACAATCAGGAGAGGAAGAAAGTCTTCACTTTGTAGCAGAATTCTGTGATGCAAAAGTTCATCCCTCATCTTCCTCTGGAAGGCTTTAAGCTTCCCAAATAGCATCAGGATCAGAGTCAAAAGGAGAGAGAGGAACTCGTGGTTCTGACCCAATACAGGTTATCCTGAATGCCAGAGAAAAAAGAATATGATGCAATAAAATTGGGAGCCCCATAGATCTAAAGTCTAGACTTGATTCTGACATTTACTAGCTGTGTGACCTTGGCAAGTCACTTTACTTCTGTGGGCCTCATTATCCTCATGTGTCACATGCAAGATCATTAAGACCATCAGGCAGTCACTTCTTCATAACCTGTAAATCACTGTGTAAGTTTATAGCCTATCTTTAATTTTATCTTTAATTCTGTCTTACCTATGGTGAATTAGGGGGTAGGAGAGGAAGAAATTTAATAAGACTAGTACAGGTCTGCAAGAATAACTGTCTGTTCCACCCATCAGTTCATCTCCTAATTTCCCCGAATTGTCCCCTTTAGGTCCTCACAGGGGCTTACTTCCTCTTTCCCTCCCACTCCCTCTCTCTTTCTCTTTGTCTTTCTTTTAGTCTCCCCTTTTGTCCACCACTGAGCATTATCAAAGTTTCATTTCTCAGCTTTGTAAGGGAATTTCATATCTGTCTCTCCTAATTGGTCTTTCTCCTCTGGTCATGCCTATCTCATTCTAGACCTTTCTATCTCCTTCACATTAACATCCTTTGAGGACCTTCCTAATGAATACTCAAGGAGACATCCCCTACCCCTCCTTTCTCCTATGGACAATGTGGGTTGAAGAAGATTCATCAGGTTGTCCTGTGGTTGACAAGGGTGGATCTGACCTTTAGTCATTTCAGAGTTGATCTTAGACAAACTCTTAAGATTAGGAATCACTGTGGTTTTGTGTCTCTACCTGGTGGCAGTCATGCAGAAGGTAGGAAAGATGACAAGTACTAAGGCAATTCCTTCCCTGGTAAGTTTTGGCAGATTATTATGTTAGGTGGTTTAGAGGCTGGTTTGAGTAAAGGCAGGAGAATAGGCAAGAAGAGCTTTCTACCTCTAAGAGGAGCCCTTTCTTCCTCCCTCCCTCCCTTCCTTCCTTCTTCTCTCTTAACTATTGAATTTTCATTTCTATGGCTACATTTATGCTCAAGCCACTGACATCGCTTGCCTGAACTACTGCAAAAGCCTCCTAACCCATCTTCCTGCTTCTAGTCTAGCTCTACAACCCATTCCTTACACAGTAGCCAGAGGAATCTTTTTTTAGGTGGAAATTAGATCTTTTCATTCTCCTGCTCAAAGCCCTCCAATGGCTGCCTGGTGTAATTCAAATCAAAGCCCAAACCCTCACCTTGGCCTTCAAAGCCCTCCATAATCTGGTCCTTGCCTCTCTCTTCAACCTCTGTCTGGAATGTTCTTAACCAGATATTCAGGTGCTGGCTCCTTCTTGTCTTTTGGTCTTGGCTCAGATGTCACCCCCTTTAGAAAATGGTCACCTTTTCTAAAGCAGTATCCTATTTCTACTCCCCTATCACTCTCTACCTCAACCTGTATTTTTTTTTTTAATCTTTATTTTTTATTTTTATTTATTTATTTTTTAAATTTTTACATAGATAAAACATACTTTATTTGCTGGTCATAAGAATCAAATATATATAATATTTGCATTAAATTATGCTTTAATATCCATATTAGCTATTCTCAGAAGGCTCTTCATATTTGGCTGTAGTGGCTCTGATTCTTTTTTTATATATATATTTTAAAAGTTGCTTAGATTACATAAATCTTACACAAAAATCACAAGGATTCCCATGTTCCCCACTTCCCACAGTTCCCATAACATCCCATATAAACATCCTTCATTAGTGTGGCACATCACCTGCAATGGATATACACATCCTGGGGCTTTGCCACTAAGCATGGACCATAGTTCACATTGTAGACCACACTCTCTCCCACACAGTTCTGCATGTTATATGCTGATGTAAAATGGCCTATATCTGTCGTTGTAATGTCACTCAGGATAATTCCCAAGTCCTGAAAAAGCACCTGTATTACAACTGCTTTTCCCTTCCCTGCCCCAAAAATGTCCAGTGACCACTGGCTCCACCTCACTGTTGTAATTTCTTCCATTGCTTGAATCACATTATGTCTACAACAGAATACCAGTAAGTCCACTCTAGTCCATAGCTCTTCCCCCAATCCTGAAGAGTTTGGGATGGTGATGTTCACTCCACCTCCAAGTGAGAAGGGGCTTCTATCCCATGGATATGGTGGATGGGATTATCCTGCCTGCAGCTGCAGGCTCTCTCCATTCCCTGGGATGGCCGTTGTCCATCATCGTCTCCTCGCCAGGTGACTGGGGTGAGTCCATTGAGCTGTAGAGTAAGGAGTTGCAGCTCCACTGAGATTCCAGGCACAGCTGGCACATGGGCAGGCCAGAGCCTCCAGTCTCTGGAAGTATACCTACAAACTCTAGCACCACATATAGGTTTGAATAGAAGGGACTGATGGACCATGTGCAGGGAGGACTTATTTGAGTCCAACTCTGCCATTCTCAGGAGCACAGATTCCAAAGTAGAGCCCACTGATAAAGCATCAATCTCTGGAGCTATTCCCCCTTATATAGGACCTGGGTGTCTCCAGAGCCCTCGGGAGCCCTTCTGTATGGGATGATATCCACTTTGGTGTTCTATGAGATCCTACTGAGGTGTGCATAAATGTTACCTCTGGGATGACTTCCCGACTCTCTTTGAAGTCTCTTAGCCACATGAACTCATTTGTCTTTACGTTTTCCCCCTTTTATTCAAGGTCTTTTTCCAGTCGTATTGCCAGTTGGCACTTGGTATCAATCCCTCGTTGCCAGGGAGGCTCATCCCCAGGAGTCATGTCCCATGCTGGGGGGAAGGTAAGGCATTCATATGCCACAGTACAGACTGGACACCCGATAATGCAGTTATAAAAGGCAAAATGTTTAAAAACAATTTTTTTTAATTTTTTTGTTTTTTTACCATTTTTTGAATATCCCAATCCTTTAATTTTATTTCTAGTATTTTTTAAAGTTTCCTTGTCTTTTATCTCTTATATTTAAACTTATCTTTATTATTTCATTTTCCTATTAATTGTATTTGGCTATTATATGGGTTTCATCTTCAAGGAAAGTTTGGATCACAGAAGGGTTACAGAGGGGGCAGGAGAGTATCATTGGCAGGGGGTGTCTGGGATGGGGGTTTCATGGGAGGAAGTTTACCTGAATATACATGAAAGACATATAAAATTGTTCAAATGATCAAGGGGTGGGGCATGGTCACAGTGGGCAGACAATCACTCAATAAATGAGGAAATACTGAATTCCCAGCCTGGAGAGCTCTGCCACATTCTCCAAGGGAACAGAAACAGTCCCCTGAGTGCAGGGGCTGTGTCAGGCAAAGGAGGATGGTCTACTGATGGGTTCTTGTTATTGATGACTAGCTTTATGAATCTTTGCTCTTGTAATTGAAACTTAGCCTACTGTTATGGGGTTCTTAAGGGTTGCCACTTGAGAGCCTCCTTGTTGCTCAAATGTGGCCTCTCTCTAAATCAACCTGTATTTTAAATTTCTTCTTCTTGGTTCTTAGCAATACCTGAAATGTTTTTATTTATTTATTTATTTGTTTGTTTATCAATTTATCTGTCTCTCTCCATTAGGATTTCAGCTCCATGAGGACAGGGACCTTATCTGTCTGGATCACTGCTGTATCTTAGCATCTAGCACAGCACTCGGCACAGCATTGGTGCTCTATAAATAATTGTTGAATGAATTGATATATAGAGTGCTTCATAATTTAAAAAGTGCCTTCATATACATTAATTTCTCACAATAGCATGTGAGGTCAGGATTATTACTATCTTGGTCTTATGGATGCAGAACTGAGGCTCAAGAGGTTATGAGCATTGCCCAATGTCATATAATCAATAAAGAGAGAAAAGTGACTCTGATCTTGGGCTTTCCAATTCCAAATACTGCTCTTTCTACCAACCCAACTTGTTTCTAGCTTGGTTGATGCTGTACCAAGGATGTGCTAAGTAAATATTGACTGATTCTCTCATGATCTTAATGTTAAGGCTTGGGCAGTCTGTGAACTGTGCAGACTATCTCCAAGCCCCTGACTTGGGTATGCTCTCCATGCAGTGAGAGTGAAGTGAGCCAGAGGAATCAGCCAGTGGGGTAGGAAAAACAGTGTGGAGTGGACAGTTAAGAGTCTGGGCTTCTTGACCCCACTTTGCTCATTACTTGCATTTAATTTTCCTTCTCTGTGGGCCTCAGTGTGTCCTTCTGTAAAATGGGTAGACTGGACTTGCAGGATCCCGTTCAGTTCTGACACTGTGTATATCCCTGCAATGGCTTGACTTCTCTGTTTCATTTGCAGTGCTTCCCATTGCTGCAGGGGAAGAAGAATGCTGGTAAGTGCATGAGGTGGGGCTCTCAAATGGCGTGCAATGGGACTAAGCTTCGCAGTGGTCCTCGTGAACATGCTGATCAGATCCCTGGACAGTGGAGCCAATGGCTGAGATGCAAAAACTGGAGACATCATCCTCACCATCTCCCTCCAAGAGACATTTCTTGGGCTCCTCAGACCCTGCCATTTGGAAATGAGTGAGAGTGCAGAGCCTCTTTATTTCCCAGATGGAGGTTTTTCTCTTATCAAGGGACCAGGGGAGAATTTCTCCCCAAAGTTATCAGCAAATGTCAGCCACCCATATGCTTCTCTTACTCTCAAATGTCTGCTTTGCACTGGGAAGAAAAATCATGTTGGAAGAGGGAGCAGGTAAGTGGAGGGTGAAGTAATGAGACTTGGCTTTCAGAGCTTGGTGTCTATGATATTCCCAAGATTTGCTTAATCTGGAAGGCTTCCAAGAGGAGGTAGGCTTAGGGAAGTAGTTAGGCCTGAGGGGATACATATAACTTTGAGGTCAAAATTTCCCTCTGTTTGCTTTCTCACAAGGTTTTTTTTATTCTGACTGTCTATCTGCTTTTTGCCTCTGGTGTCCTACTTGGGTGTGGACAAGTGGGTGGTATTCTGGGAGCAACTTCCTTCCGTTGAGGACACAATTGTCTAGAGAGTAATGATTGCTTTGGGGAGGAAGAGAAAGAAAGACACTGTCCAGAAAAGAGTTTGCTGGCAGAGTCTGAACTCCTGGTACAGACCGGGCCTTGCTGAGGTTATCTAGGCCATCCTCTTGATCCTAGCCAATCCTCAGCCATTTCCATTGGCTCTAAGTTCTCACCAGGATGAATTCATGACTTGAGTGAGCATGGCTCCCAGGAAGCAGTTAGGGCTAGGCATTGCTGAAACAGAAAGGCACCAATCAACAAGTGAAATGCTAAGGGCCTGTGCTAGACATCCTGGGGAGAGGTTGGAAGAGATAAGCTGATTCCTTGCTCCTGAAGACCTCCCAAAGTAATTGGGGCTGACTTGGGCACAGTCTTACCAGGAGGCAGAGAAGGAATCCCATGACCACACAAAGATTTTCCACCTTAGGATTCTGAGCTTTTGGATGGTGGTTGCTAGAAAAGAAGAAGAGCTGAGAGGACAAGGTGTTTATTTGCATTGCCATGGCAGCAGATGAAAAGGAACCTATTTCGAAGCAGGAACACTGCTTTGATCAGCATACGGCATACATCTGCTTCTCCCACCCCCACCTCCTCCCCCCATCATCATTCCAGGGCTTCTTGCTGAGCACAGTTCCTGCTTTGCAGCAGAGACTTCTGGGGCACAGGGTCTGTGGGCTGCTCATTCTGGGGAAGGACGAACTTCTCCATTTCAGAGACACCTGCTGCAAAGGCTAAAAAGAAACCCCTCAAGCCCTAAAATAGTGACCCCCAAGACTAATGCACTTGCAGCTGCCAAGCTGCCTCATTAGAATGTCTGTGCCAGGCTGAACAGTGGGAGGATGGGCACCACGTGACTGGGCGGTGTGTGGTTTCTAGAGAAGAGGGGAGTATTTTTTAGTGGGTAGAGTCAGGCAGAAGAAGTTGTCACTTACAAAGCTGAGATGAGACTAGTCTTCATGCTACTCCTTTAGGTTAAAGTTTGAAAGTATCTATTTAAAGGCAGATGTGAACACAATGTCTCAGGCTAATCCAAGGACAATCCAGCACAAATTATGAATTTATGTGGATGCTGCAATGGAAGCAGCAAGGCACTGGGAACCGGGGGCCATGGGTTTTAGCCCCAATTTCATTACAAATTCACTGTGTGAGTTCAGGCAAGTAACTTCCTCTCTCTGGACCAGTGTCCAGAGCTATAAAATGCACAGGGCTCCTGTACAGATCACGAGAGACAGAGCATTAAAAATGGCAAAGGGCTGAACAAATGTGATCATGCATGAGATTTAGCCCAGGGATCTAGAACTATTGAATTGTTCTATTATTTAATTTTTTTGGTGGTGGGGGGAGATAGATAATGCCTACACATGTTTCGAAACACAAGAGGTACAAAAATAAGTTACTTTCCACCCCTGTTCTTCATCCACCTAGCCAATCTCTTAGAGGTGACCAAAGTTACCAGTTTCTTGGGCCTTTGATGAGTTTAGAAGGTCTGAAGAAGGTGAGCCATATAGAGAGGATGGCAGTGGGGGTCTTGCTGTCTTATTTAGGGTGGGGAGTGGGATTGAGGGGAGTGTGCAGAAAGGGCAACAAGGGCCAGGAAACGTGGGGCACCAGAATAAGCTTTAGTTTGAGAGTCAAAAAGCCTGGGGTCTGGTCTTGATTGTGCTACTTCTAGTTGAATCATCCTAAATAAGAACCTTCACCTTTCTGGACCACAGTGTTCCCATCTGTACCTCGAGCCTTTTGCATTCCAGTATGCCATTCGGACAATTTCCACCAGTGCAGAACAGAAGTGGTAGAGGAGAGGACTGGCCAGGGACTTTCCAGAGAAGAAAAAGCTGAGACGCTGACTCAAAGCTGACAGTTGCTCTTGATTTGCATATATAAGTTTCTTCCTATTAAGATCAGTCAATCAAAGGTTTTTCTGACATGCTTCTGCTTTGGGCCTAATGAATCCACTGACAGAGGAAACATTAAAAGGGGTTTTTATGGGCTCCCTTGGCACTGTCTGCAGAAGAGAATATTAGGAATATTCTTCTGACATGTAGTGCTGCCTGGGCCCAGGAGGTCCTGCTATTACGGTCTAAGAATCAGGCAGCACAGTGTTTTGCAAACCTCACTTATTTGTGAACCATTTTCACAATTTTTGCCATCCCTTCATCCTGAGCCAGTATGTATTTAATATGTTTCATTGAATCAAGTAAAATGTTAAATAACAACCTCTCCCTATGCCATAACGTATATGAAATTATGTTATGAGGCACTAGTTATGTTTTTCCTCATACACATTAAATTAAATATTTATCTATTATGATTCAGAATGTCAGCGTAGCACCCAAATCATCCTGAGTATATATACCAAACATTGAAAAACAACGTGTAGGCAGGTCAGGAGGAGGCTCAGGTCTTAGAGACTCACTAGGTGATCTCTGACTCCCTGCCTCACTTTCTACTCCTTCCAAGTCCTCATACCATGTTGCTTGAACATGAATTGCTCCTAAGGTACAAGTAGGTTCTGGAGCCTAAAAGGAGCCCCTTCCTTCCAAACAAAACCCACAATTCAGAGCTGCCTCATGGGTGCTAAAGTGAGAACACTTGACTGAGGGAGCCAAAGACTTTGGATTCCAGTTTTGACTCTGCCCTTTGCCAGCTGTATGACCTTGGGCCTGTCCCTTCCCTTGTCCGGGCCTTAGCGTCCTCAACTATAAAATGAAGACTTTGGTCTAAATGATCTCTAAGGTATCCTGATGCTCTGAAATGCAATGACTCCTTGACTTGCAGACTTCACCCTTCTACTTAACCATTAGCTCCCCTTCTCAGCAGCCTGGAGAGGTGAGGAAGATGCTGACCTTGCCTCTCATCACCCTTGCATCAAATCCTCCCTTAGGCCCCTTGCTCCCAGGGCACAAAGCTCCTTTTGTTGCCTGGAGCCATTCAGCACTCTTCTCCAGGCTCTTGCTGAAGTGGCTGCGGTGGCCTGGGGGGTAATAGTTTGCCTGTAATAAGAACCCCTGCTTCTAGCCCAACTGGCTCCAGTCTGGCTGCTAGCTTGGCCTCTGCACTAGACTTTGTCCATCAGCTGCCTGAGACTCCTCCCCTTAGCTTTGAGGCGGAGAGGAAGGCTGGCTTAAAAGGTAGAAAATAGAGACAAATAGATTTATTCAAATACATTTATTTAAGTTATTATTGGGTGCCGCCTAAAAGCTCAGGAGTGCAACAGACTGAAACACTGAGCCTATGAAAATCATCAGATTAAGAATAATTCAATTCACTTCCTTTCTCTTGAAAATGACCAAGTCATTCTTGTAACAAATTCTTGACAGATCTGGTCATTTAACATTTGCTATTTTACAAAGAATTTTTGCAGGGCATGGCTTATCTAACACTTGACAGATATTTTACCAGCAACTCGGAATAATATAAAGATCTACTTAGTTATGGGGTATCTGGAATGGATTATCATTTGAGACAGGAAATCTTTCAACCATGATCTACAGTGAATTCGTTCAAGACAAGAACACTGGGCTGTGAGATGAGAGACCAAGGTCTAGATGCAGTACTGCAATTAACTCCTTCTTTGATCCTCCTGATGTAGTTGCCTTCCCTCCCTGGGCCTCAGTTTCTTTGTCTGAAAAATGAGAAGGTTGGACTAGAAGGCCCCAAGGTCTCCTGCACTCTGACTTTCTTATCCCCTACCCCCACCCCATCAGAAGTCAGACTGAAAGGAGGGGGAAGAAAGGGTAAGGTCAGTGGAAAGGGCAATTTCAAGATGTTCTTTGGGATAGGAGAAGGGTTTCCAGGCCTGCTGAGGAATGCAATGTCTTCCTTTGGGGCCACAAGGGGGCGGGAAGCCCAGGCTCCAGATTTCTGTCTTCAGGAGTGCAAAACAGAAAGCCAGACCCAGGCTTACAAATATAGTACAGGCAAATATCCTGAGGTACAGCCAAGTTGGTCGTTTTCATAGCCTGGGCCAATCCCGAAAATCAGAGCAAGGGCTGGACAGCATGGAGCAACTACCCAGGGTCTAGAGAAGGAACAGGATCTGCAGGTGGAATGGCAGGTCTGGAAAGGACCTGGAAAGTGCTATTGGATTCTTCCACCAGAAGGCCCCATGGAGTCTTCAAATTCAACATCAAAAGTTGCAATTTTTCATCATTCCCTGGACAACTTCTTTTCCAATACTCCCTTTCTTGGTTAATGGACCATCATTCACCCGGTCACTCAAAGCAAGAATCATGGGAGTTACCCAGACTCTTCCATCTCTCTCATTTCCTACCATGCAGTCACCAAATCACACATATGGAACCTCTCTGTAATGTTTCCTAAATCTGCCTCCTATTTTTCACTCCTATTACCATAGCCCTCCATTCTGGCCCTTAGCAGCTCTGGGCTAGATGGTTGCTGCAGCTTCCTAAGTTGTCTCCCTGCCGCATATGCCAGTCCAGTCCACTTTCCATACTGCTGCCAGAGTTCTCTCTTTAAAAGAAAAATTTGACCATGCTCAGAAGCCTTTGTTTGATCTTTGCTTTTGGTTAAAATCCAACTTCTTTGCATTGGCATTAAAGATCTTTCACAACTTAGCCTATCTTTCTTTCTTCATTGCCCACCACATCATCACATTTCAAAGGCCCACGGGACTACTCAGTATTTCTAGACACACAGTAAACTCTCATATTGGATTCTCTACTGGGTGTGTCTTTGTCATGCCCCTTCCTTGACCCATCAAGCCCTCCTCTAGACTCCCTTCCCATCTTGTCCATATCTCTATGGTAGCATGTCATACTGTTCTGCATTTGCCTTTTATCTTTCCTGTAGTTCTCAGAGACCATGAGCTCTTGGTATACAAGGACTATGTTGGAGACCCCTGTATACCCAGACCTTAGCAAATGGCCTCACACAAGCAATAAATCTTTCAAGGACTGTCTTTTATTTGATTGCATACAAATGAACTTCTGGTAATCAGACTGGTGACTTATTCCTCTCAGCAGACCTTCTTTCTTTATCATTTCAGCTCTGAACTAGCTATTACAGATGGACACAGAATCCCCAATGTGTTAAATACCACTGCTCTAGTCTGGTGCTCAGTTGTTCACTGGTTCCCTTTTACTATGCCACGTGCCCACTCGAGCTCTGACCAAACTCTCCAGGTATGGTGAAGCATCCCTTTTCATTCTGCTCTAAGTAGAGAAAGTTCTTTATATTGAGCCAGTATCTCCTTCACAACAGCTTCTACCAATTGGTCCTATTCCAGCCCCTTGGAGACTCATAGAAGGAGCGTGTTCCTTCTTCCCTATGACTAATATGCCAACATTTAGAATCTCCCAAAATCTGAGATGGAAGGGAACTTATAGGTCATGTAGTCCAATGCTCTCATTGCAATTGGGGAACATGAAGCCCAGAGCAAGGAGGTGATTGGCATAACAGCACACAGCTAGTACGTGGTAAAGCTGAGTCTAGAATCCAAGTCCCTGCTCACCTATAATACTCTCCCCAGAATCTGTCCTTCCCTAGAGTGAACCACCCCAGCTCCTAAAGTGATTTCTCACAGTCCTGATGACTCGTCCTTAAACCTACTCTTGAGTGACAGTAACCAATTTCAGTAACTCAGCTTGTGAAAGTTCCTTGGCGCCCAGAGTTTGGTTTGCCTGGGGAAAAGACAAAGGCGATAGAGAGCAGATTGGTGTCAGAAGCCGAGCTGTTCCCTTACTATGGCCTGGCCGATGTCCTCCTTGTCCTCCTAGTCCTCCTCCTCTCTCCCTAGGACTAAATTCCACTCAAACAACCCTTCCCCCATGGCAGGGCAGCCAAGGGGCAGCTTTCAGAGGCCCCTTTCTGATCTGTTTGCTTGACCTTCCACATCCCAAACCCAGAAACAGGAAGAATTGGTTTAGATTGCATTTCGAGAAAAAAAATGAAAACATAGGAAGTAAGGCTCCAGAGAACAGAGGCTTCCAGCTCTGTGTGCATTTGCCCCTGAAGCAGGATATTTCAGGGAATACATTCCACAGAGGAAGGGAACGGTCTCACTTACTAAAAACAAAACACAAAGCCCTTCAAGGTTTAGAAAGAGAAAAGGCCAAAGGGAGACTCTTTGGGAAGGGAGGAGCAGTTCTTTCCGAATCTCCAACCCTTCCCCTCTCTTGTCCTTCCCCCTCTCCATATCCAACACCTGGAGCTGTCATACTTGATCTCACTGCTGTTGTCACCACATCTGTCCTCCAGAGATGCCCTGCTCCTTTAAACCCTGTGGTCTAAGAGAGGGTAGAGCTTCTTATCTTGTATTCAGGAGGATCACCAAAATAAGTGGGTCCTCAGAACCTGCCTTTAAACCAACAGCAAACAGACATAAATTAATTGCAGGACATGCAAGCAGGAGAACACCAGTTAGGCTTTATAGAGTACATGCTTCTTAAGAAACCCAGTAAAAGAAAGGAAGCACTTTGCTGGTCCCCAAATATCTCCCAGGGTAAGTGCTTCATCACCTCTGATGTTTGCCTAAAGTTTGCCTGGCTTTCTCTCCATTCAGCAACTTGTCACTGGGAGGTGGGTCCCATCTTGCTGTTCCATCACAGTTGTTAGAAGGACCAATCCAAAAGGTGTTTTTTTAAAAAAAACAAAACAAAACAAAACAAAACAAAACAAAAAAGCCTTCCAGAACCCCTGGGGTCCTTATCAGTTCTGGTTTCTTGGCTGATGAACATGGTTAATTCACAGCTGGTTGGCAAGGTAGAAGTGTGAGTCATCTTTGGGCACCAGTGAAACATATGGTCCTGCAAGGAAATCAGCTCTGCTTACCTCTGGAGGTTCTTTCAGCATGCATGTACATGTGTGCACATGTGTATGTGTGTGTGCACACATAGTCTCTTTACCAAAATCTTAGTTTCACAGTGCAATGATGCCTTCACCACAAAAAAACCAAACCACTGCTTCTTGCTTCCCAAAAAGGGGCTATGTGTCTCCCTGAGGTAAGCAGAACTTCCTGGAAGATACTTCCAAAACATTTTGGAATGGCTGGTTTCTCCTAAAAGATCTGGGGGCACACCATCATTTTTATATTGAAACAAGCAGACATATATTCTGGAATGGCATGCAAATTCACATAAATTTGTATGTTAAAACTGGAAATAAAAGAAATTTCTCACTATGGCTGGCTGGGGTTGTGTGGGGAATGAGTTCATTTTCTTCAGCCATCAGGGGATACTTTGGTGGAAAACTTTGAGAAGAACTGACTGAAGCCATGGGCTTCTTGGGAGTAGAAACCTTCTTGCTCTCATTTCTCTCTGTATCTTCATACCTAATATAGAGCCAGTAACAGAGTGAGTCCTCAGGAACTCTTTGCATCTTCCTTCCTTACATCCATCCATCCATCCATCCATCCATCCATCCATCCATCCACCCACCCAACCATCTATCCATCTGTTCTTACCAAGAAATAGGTATAAAACATAGTCTTTGGGTGGTGGAAAGAGCTCAGTCTCTGGAGAACTCAGACAACTCTGGGTCTGCATTCTGACTCTGTTACTTATTAGCTGTATGATCACCTCTCTCTTTTTTTTTTTAAGATTTATTTATTTCCCCCCCTCTCCTCATTGTTTTGCGCTCGTGTCTGCTCTCTGTGTGTTCTTCTGTGACTGCTTGTCTTCTCTTTAGGTCGTACCGGGAACTGATTCTGGGACCTTGTGGAGTGGGAGAGAGGCACTCAATTTATTGTGCCACCTCAGCTCCCTGGCCTGCTGTGTCTCTTATTGTCTCTCCTCTGTGTGTCTTTTTGTTGTGTCATCTTGCTGCACCAGCTCTCCACTCGGGCCAGCACTTTGCGTGGACCGACACTCTGTGCGGGCCAGCTTGCCATGCGGGCCAGCTTGCTTTTCAACAGGAGGCCCTGGGAATTGAACCCTGGACCTCCTATATGGTAAACGGGAGCCCAATTGCTTGAGCCACATCTGCTTCCCACGATCACCTCTCTGCACCTCAGTTTTCTCAGTTTTCAAATGGGGATTCCAATACCCAACTCTTTAGGTTGTGATAGTAGGAGTGAGAGTGCTTTATAAACTCCCAGACAATATACAAATTATAGTGGTGAAATTAGCATAAAATTACCAACATGGCTATCATGGGCAGCAGGAATAAGAGAGAGAGAGATGTTTTCTCTAGTCCAGAAGCCTGACTGGAGATTAAGGAGGCAGGGATTGAGACCTCGAGAATGAGCCTCCTGGGCCTGTGGGATGGAGTGGGCAGATGCTGAACCGTGGCTCCGGAGCCCCCAGCCGGGGAGACAGTGTGCAGGCTAGAGGGCAGCTGTGGATGGAGGGATGGAGGGATCAGATGTGCCTCATGCACCTCCAGTCTCCAAAGACCAGATGTGCTTCCCTTCTGTCTGCCAATGAGCCCCTCTGAGGCCCAGTTCACAGCAAGAGTCATTCCTCACTGGAGCAAAGGTACTACCAAGCATGATACATTGACTCGGCTGCTAACAGACCCTGTCACCTTGGGCAAGTCCCTTCTCCACTCTGGGCCCTCATTTCCCCATCATTAAAATGAGAGAATTGGATTGGGTGGTCTCTAAGGCCCATTGAGCTCCTATACAATATGATTATGTGATTGAAAAGGGGTTTGACCTTGATTTTCCAAATGTGAAAATGTCAGTCTGATCATCTGATAGTTTGATACTGAATCCTGGACTCTGCTTAAAAGCAGTGGAAAGCAGTCTGGGGGACCAGGTTGGGGGTCCCCTGTTTGTAAGTCTCCTGCCTAAACTTGGGCTCTCTGAGCCTCTGCTGGTCCCTGTAGCTACTTCCGCCCATGTCTATCTGAACTGACCTAAATGGACATCTCCAGAACAAGCCGAGATCGAAGTCCAGGTGAGGTGTGTGGATCAAACAGGTGTTTCCCAAGCCCTGGACTCTGGCCCAGGTACCTCACAATATAAAATGAGGAAAAGAAAGGAAACAGGAAATCCTGTCTACTCTATGCACCTAATTGTTCAGGAGGAATTCCTTTTAGGCAGGCCTGTTGTCTCAGAAGGCAGCAGCAGCTGCTGAGTTGGAAAGGTTAGCTTCTGCAGTGTTTGGGATCCTGGAACACCTCTCCCCACCTCCATCTCACTGTGTTTGGACTTTTGCCATTCTTGGAAGCTCAGCTTAAATATTGCCCCCTCCCTCCTCCAAATCCCTAGCATACTGTCTATCTGTCTTATAGCATGCTTTACCTTGTGTTTGAGCTATTTCCTTTCACATATGAATTAAAAAAGAAAATATATACTCCAAATAAAAATTTCAACTTCTATATCTGGATATAAAATGGAGAGTTAAAGTTCCCCAAACCCCTCACTCCCACTTTCCAGAGTTAAACCGCTCTTAAGCGGTTTTGTTGTTTTGTTTTTTGTTTTTGCTTTCCAGAAATCTTCTATTGTCAAAGCTATTGAAAATGCAAGCGCATGATGTTGGACAGAGCACTGGCTCTGGACTCTAAATACTTGGGTTTGAACTTGGGTGAGTTCTGTCTCTTCTCTGACCCTCAGTCTCCCAATGTGTAAAATGGGAGCAACAGTTCTCTCCTGCTATCTCACAGAGTTGTGAGAACTAAATAAGACACAAGAAATGAAAACACTTTGGAACCTTTAAGGGGCATCCTATTTCTCTCCACACTTGTCTCTCTCTGCAATTTGTCTATAAGCACCTTGAGAACAGGGACCTCAACCCATCTTGGACTATGTCTCCATTGCCCCTAGTTCCAGTGACTTATCCAGAACAGACAGGTGCTGTCTTTTGGAGGATGTGGGACTGAATCCCAGGGGTCGTGCTACAGCTAGAAATGTTGATGCTTTGGTTGGTTCTGGGCACATAGTTCTTTGACATTTCACCGAAACGAAACCCAGCCAAGAGGACCATTTTTCTAAAGGTACTTGGCTCAGAAATGCTGCCCTTCCACGAAGTGGGAACTAGCCCAGCCTCATTGCCCCAGTGTGATTTTGTTACTCTGAAAATTCCGCCACTCCTGTTCCCACCCCCATCTCCTTTGGCTTTCATTATTTGTCAGATTCTGGCTCCAACTAAGGCTTTCAAAATTCCCCACCAATACACACACACACACACACACACACACACACCCCACATATGAAGGGAGTTGAAAGAAGTGGTCAAGGAGATTCAATTCCTAAACTGACCAGCTGTAAAACTGTAAAACTATTGGAAAGTAAAGCTTGAAAGCTAGACTATTATTTAGTCTAATTTCCATTACTCCCCTCATCTTTTTGCAGATGGAGAAACTGAGACTCAGAAAGCGGAAGGGATTTGCCCAGGGAGTTAGTGGCTCTGGCAGCCAAGTAAAGGGGTGGGGGAGGGGCAAGCCTCTGCATTTTACCTATGGGTCAGTGGGGTTAAAGCTCAAGGAACTAGCCTGGGGCAGGTGGGTGAGGCCTGAGAGGAGATAAAAGTGGCCAGAGCTGGGAGGCTCAATCAGGAGAAGCAGTCAAAATTCCCCTGGAAAGTAGAAATATAAGAAATAAGAGAGTTGTGGTTTAGCAAGTTTTTATGGGTCTTGCTGAGCAAGAGAAGGGAGGATAGAGGAAGAAAAAAATAGAGGGGGGGCAGAAAAGGAGAGAAAAAGGGAAGAAGGAAGGCTAGGCCAGGACAATGAAGGACATTTGACGTGACAGGTCAGTAACACAGCTGAACATAGCATATCAGGACAGTCCTGTCCCATGTAAGCAGGGGTTCTTAACAAGGGGTTCCTGAGCGTGAATTGAAATTCCAAAAATGGGGCCGTGTTGCTGCAGGTGTGACATATTTATTAAATAATACATAGTATAGTGTGGACGTAGTAAGGGGTCCGTGGTTTTCACCTGACTGGCAAAGGGGTCCGTGGAACAAAAAAGGTTAAGAACTCCTGTATGTAAGTCATCCAGCTACCTTTTAAGTTCCAACTAGATCTGTTGCCTGATTTCTTCTAAGTTCTGAGCACGCGAGCCAGTCTGTTTTCTTAGCAAACTCAGCACTTTTCCATTGCCCACTGTTTGAATAAGTGGCCCCAGACAGTAGCCTTTACCTCGGAAGACTTGGCACACCAGTAGGAGGGTGCCGTTCAGCCTTGCCTGGCTGTCAGAGTGTGTCCAGCTCTGGGCCTGCCCCTCCACAGCTATGAACTTATTTTAGTGATATGAACATTGTGAGGTGAACCCAACCCATTTTACTGACAAGAGGTGATATAATTTGCCAATGAAAACCGAAACAATAAGAATAATAAAAATAACTAAATATTGCTTGGGAAGCAGTAGATGTACTGATAAAGAATGAGGGCCCTGGAGCCGAATTGCCTGTATTCAAATCCCACCCATAGCCCTCACTAACTGTGTGATCTTGGACAAGTTGCTTAACTTCTCTGTGCCTTCATGTCCTTATCTATAAAATGGGGATAATAGTTGTGCCTTCCTAAGAAGGTTGGGTAGGATCAAATGAGTTGACCCAGGTATAGCACTTTAAACAGCATCTGGCACATAGTTAGTGCTCAATAAATGGGAGCTTTATTGTCATCATTGTTATTATGAGCTGGGCACTGTTCTAAGTGTCCTACTCATATTATGCCAGGTAATGATCCCCAGAAGGAAACTGAGACACAGGTGCAAGAAGACTATCCCTAGTCCATTGACTTTTTACATTTTCCCTAGTTATAGAATCTTTTTCTCCTCAAACCGAATCCTATGTGGAGCCCCCAATATATAAAACAGATAAAAAGCAGCATGATTCTGAAGCAAGGTGAGAGGGGTGATGGTCCTGGAGCCCATCCCATCCTCAGCTCAACTTTCCCCTGTTCTCTCCTTCCCTAACAGCCTCATAGTAGGCCCTGAGGCTCCTTCCCAGCCACTGAGAGGCACAATGGGAAAGCCCACAGATTTAGCCCATCTAACCCTCTTATGCTCAAGTGAAGATATTATGACCCTGAGAGGGTGAGTAACTTGTCCAAGGTTACACAGCACATCAAAGGCAGAGTGGGGTATGGGTGGCACCACCAAGCATTGAAGGCAGTAACTTGGCTGAAGGGCATAGTCTCCTTGGATAACAGAGAACATTGCCTGCTCAGGCAGAGAAGTACTCGGGTGAGCAGGAGGGAACTGGTGGCTGATTCTGAGGCCCTGCCCCCTGGGCCCCGAGTGTCAGCACTGCATACTCATATCCTGCTGGGGTCACCCTGGACTTTAAGACAACAAGACAAGGCCCTATCTGCATGGGGCCTCTCACTGCACAGGGTTTGGGGTTCTGTTTTGACAAGGGATGTTGTCCCCTTTCCCTTCAGTCTCCATCTTTGAGATGCAGCTGACCTGTCCAGACCTCTCAATTGAGCTTTTGGTCCCAGCTGGCATTTTCACAAGGCTTCTTTCTCTCCAGGGCCCTGGGACAGCAGTCTGGCTTCCAATGCATTGTTGTCTGGGAAGTACAAAGGGGAAGGCCTGGGGCCCCGCCCCTTTCACAGCTTAAGTGTGTGTGTACCTGTATCTATTCGCAGGCCTGCTGCTGCCAATGCTGTTTATCTAAGAACCTGTGTAGTTGCCAACTTTTGTTTACAGCACTTCGGTATGGGTTACCTGGGGACACCACATTGAAGAGAAATTACAGAAGCTCTCCTCCGCCATCCCCCCCAGAGAACTTTGGGCCTTCTCTGGGATTCTGATCTGACCCCTTGAACCCTCAGGCCCTGTGAGAGCCCTTGAAGGCTGGATCTACAGGGGCAAATATTGGAGAGCATAACCCAGGTACAGAGTCCTGAGTTGTTTGACTCTCCCTGAGGCAGCCTCAGGATCTCCATCTGTCCCATGAGGGGTGAACTAGATGCTCTCTGAGGGCCCACCAGCTCCAGGTTGGGCTCCTTTGGAAGCTCTGACCACTGTGGTGCCCTCTCGTGAAACTGGCCTAGAATCTTAGGAGAGCATACCAAGTGATGGATGTAACAAGGCCTGCCTCCTGCCTTGCTTTACCAGCCCTCCTTGCTGGTTCCAAGAGGGTGGGGATACAGGAGGCAGATTACTGACTCCCAAGGTGCGAACCACTCCTCTGACAAAAAAACAGCTTTAGTTCATGGCAAGGCCAGTTGCTCAAATGGACAGAGCCCTAGAACCCTGAGCCAGACTGCAGGGTGTGTGTTACTGCATGTTGGTGCTACACACTTACCAGGTAATAGGAAGAGGAGGAGGGTCTTCTACAAGTTCTGACTGAAAGGAAGGTGTGTGTACTAAGGGTAGGAAGTAGGGGCGGCTGTGGGTGGACACTGGAACTACTTCCCAGAGAGAGGCAGAAAGAATTAGTGAACATGAGACCTGAGCAACTACTGAGGGTTGGGGGTGGGTGGGGATCTGTCTGTGCTCTGTAGCTATGAAAGTAGCCCAATTCTTGGTCCTCTGTGATCCAAGGATAGGATGAAAGCAATGTAGCAGGGAGAAGGGGTAAGGGGTGAGTTTTCCACTGACAAATGCCTCTTTATAGACACTTTCACAGTGAGTTCAGGGAGGTAGATGTTATTGTCTCCACTTCACAAGTGAGAAACTGAGGCCCAGAGATGTGACATGACATGTCAATACTAGCAAGTGTTGAAGCTGGTTTTCAAACCTAAGGGCTGCTCTGAGAGTTGGGAGTTCTTAGGGGGCTACTTCTCGAAAGCCGATAAATTCTGTGCACATATACACTTTGATGCCCAACCAACAGCCCTTCTGGAATTTGGCTGCAAGGGCCTGGGAAGTATGTTTCCCATTTTGCTAAGGCCCAGAGAAGGCTAATGATTGGACCAAACTCATACACAGCAAGCTAGAGACAGGGAAAGGACTGAGACTCAGGTCCTTCACCTTTCTGCTTTCAATTGGAAAGCTGCAGAACATTGCTACCGTATCTGCATCTGGACATTTTCTGCTTCCAAAGTTCTCCCAGATCCATTACCTAGAGGTTTGCAGAGCCGAAAAAATTATTTCCATTTTCAAGGTGAAGAAACTGAGGTTCAGCCACTTGCCCAAAAGTCATGGAAAGGCAAAGCCAGGACTTGAGATGGGAGTTGTATCCAAACTCCCCTCTCCTTTTCCATCGAGTGCATTTGAACAGCAAGGAAGGGACGGAGTGAGTTCACCGATGCCTAATGTAAGAGACCAATCACAACAAACCTCAACTCCCTGGGGTCACATCTAAATCTTTAGCTTTTTTCCATATGAACCTCTGAATTACAGAGGCAGTTGTGGGGCCTTTGTGGGGGTGGGGGGTGGGGAACGACACAGAGAAGCCAGTGAGATCAGTTCTCCAGAGCAGACCCCAGAGGTTTCCTGACTTAATAGATGTCCTGTCAGCCCAAATGACTTTGTGGTCAGGGTTCCAGGTTTGGTCCAGCCACATAAGTAGAGAGGGGGTAGGGGGCATTCTCTCCCTCTCTCACTACCTGTGGTTGCAGTTCAGGCTTGGCCCTTGAGTTATCTTTATGTTCTTCCACTCCAATGATCCTGGGTAAAGAAAACCCCAAATCTTTCTACCACCACTTAGTTTGGTCAAGGCTGTGTCTGGGGTTTCACTCATCCACTCACTCATCAGTCCCTCACTATTTATTCAGTCCTTCAACAAATATTCTCCAAGTGCCAAATCTATGCCAAATCCCTTCCTAAGCAATGGATAGGGAGTTACTAGTAAAACATTGTCCCTGCCCTCAGAGATATCCATTTTATAGAGGAGAAAATTGAAGTTCTAAGAGGTGAAATCACCCCCCGACACACACACACCCATTTTGCTAACAGGGGGCATTCTTGCAGTGGAAAGAAGGTTGGATTAAATGAACCTTACAATTCTTTCCAGCTTCGAGTCTCCATGATTCAAGTTCATCTTTGGAGCCCTTACATATCACTGTTCTAGCTGGGGCTGAAGCAGCAGAACTCAGGAAACAGGGGAGGGACTGGCCTTGGAGGGAGATGTCTTAGCAGAGTAGGAAATGATGGCAGCCGCCTTTCCGTCTACACTGCCGAGTGGCTATGTCCACACTCTTTCCCCACCAGAGAGCCAAAGGGAAACTCCTGTGCTCAGAGGAAGCTGATTTAGACCTTCTCTCCGTCAGAGGGGAATGCACCCTTGCATCAGTGGGCAGTACGAGATCTGCTGGAAATTCAGAAGTGAAGGAGCTGACAGCACCAAGCTAGGCACAGAGAGGGGCCATCCCAATGCCTGTTTTTCCAGGCTGAGCTAGTCCAGAGTAAGACTGCTGATAGGCCAGAGAGTGCTAGGAGAAGAGGAATAGGCTCCCCACTCCTCTTTTGACTGAAGGCAGGAGATCTGTCTTGGTTCTGGAATAGACTCACTGTATGATCTTAGGCAAGCTCCCTTCCCTATATAAAGAATGCTTTCATTCAATAAATATTCCGTGGATACCTATTACATGCCTTGGAGCAAAGGGGTGAATGACATGGAGGTCAACACATTGATTCCAATTCCCTTCCAGCTCTGACATTGATTCTAAGAAATCAATGCAAATCTCATGCAAATAAGCACACATCAACACTCCAATTCCTCTTCCTTTTCTGGAAGAAACCAGAAGGGTCCCTTCCAGAGGCACTGAGAAGGAATAGCATCACCCTGTCTGATAACTCCTCCTAGGCTTTCCCTCACGATTGGGGTTGCTTAGCCCTAGATTCATGGTATAGAATATGGAGAGGGTAGAACAGAGGGACTGTGACCTTCATCTGTGTATTCACTTATCATTTCCAAAGCACGTTCATTATTCCCACTGTGTCACAGGATTTATTATCCTCATTTTACAGATGAGGAGACTGAGGTTCAGAGAGGCAAAAGTGCCCAGGGTTATGCCTCAGTTTGTGTAGTCGGTCACTAGAATCTTGTCCCTGTTACTGGCCACCACCAGAAGTCGAGTGGAAATGGCCAGGTCTGAGAGCTGGCAACTTTCCACCTTTCCTCCATCATAAACAAAACTACATAGGACCTCCTCCCATCCCCAAATCAGGTAATGCAAGTTTGCTTGGGGGTAGGTAGGAGGTAGAGGTACGAGAAAATGGTTTATGTCACCTAGGGTCCTGGGTCCAGGCTCTTTTTTCTGTGTGATAGATCCCCAGTGCTGATCTCTTTGGGAATAAAAGCTAACCTTTCTTTATGGAGACACTGCTCTATGCCAGGCACCACACTCAGCCCTCTAAGTCCTCAGGACAGAGCTACAACAGAGAGATGATTATCCCTGCTTTGATAATGGGGAAAGTGAGGGTCAGAGGTGTTAACCAACTGGCCAAGACATTTCCATTCTTTGACCTCAGTTTCCCATCTGTAACATATGTAACCTTTGTCCAAGATATTCTGGGTGCCAGAAGCATTTCAGGATGTCTTTGTTGGGACAGAGCTGGTCCTGTTCCAATGGTAGGACACTGGGAAACCGGGGTGGGGTGGATTGGGGTGACTAAGGATTAGGTGAGTCAGTCCACAAGGATAACAGGGGCCACTGTCCCCTTCTCCATCGGGCTTATGGTCCATGTCACCTGGCTGATGAGATGTAGAGCAGACAAGAGGTGGAGGGACTAAACTGAAAGTGAAGAAGACACCTACCGTCTGCACTGGGGGGATGAGAACAGGAAGGAGGGGGATCAGGGGTGTAATATCCCTTGAATAGACGGTCAGGGTGGAAAAGGCTAGATGGTGACTCCAGCCTGGGAAGGGAGGCAGAGTGGCAATGGGGAGGCAGAGTGACTGTAGTGCCGGATGACATGAGGCCAGTGGAGGTTAGAAAAGGGGAGTTCCTGCCTAAAGAGGGTGGCGTGAAATTTTCTAGTCGCTGGCTGAGGGGGCGGGGCAATCAAGTCCCCCACCTCCCCCGCGTCCGTTGGTCCGTCAGTTCCTCCCTCTTCCCTTCCTTCGCTGCTCTGCAGTTCGGTCCTGGTGCAGCCATCTGGGGCCCCCGCGCCCTGGCTCTCAGGCTCGCTTGCGGGCTCGGGAGCCGCCGGAACGCGACGCGGCGCCGAGGTCTGGGCGCAAGGACGCATGGCCGAGGCGCGGGGCTGGGGGTCTGTGTGGTGGCTCCCGAAGCCCCGGACGTGGACGCTGCGGGGTGTGAAGGGCATTCAGGGGGACCCGCTGCGCTGGAAACCAGGTGAACACAGCCGGGCAGACCCCTGGAGGAGAGATCAGCGCTCGGCTCCACTTCGCTAAGCGCCAAACTCAGTCCCTCTCGCCTCCTCGTCTTTGGTTCTAGTCTCGTTTTCATCTCTCAGTCCTATGTTCGTTGGTCTAAAACTCATCCTGCTGCCCCTGGTCGGCAGGCCTTCTTTTTCAGGCCTTCCACCGGCGCATGCCTTCTTCCTTCTCATTCTTAGCCAGCTCTGGCTCTGCCCAATAGATGCCCCATCTTCTTATCCTGATGTTTCATCTTGCTTTGCCCCTGTTTCCTCTCTCCCTCTACTTTTACACCCGGTCTTAAAAAACACTTCAGTCACTTAAACGGTGGAGGTGGTAATAACCGTTTACTAAGGGGGTCCTTTACCCCCTTAACCTCTGACCCTCTGACCCCCCAGGACCTTCTTTGTCACTGCCCCTGGCATCTGCACTTCCACCTCCTGTCTTCCTGTTGCACTGGATGTCAGACACTCAGCCAATATTTATCTCCTTCAGTCCACTGTCTGTCCTTCCATCTCTCTGTTTGTCTCCAAATCCTTGGGTTCTTAATCACCTATCTCGAAGCTCCTGGCATCCCCCATCCCTCTGGGTCCTCCTTGTCCTTTCAATTTTTCCCCTAGTGGCACCACACAGCTCACTTATCACTAACAAAGCATGTTCTATCCTGGCATCACTTTTTCAGGCAGTTTCCATAGCCCAAAAGCTCCACTGCAAGGCCTGTTTCCAATCCAGGGCTCTCTCAGAGTGCCTGGCCCTTTGTCCTATTAAAAGTTGAAAAAAATTAGGTTCTATGAGCCCCAAAAAACAAAATTAAAGGCCCTGTCCATTGCCTTTCTCCAGGAATTCTCTCTTGCCCCCACCCAAATGGCAGGGAGGAAATAGCAAACCAGTTTGGGGCACCATAGATTTGACATGGAACTTGAGCTCGCTGAAAGACAGGACCCTTAAAGATCCTCTGGTCCTACTCTCCAAGTGTACAGGTGGAGGAACCAAGGTCCAGAGAGGGTAAGAATCTTGGCCAGGTCACACAGCTCCTCAATGGTAGAAGCAGGCTGGAAGCCAGAGTTGCAGTGTCCTGACTCCTGAAACAGGAGCCTTGGTAGGGGTGGAGGTGGGCATGAAGACCTGTTGTCCTGGGGGTCTGTTGCTCCAGAGACATCAGGGCCTGTCTAACCTAGAAGCCTTGCTGACCCCTCCCTCCCTGCCGTCCAGACTTGACCTCGCTGCCCACCTGCCTGGGATGCTTGTTCTCCATCTGGGGCTGCTGTTGCCTCCCCTACTGGCAAGAGAGCTCCAGGGAAGCAGAGACCCCCAGCTGTCCTGTTGGGCCTGTGTTTCCCACTCCCCACCCCTGTCTCCTGCCAGTGCCTGGCATAGGTGAGGTCTGTGTGCCCATATTGTCTGACGGACTGATCCTTCTGCATGAGGAAGCCCTGGACCTGGCTGAGGCTCAGATCAGAGCTTCACTTGGTGAGAGAGAGTGTGTGTGTATGTGTGTGTGCGTGCAGAGAGCTCTTGGGGGACCGTGCTTTGGGAACGGCCCACTGAGGGAGCACAGGGGCTTCAAGGCCACGAGGAGCCCAGACCACTCTGTGGAGTGGCCCTCTACCCACACCCTCTCTGATGTCAACCTGGAGCTTCCGAGGCTGCCCTGTAGGGACAGAAGACAGGGCAGAGGGTGTGCCAGGAGAGGGGCCCTAATGTCCTGAATTGAGATTGCCAAACCCTGGAGACCCATAAACACAGGGTTGAGCAAGGCCTGGAAATGTCACCCCCCTCAACATGGTTGCAGCACATGGTCAGGCCATGGGATGCTGATGGTGAAGCCTGTGAATGGGAAGGAAGAGCCCCTTCTCTCTTCCTCCTCACCCTCCCAGGCTCTGTCTTGGGAACTGAAGCCCTGGAAGGGCACAGAGAAGGGTACCAGGCAGGGGGCAGGAGCCTGAGCTCTGTTCAGGGACTCTGGGTGCCCACTGTCCCAGGGTGAGCTGGGGACAGAGACCAGGTCTCCAGCCTTCAGGGCCAGCTTGGTCTCAGCTCCCTCCCTTTCCTCTCAGCCCATTCCTTCCCATCCCTCCTTTTCCTCTGCTCTTTCTGGCCTGCCCCCCAGCTACTGCCTCTATCCTCAGAGGACCCTCCTGCCTCTCCCACCCCCTTCCTCTATGGAAGCCAATGGATGTTGGGCTTCTGGGAGTCACCCTCCCACAGGAACACACAGAGAAGCTCACAGAAGCAGAGAATGGTCTGGAAAGGACAACGCCAGAAACCAGGACCTAGTTGCCTGTATTTGCAGTTGAGTAAACTGAGCCTAGCCATGGAGGAGTGAGCTCAAGTGGGGGGTGCTGAGGCTAAATCGGGTGTGGTGCAGGATGAGAGGGAAGGGTACACCAGGAGGGTGCCTCTGGTTTCAGACACTTGTGTATGAATGGGGGGGGGGTGTGCGGACAAAGCAAGGGGCTTGTGTTAGAAGTGGGTTTGCCTTTCCTCATCTCCCCTCACCTCACTGTGACCTTCCTCAGAAGAGCAAGAATGTGGTTGGGGTGGGCTGGAACCCTGCTCTGGGTGTCTGGGCTGAGCTTCATGCCAGGTCGCCAAGTGCTGCTGCCCAGGACAACCCCCTTATTCATTTGGGCAGGTGTGAGGCAGACCTGCCTGAGGGATTGCAGTGGAGGTGGGGTGTTCATCTGCCTGCAGTAGAAAACCTCTGGCCCCTTTGAGATAGGCCAGTAAAGTCAGGCCAGTGGCCACCTGGTGTGTGGAATGGGGCGTGTGAAGATGGCCATCATGCTGACACAGGCAGCAGGTCTCATTGTATGGATGCTGGAGGCCAGCTCTCCATCCAGCTGACACCTTGCCTGTTGTTTGTTGAGGGGTGTGGGTGAGCCAGGAAAGAGCCCCAGCTTCCCAGTCCCAAGTGCCTGGAAGGTGGTTCTGAGCTGCCGCAACACTTGCCCCCCAGCTGTCGCATTGTCTCAATGGCTTCCAGAAGGAAGGCAGCAAGGAATGAGCACCCTTTCTTTCATGTCTTCGGGAGGAGTTGCCCAGAAAGTTAGGTGGCCCTGGCTTGGCCTGTGCTCCAGCTCCCCTGCCTGCTGGCCCAGGGCTCTGAGCCCAGCACAGCACAGCGCTCCTCCTTGCAGGGTGCTCTGGGATGCAGGGCAGGCACAGCCAGGGTGGTCCCCTAGGCAGTGGGTTGTGAGGGTTTCTTTGTGCTACCCCCAGAACATAGCTCTCTGTCCTCACCCCCACCTTGACAGCCCATGAACAGCGAGGTGCCTGTGTGCCCTTCACCTTTGCAAGCCCCCTCCCGCGTTCACCCCCAAATCTGCCTCTGCTTCTGCTGCTCCTCTTAGTGCAAACCCCTCTGCCATTGGCCCGGGCCCCTCAGGAATTTTTTTTTATGAACCATGAGTATCCCACCCTGTGGGAACCTGATCAGTAGCCCCCGTTCATGAGACTGAGTGGGGGCCCCTAGCCAGCAGTGAGCAGGCCTTTACTCTCCCAGGCCTGACTAGTGGGCTCAAGATGGGCTCACATACACCTACATGCAGGAAGGTGTATGTGAGTGTGAAAGTGTGTGCGCACCTGTGGTCATGCAATGGGCAGGGCTGATTTCAGTGTAATTCCTTTTCCCCCTCACGGCTCCCATTCCCCTTTTCTCTCCCCACCCGTGTTCCCCAGACTGATTTGCTGCTCATTTAACCCTCATCAAGAAGCAGAGTGCAAGGGTCTTTTGGTTTTCCTCCCTAACTTTAATCTCAGCCACTTCAGAGTGGGCTATGAGTCTGCCTTCAACAGCCCAAGAAACCCCCCATTAACAAGAGCAGAGAGGGATGCAGGGATTGTTGTAGGACCTTAGATAGGCCCTTATTGGAACTCCCAGGTCTTGAAATGATGCTAAGGGTAACCACATATAGAGTTTCTTTCTGCCATAACCCAGTAGAAAAGGGATGATTAGTCCTGGAAAAAAGCTTAGCTACAGCACCTGCAACCTGCCACTACACTTTCGCTTTACTCTTACATCCATTATCTCAATATTGGCCAGTAGGTATTATGTACTATTTGCATTTAACAGATCGAGTAACTGATGTTTGGAATGGTATGATAACTTGCCTTAGGTGACACAGCCAGAAAGTGTTAGAACTGGGACTAGCACCCAACTCTCCTACTTCCTATTTCAGGGCTCTTTCCATATTTCTCAGGGCTTCTATCACCATACTAACATTTATTGAGCACTTACTATGAGCCAGCCATCATTTTACATGCTTATTTTGCCCAGTGGGTCTGCCCAACAGCTATGTGAGGTCAGTACTGGGATTATCATCTGCACTTTACAGAGGAGGAAACCGAGACCCAGAGAATTGGAAAGGAATTTGCCCAAGGTCACAGCTGGTAAGTGGCAGGGTTGAGCTTTGTGCCCAGGCCTCCTGTCTCCAGAGTCCATTATACCTCCTCTTTTATGTCACAGCTGGGCTGTGATAGTGGCAGAACAGGGAGTGGGGGGAAGACCCATGCCTCAGGCATAAACACACCCACACGCATCCAGGCATTCTACATTTCCCTGCCCAGTGACTGAGCAGCAGCAGCAGCACTATAAAGCATGCAGGCCAACGAGGGGGATTGTGGAACAAAGGGAAGCCAAGGATGCAAAGGCTCCAGTTTTCTCCAGAGTCACTCAAGCTGCAGCCCAAGAAAAGGAGCCTGTGAACAGGTACCATTTCCTCATCCACTCCAGGCACCATTACTAAATATCCCTTCTGCACAAGGCTCTGGCTTAGGTCAGGGTCTGGGTGGGTGTGGGGACAGGGGCTGGCAGGGGATTGAAGATGATGAGCTATCTTTGCCCCTCTGAGGAGGCTGAGCTCTCCTTGCCTTTTGACAGCTTCTGGAATAAGGGAGAGAGAACAAAAAAGACCCAAAGAAATAGCTCTGAAACCAGATCACCTGGACCATTTCAAAATCCCTCACTGTGCATGGCAGATATTAAGATTGTAGCTTTCCATGACTTTTGCATTTGCTCAGTCATAAAACAAGTGTTTATTGAGAGTCTACTCTATGCCAGGCACTGTGAAATTCTCATTTCAGTTATGTTTAGCATTTTTTGTTTTTGCGTAGGTATGTGTATGTTTTTGGCTTGATTGCCATTTAAAAAAACAAACAAACAACCCATCTTATTTGATTCTAGCAGACAAATTAGAGGGATACCATCTGTCCCTTCTAGGAACCTCACCTTCACTACTTCCCTCTGTTAGGTATGGAGAAAATAACTGGTGTGCAGGGATTGGCCCTGCCACAGATTTGCTGGGCAGCCTTAAGCCACTTCTCCTTAGTTTCTTTATTTGTAAATCTGGGGATGGTGATTAGAATGCATGGAGTCTAGAATCCTCCCATACCTGCCTGGTAGGAGGCCTCAATTCAGTAACGAAATCAAGGTTGTGAACTTGTGTTGGACGCTTTGCAGGGAAAGGCAAGGGAGAAATACAAGTCCCAGCCCTGTTTCGTATTGAATGTTAACAGGTTTTCTGATGGTACTTACTGTCAGAACTTCTTGGGGTTATGTCTCCTGCCCTGGTTAATGAGGGTGTCCCAAGTTTTATGTGCATTTCTCTGGGGGAGGTGGGGTTTGGACTTGGGGCCAAGGGATGGGGGTCCTGGGGAAGTCGCCGAATGCGGGGGCCTGAGCAAGTGGGGCAGGCAACCTCCTACCCAATTCTCCTGTTCTTTTTTGGTTGCCCTGCTAATCCGGATCTCACCCAGGTTGTGTCATCTGGATTTCCCACCAATTATCCTAAGAAGTCGATGAAGCCTCCTGGGCACATGCCACTAGTATTCAAAGCCCTCACACGGTGCCAGACACATCCAGAACTCAACTCTTAGCTTGTGCGCCTGGCCAACCCGCTCCTTTGCTTTGGGTCACTGGCTCTTGGCTAGTATCTCCTCCCTCCCAGCGGTGTGACCCGAGGGACAGGCAGCCACGCGTGGATTGGACGAGGCAGAAAGCAGAACCCCGCCCACCCCAATTTGGGCGGCTTTCTGGGGAGGCCAGTGGGCCGGACTGCGCCCTCATTGGCCGAGGGTCCTGTAGGTGGGCGGGGCGTCTCTGCAGCCCTACAACGGCTGCTCCCGCCCCACCTGTACGGTGTGTACTGGGTTGACAACGGCCAAGCAGCCGCGGCAGCTGCTCCTCTGGCTGGCACCGTTACCCTCCACCCGACCCCACGCGCCGCGCGTGCTCCGCACGGAGCAGCCTCGCCTGAGCTCTTCTCCCTCCCTCTGGCTTCTGGGTCGGGGTCCCGAATCCAGACGGGTGGACGTGGCCTCCAGGTAAGAGTTGGGGAGACAGCAGGGGGAGACAGGAACACCTCGGCTCCCTTGTCCTGCCGATCCTTTCGGGCGCGCCCCGGACCGGCCCCTCTCCTTGTGGAGAGAGACAGGGAGGAAGCGAAACGAGCCGAAATTTGAGGTCAGAGTTGCCGAAATTGGGAGACCCCCTGAGCGTGCTGGCCGCGCGTCTCCCCGCGAAGCCCCGCGAGTGGGACGGTGGAAGGCGGCTGTCCGCACGATCCCCCGGGGTCTGGCCGGAGCCCGTCCCTCTGAGGCTTCAGAGGGGACTGGTGCTGGGCGGGGGTGGCTGCCGGGTCACGAAGCTTCTCCTCCCCTGTTCTCCTTCCTCTGCTTCGAGGGCATTTCCAGGAAGCCCCTGGTCGGGCCGTATGGGCTTTCCTGTCCGCCACTGCCTTCCTTTCTGAGAAATGCCTGGGAACGTAGGGTATGAAGGTACCTGTGGAAACCAAAGGAGATTCTTTGGATAAGACACCTCTTTCTGGGGCTCAGTTTTCCCAGGAAGTTCAAAATAAGGTTTGGATTAGAGACTCAATAAGGAAAGGCCTGTTAGTGGAAGTTTTTAGGATTTACAAAGCAGGTAGTCTGGGGGGTGGGGTGGGGGTGGGTCTTGCCATTTCTTCCAAAATTTTAAAAAGTTGAGCCCTGAATTAACAACTCGGGACAGGGGGTTCCACCACCAACTCACGTGACCTGGGGTGAGTCATGCCACTTCTGTGGGCCACCGTGTTTTCAATTGCACCCAGGTGGTGAGCTGAGAGTCAGTATCTAAAGGGCTCAATATCTTCCACCTTGACATTTGGTGGCTTGGCACATGGGTCCAGGCTTCTAACTGGCAGGTAAAGGGTTGTCTGTGAGACACTTGGGGGCGACAGGAACTATGCAGATGGAGAGCTTTATGGTGATTATGCAGCTAAGTCAGCTGGAAAACTAGTGGTGGTGAGGGTGGAGAGCAAGACAGAATCCAGGGAGGGGTGGGGCTGACGGCTTTTCCTTCCAGAGCCAGTGTTCTCCAACCCTTTGCTTGAGACCTAGGGTTTGGGCTGGCCTGGAACCTGCACTCACCCCAAGTCCCCGGGAACCTGCACTCACCCCAAGTCCCCGGCCTCTGGCTTGTCTCGGTCCCCACTCCAAGCACCCAGCCAGGTCTGCCCACTGGGGAGGAGAGGATAATGAATCACACCGGGAGCTATTTTCAAACCCTGACTCCTACTGTGCGACCTGCTCCTGCCCCCACTCTAGGGGTTGCTGTCCCCACCCACCTTCTGCATTATTGCCCTCTGCGTTTGTGCCCTCACTTTCACCCTCCTGGAATGAAGGAGGAACAAATCATCTGGTGATGGGAGGGTGGGCAGCCCAAGGGAATAGAGAAGAAAGCTTCAGGTGGTTTCTGGGGGGCAGATGGAGCGGGATGAATATGTGTGACAGGAACGGTGGTGTTTGGGTGGGTGGGTGTGTGTGTGTGTTATTCTTTCACCCTAAATCCACAGCTACTACATAGTTAGACATTCTGGGCTGGTCCTTGGCCTTTTGTCAGACTATGTTATGAATTTTGGGTTTGGAATTTCTACTCCCTGGACCTCTAGTTAGGGCTAAAAACACCACACTGGACAGTCAGGGCCCTCTGGTTCTCTTGCCTTCTTTCAGGCCCTTAAGTGGCTCTTGAAGAAGTATGCTAAACTTCTCTGTGCATCTGCAACTCCTCTCCCTGAATCTGGAAAGGAGAGGCTGCTGGGGGAGATAATATCTGGAGGTGTTTAGTGTTTAGAACAAGAAGAAGGCCTGAAGGTGACCTGGGGGGCTGTGGACCCTGAATGTGTGTGTTGAGGGAGGGCAATGAGTTGTGCAGGGAGGATGTAAGGGCCTTCCTTATCAAAACACAATACCTCCTGAGTCTGAGCAGAGGAGCAAGGGAGATGACACTAAGGGGTCCAAACTTCAGACCTTTCTGTCTTCTTGAAGTTTCAAAATTCCATTCTTGGGGCTATATATTGGACAGGGAGCAGAGGACCCCTGCAGCCAGGTGTGGGGTTAGCAGCAGTGGCACAAAAACAAGAAGGTCCCAAAGGGAGGAGGGGATGGCATCTGTAACTGGGATGTTGTCTTAGCGGCCTGTGCTTTTCTGCTGGTATACTCCTAGAGTTCGTTATTCGAGTCATGGAGAGTTCAGGTTCAACAGATGGCAGGCTTCTTAAAGGTAGGTGTTGCATTCTTGGGAGAGATGGGGCAAGGGGTCTCAGACTGCAGGAAGGAGTTGCTCTTGGCTTGATCTCAATAGAACTTTTTCCTTAAGCTCCCAGTTTGGGGAGGATTGAGGGTCATGGCCCCAGGCCTTAGGGAGGCTGTTCATCAGCTAAAATAAGAATAAGGGATCTCAAAGATGCTAGGTCTTCAGGATGGAAAGTGTGAGCTCCTGAAGTTTAAGTTGAGTTTTATATTCTCCCTCCCAACCTGCAGCCCCCAAACAGAGTGGTTCAGTGCTGGGCTGGCACACAGTTGGCACCAAGCATGTACTAAGGCTCTACTCACCGGTGACTCAGGGCCTTGGTTTGTATGTGTCGGGAGGAGTCCTGGTAGATATGAACCAGGGGACCCGAGACCGAAGTCTGGGCCCACTGTCACGAGGCTGAAACACTGTGCTGGTGGGTTGAGTCTCCTCTTGCCCGGTCCTCCTTTGGGAACTTGCCCGCAGACAGTTGCTGTTACCTCGACCACACGCAGGAAACTTTAGAACTGAATGTTAAGTTCCTTTGGAGTCCAGGCTGGTGCAGAGCAAAGAACAGGGGATTGGGAGTTAGACACACAAAGGTTTAAATCCGGGCCCTGTCACTCTGCTCACCATCTAAGACCGTTGGTTTCTCCCTGTGTTTCCGACTTCACTGGATGGATGGCTAAGTGCTTTGTAAACTACCAAGTGCTGTGTGAATTATTAGTCATTAAGTTCAGGCTCAGTGCTAGGACTTCTGGGGGACACAGAGATCCTAACCCCCATCTTTGAGAAATTTACTATCTGGTTCCAGAGTTAACAGCATAAATAATACCTGACATGCCAAGACTCTTTACCCCAGCAAGGGCTTTTGTAAAAAAATTAGTATTATGAAGACTTTCAAACCTATATAAAAGTAGAGATAATTAGTGCAGTAAGGCCCCAGGTACCCATCACCCACCTTCAGCTGTCTTTGGCCTGTGGCTACTTCTTCTTTACCCACACTCCCATCTGCTCCACCCCATTTCTTGTTATTTTGAAGCAAATCCAAGACACCTTATTGCTTTGTCTATAAATATTTCAATAATTATCTCTAAAAGATAGGGACTCAAAAAATAGCCACACTACCATTATCACACCTAATACGGTACCTTAAAATCGTCAATATCTGGTCAGTGTTTTTATTTCCAATTTGTCGAGGGAGACGTTTGGCCTTTCACTGAGGCAGTGACATTTGAGCTAAACCATGGAAAAGAGACCCACAGAAGGTCCGACCTGGAGGGATTATGGAGCCTCAGCTCCTCATTTTACAAATGCCAAACTCCTAGCCCTGGCCCCACTGCCACAGATGTCACCTGGCCTCTGGGGCTTCAGATCCTGAGGCCAACTTATGGAGGATTCTTGTGGAAATTCTGCGCCTTTGTTTCTCTGGTGGTAAATGGGAGTTCTAACTCTCCCACTTGCCTCCCCAGCTCCAGGGCCACCTGGGAACTCGAGGTAGTTAGGCCTGGGAGAATTCCTGGGAGGCTGCTCCCAACACAGTCCCCTTCCCTCCCCCTGGCCCCTGAGGCCAGTCCTGAGCAAAACAGGATGCATCCAGGATGAGCGTCTTTCCCAGTTTGTCATCTAATCACCACAGCCCAGCTTGGAGCTTCCTCTCTCATTCATGATAAAAACCCTCACTGTCTCGCTTTTCCCTCACGCCCCAGTAAGGGTGTGCTGACTTCCTCTATATCCGTGCCAGCCCTCCTCCACCCCCACAAGGGGCTAAGGGAAAGATTCCTTCAGTTCAGGGCTCTTTTCCCCCAACCCACCCGCAAGCTGTCGGAGAGAGGAAGAAAGACCCCAGGAGTGCTCTCCCTGGCTGCACCTCCTGTTCTTGGGCTGTCCTTGGGAAAGGAGTGGCCTCTTTCCAACAAGCCTGGGGTCCTGCCACTGCTTGGTTAATGATTGAGCCACATAATAAGCACCTTGGAAAGTCACCTCTAGGGGCTGGCCATTAACTAACTCCTTGTCCATCCCAGGCCTTAAGGGGACCCCATCCCAAACCCCTTCCCCCATGGGGACATTGACAAACATTCAGTCATGGAAACTTCTGGGGCCAATTAAAATTCTGTCCTTCTGTCCTTCTGTCCTTCCCTTGGACAAACAGAAGTAGTTCTTTCACATTTCTCAAAGGACACACATTCAGCTTGCATGGTGTTGAGAAGGGCAGAGGAAATGAGTTTGGTAGGGATTGGGATGGGCAGTGGAGTAAGGGTAGTTTTTAGGTATAAAAGGGGCTAGAAGGGATGGGGAGTTTTTCTAGGAGCAGTTGACCCCCTGATTTCAATTTGGAAGTTGAAAAGGGCAAGAATTGTCCACCCAAAGAGACTGCCATTGCTGGGAGTGGAGATGGGATGAGGCTGTGTGCGTGTGTGTCTGTGTGTGTATGTTTTCAGTACAGCTGTGGGTCTCTCCATAGCAGGCCAGGAGGTAAGCTGCCAACCACACTGCTGCTGAGGAGAGGTGAGGGCTTCTGTGGTGGAGGATACCTTCCTCAGAGAGTCTATATCTAGACAAGCAGTGGGGGCTGGGGAGGGTCGGGCCAGGGCCCAAACCCAATTTAGAAAGCCCCAGACCGGGGGGCGGATGTGGCTCAAATGGTTGGGTGTCCGTTTGCCATATGGAGGGACCTGGGTTCGATCCCCGGGACCTCCCGGTAAAATAAAAAAAAAAAAAAAAAGAAAGCCCCAGACCACAAGCAGTTTTCTGCCGTTTCAGTGGGAAGAGAAGGAACCAACATTTAGTGAACCCTGTGGGCTAGCTACAGAGGCAGGAAATTTGGCTTCTCTCTCTACCTCTCCAAGGTAAGTAACGTTAGGGAAGACCTTTGCTTTCTCTGGGCCTCCATGTCTCCATATATAAAATGGGTGGAGGAGGAGCATGGACTTAGTGGTCTCTTAGGCTCCCTTCCAGCAGAGGAAGCATGTCTTCCTAGTCCAGATCTTTATTTCTTATCCCCAGGGCAAAGGCAAGCTGGCCTCCAGTTCTTCAGCCCAGTCACTAAATATCCTCAGCTGGCTGGGTCACTTTGGTTGTACAGGTGTCAAACTGCCACAGCTTGGGTTCTCCTCAATCATGGACTTTTGTGCAGTTTGCCTCCTTTCTCCACCACCCCCATGCTTACGTCTGCCCCAGGTGGCCACCCTGTGACCCATTCAGCCACAAGTTAATGAATGACCTGCTCCCCCTGGGTAGTCCCATACCAAGGTGCTTTTGGATGCTGGGAGGGGCAGGCCCAGGTCTCTGTGACAATCAGCCAAGGACCTAGCCAGCTCCAGTCACCTTTATGCTTCCCCCTCTCAACACCCCCCAGAGGTAGGTATGCTGACAGAGCACAGGGTAGAAGGGCCTTTAAAGGCTCTTCCTTCTGAAGCTTAAATCTTCCCACCAAGTGTTTGTCCAGTTCCTGCTCACCCATCTCCAATACCTGGAAGCTCAATGTTTTTCAGGGCAGCTGCTTTCACCCACGGAATGTCAGAAAGTTTTTTCTTGTGTTGAGCTGAACTGTCTCTCAGAGGCTTCTACCCCTGGGTTACAACACTGCTGTTTGGGACCACATGGGACCCTGTCTGCTCGCTCTGCCCTTCAGAAGTCTCAGGACTGAACCCAAGACCCCTTCATCTTCTCCAGACAAAACAGCTTCAGTTCCTCCAGGTGTGCCAGCTCCATTACCAGCCTCGTCACACTCTTCTGTACATGATCCTGTTTACGGCCCCCTTAATGTGTAGGAGTGGGAAAGGGTGGCTTTGGGGGCCCCTCTGTCTCCTCTGTTTATTTTCAGCCTTGACTTTTCCAGGCAACTTCTCCCTAATCTTTTTCTGGCGACCCCACTGGGCAGACTCGGAGCCCGCTGTGTGTTGGGTCCAAACACCTCATGCAACTCCCCCTGACTGGTTTGTCATTCAGGTCCAGAAAGCTCCCGGGACAAGGGAGCCATTGGAGGGTAGGACCTTCTTACTGGTGCCCCCAGAGCAGAGGACAAGCCCGCCATTCGTAGCTGCTTCCCTTGAGGAGTTGAATACAATGTCATGTGTGGGCCCAGTGTATCCTTGTTTAGTCTCCTGACCTGGTGGGGAATGTAGGGGAAGAGAACATTTTAGGGAGTACGGGAACTGGAAATGAGTGGGAGCCATGCACACAGTGGGGCCCAGAAGGGTGACTCAGATGGGGAAAAACACCAGTTCAGCCGTTAACTTCCCGCAGCAGATGATGACAATGACAAGGACGAGTCCACCCATTTCTGGAAGAGTTTTACAGTTTACAAAGCACTTTCACTTCCATGACCCCTTTCTGTTCTCTCAGCAGCCCGGTAAGGAAGGCAGTGGATGTGATCCCCTGTATGATCCCCTGGGGTGAGCCTTTAGTGGTCTCCAACTGAAGCCCGGGGAGGAGAAGGGAACAGTCTCCCAGGGCTGGAGGATTTGGAACCCAGGTCTTCTGACTCTCAGCCCTCCCTGTGTGATTCCCCCAAACCACACCCGGTGGCCCAGGCAGCTGGGGCTGACTCGGCAGCTTCCCCACCACACACCACAGAGCAACCTCTGCCCCAGGCTGTAACTCTGCTCCCATAATGACCTCCAGAGGAGACCGAGGATTTCCTGCCCTTTATCTGGGCTGGCCAATGGCTGGTCTGTCTGAGGTGTGAGATAGTCACCTGCAGCCAGCCTCTCTGCTCCATACTGAAGCCTGCGGCAGGGTCAGGGAGATTGTAGGAAGAGCTCACCCCCAAACATCTGGGCTGAACTGCCCCCACCCCAACAGGGCCTTCTACATGGGAAAAACGAAGAACGGGAAAGGGGCCAGAGTGGAGCCGAAGTAAAACACATCCTGAGCTATGCAGGAGAGTGTCACAGTTTAGAGCATAGGCTGTAGTATCCTCAGCTTAGGGGGACTGGGCAAATTACTTGGCCTCCTCGAACCTCCATTTTGTTAGCTTTAAATTGGAGCTGTGTACCTACCTCTTGGGGTTGTTGGCTATTAAATCCAATAACATAAATAGAATTCTAGCCATTTGTATTGTTGTTGTTGAGTAGTCCTTTTTGCAATCTTGTCACTTTGGGTCCCCTCTCCACCCCACTGTCCTTGGGATGTGTAGTGCTCAAACCTGCCACCTCCTGGGCATTGGATTTGGACTTCTACCTGGAATGCTATTTATCACTTCAGGTCTGCCTCCTCCAGCAATCTCTTCCTGGCCATCCCCAGTAACAAGGCTCCCTTGGTCTGACCTCCTTTGGTGATATTTATGGCATGGCCACAGGCCCTTGTAAGGATGATAACATCATTGATGATTGTGAACTCTTCTAAGGGCTTGGTCCAATTTAACTTACATCCCCCCCCCCTTGACAGTTCTGTAAGGCAGGCACTGCTATCATCGTCTCCATTTCACCTGTGAAGCCACTGAGGCAAGGAGTGGTCAAATGAAAGACATGCCCAAGGTCACAGAGCTGTGGAGTGGTGGAGCTGGGATTAGAACCCGTGCATTCAGGCTCCACTGAATTCTTAACTGCTGTGCCAGGCCTCTCCCTCTCCCGGTGGTCTGGCCATGAGGCTAGAGCTGAGGTCCGGGTCTCCTTTTGGCCCCTGATTGCTCATTGCACCCACAGGTGATCACTCACTCCTAGGAAGACCGTCCCCAGGTCCTTACCTGCCTGCGCTGCCCTACCCCTCCCCCCAAGGTGGACAGACGCTAGGAGGGAAACCATGAAGGAGTAGAGACGGATTCTGTAAAGCTGAGCTGTATTGGGGTGGGGAGAT
The DNA here is from genome assembly GCA_026826555.1 of Tolypeutes matacus. Taxonomy (NCBI): domain Eukaryota; kingdom Metazoa; phylum Chordata; class Mammalia; order Cingulata; family Chlamyphoridae; genus Tolypeutes; species Tolypeutes matacus. The sequence goes on from JAKSZT010054532.1 coordinate 1,502,908, forward strand.
AATGTGCAGGCAGGAGTTGGGGGGGGGGTGGCCTGCCTGATAAGCACCTTCTAGCACGTAGGGTAGAGAGCAGAGTACTGGGTGACATCAGGGAAGAAGAGACGTCTTAATAAGCTGTCTTGATAACCAGGTTGCATGATTTAGAAGACGTAGGTGGCTAGAGGCAGGCAGGATGCTAACTGCATTAGCTCTTGTGATCTCTCCAGCTGGTGCTGTCCTTGCTAGAATTTGGTTCAGAAGGTCCAGCTCACCACCCCTCCCTCATATTCACATGTCAGGGCCTTGGAGGCCACAAGCTTCCTTCCCTCAGGCCATACTAGTTGCAGGCTCCATTGCTTTGAGGCTCATTCTTGTTATCTTGCCTCCGAAATAATCTCCAGGGTGTGCTTCAAAGGACAGTCCATCTTGACCTCGGCCTCCCGAGAAGGATGGGTCTGGCAGCAGTCCTGGCCAAGTTCTCCAGAAGAGTCCCACTTTTGTTCAGTTTTCAGACTTTGGTGCCTGCCCTGGTGCTATTAGCTGAATAAGGATGTAGCCTCAGGTGAGTCAGGAGGTTTTGGATTTGGAGGGGAGAGCCAAGGGAGGCTGAAATGGAAACAGATCAGCAGGAGGGCTCTGGATGTTTAGGCAGGCTTCTGACAATAGAAGCCACTTGACCGTTCATGGCCTCAGTTACCCCATCTGTGCAATGAGTGCTGCCTGCTTTGGACAGGGTCTTTGTGGGGACCAAATGAAATGTAAGATGACCAAGTGCTTTTGCCAGAGATGGGAAGTTACTCAAGTCTAATGGTTCATACTGTAAAAACCCTGATATATTTTTTGGTGTCTGCTGTGTGCCATTCTCATATTGAATGAGGAGGTGTTTATAGTTTGGTGGCCAGATTGCTTGGCACTTCTTAACTATGTGTCTTTGGACCAGTTACTCGATATCTCTGGGCCCTACTTCCTACGTAAGGTTGTTGTGAAGATTCAATGATATAATCCATATAAAAAGTGCCTAAAGTAATGCCTGGGACACACTAATGACTCAGTACACTTGGGCTACTGTTACCTCATTTTATACTCACAAAAACCTCATAATATAGGTGCTATGATTATATCCCTCTCTTACAGATGAGGAAACCGAGGCACAAGGAAATTAAGTAATTTGCCCAACATGATCTATGTAACATCCTTGGCCCAGGGTCTGGCACATAGTAAGTGCTCAATAAATATTGGTGCCTACTAGTAATTATTATTAATAATTATATTCAGTATCATAAATATGGTTCTCAATAATGAGCACAAGCACAGTTAATAAGTAGTAGAACCAGGATAAAACCCATGTCTTCAGGTTGCTAGCCTATTACTCTTTCTACTATGTTCCACAACCTTGATGTCCCTAGGTTTTACATAGCCATTAGGCCACCATTTTTGGTTCTCCTTCCCTCAGCCCTCCATGGCTTCAACATGCCAGTTGTCACCCCTGTCCCCCCAGGTTCCAGACCCCAGCAATCCCCTTTGGCTACCAGTTGGGACTCAGGGGAGGGGCTGTGTCTATTTGCCTTCCAAGGGAGAACAGGCCTGGCCTGTGGCAGCCACTTCTCTGAGGTCCATTTCCTTTCAGTCAGAGACAGTTTTCTCTGGATCTCTGGGTGGGGCCAGCTCCTTCAAGGCATTTCCTGCCTGGGAGTTTATATTTGGCCTAGGGAAAAGGAAAGGGAAGTAGGCAAGGCGGGGGTGGGATGCAGGGGTGGTGGCACAGGATCAAGACAGGCAAGCACCAGAACCTTGCCGGCAAAGAGAACAAAGCAGGAGGTGGCACATTTCCATTCTCTCAGGTGAGCTTGGGTGCCATCAGATGAGCTTTGGGATGGTGGAGCTAAGTGCTTCTTGAGGCCAGAAGACCGCCAACCTCAGGCAAAGACCATTTTCAATTCTCACATCTCTGGGTTATGCCCTGGGGCCAGGTTAACTGCCAGTCAGTGAGTCCTCACTGAGTTGAAGGTGTGCACCCAGTTTCGTGTTCTATGCTGTGATAATGCCAGAGGAGGGGGTGGCATCAGAAGCCTATATCTGTTTAGTCGAGAAGCAAAACTTCCTGTCTGTATTGACAGAACATTCAGCAGCCCTTGCCACACTGCACTGGGGACACCAAGACCCATACGTCCTAGTCCTCACCTTCAAGGAGCTCCCAGTTGAATGGGGAAGACAGACTCATGTGCTACAGAGAAAGTAATGGGAATGTATAAGGGAGCACTTAATTTTTTTCCTTTTCATTTTTTTTAATTTCAAAATTTTAAAGAATATTCATGAATACCATACAGGATTCCCATACATCACCCCACTACCAACACCTTACATTGTTGTGACACATTTGTTGCAAATGATGAAAGAATGTCATCATATTACTGCTATCTATGGTCCATAGCTTATATTTGTTGTATTTTTTCCCACAAACTATCCTATTATTAACACCCTATATTAGTATTATATATTTGTTATAGTTCACGAGAGAACATTCTCATATTTGTACTGTGAACCACAGTCCATCATTCACTATGGGGTAATCTGTGTGATACAGTCCCCTGCCTTGTACAATCCCTCCAAAGTGTTCCCTCAGTGGCTCTCAGTTTCATCACAGAGATGTGGTGTCATCAGCTCAGTCCATTTCAGAATGTTTACATTACTTCAAAAGGGACACTTAATTTAAGTGAGCCACTGGATGGGAGGGTGTTGGTACAAGGTCAGAGAAGCCTTTACAGGATGGGATGTTCGACTTGCAACTTGATGACTAAATAGGAGTTTGCAGTTTCAAGTCAGACAGAGCCTAGAATGTGGAGAGCCTCAAATACTGGGTAGAGAAGAGTCTGCTATTGGACTTGGGTTATGGGCAATAGGGAGCTGGTTAGGTTGCAGAGTAGGACAGTGGCCAGGTTAGAATGTCAGCTGGGCTCTTGGAAGGATAGGCCGCTGAAAGTTGAGGCTGAAGCCTGGGAAATTGGAGGGTCAAAGTAATCCAGGCAAGAGAACCCAGCACATGATTGGATTAGAGAATTCATGATAATTTGATGGAAAAGTTGACACAACTTGGTGACTAAATATATGTGGGGAGAGAAGACAGACAAGGATGACTTGAGGTTGGTGCCTTTGGAGGCAGGAATATTGGGAGAGCCGGTATGTGTGGGAAGAAGGGTTTGCTGTGGTGCTGTGGGTCCCCACCTAGGACCTCCATCGGGGTCTCACAGGAAGGAATGTGAAGGAAGGGGACAGCACCCTCTGCAGAACCAACCACTGTCAGTCACAGATACCTCTGCTCCTGAACTGGATTTTGGAGAGTGGCCATTATAAGATGGTAAAACTGAGGATCAGACTGAGGTTGAGACAAGTAGTGGCTTGCTCAAGGTCACCCAACAAGTTCCTGGTGGAGCTGAGGCCAGAATGCAGTTCCCCTGACCTTCAATCCAATACTTTTGCCACCCATACACAGTGGGGAGTAGCTTACCGCTGGTCTAACATCTGCCTCAGACCAGTTTGGCTGGCACCTCTTGCCTCCAGGCTGGAGACTGGAGGTGATGGGGTGTCACATGTCTTATAAAAGCACCTGTCTTTCCTTGTCACCATGACCTTGTCAGACCACCTAGGACTGGTTTGGGGGCAGGAGCCCCTAGGGGCAAGAAAGCTAGTGGAGTGACTGTGGCAGAGCAGGTGGCAGCTTTGACCTTCCCTGTCACAGGGAAGCCCTGGGCTGGGCAGGAATGTCAGCTGTCTGCCTTGGCCCTGCTGTATTGAGCACTTGCTGTGGCGTCAGTTTCCAAGGGCCTGGCCTAGGAGACCACAGGCCAGGTCAATTCTGGGCACAAATCCTCAAGCACCCCAGCAGGCCAGAGGTCTGTTTTAGCCATGGGGCCTTTTGTGACTCTCTTATTTGCATCCATGTACAGGAGCTAAGGCCACAGCTTCGCAAAGTGGGAACACGCTTAACTTCTGGGTTTCAGAGTAACTTCTGTATTTACAAAAACCCCAAACCGGAGCTGCCACCTCCCCTCAGCTGGCCCTGCAAGTGTCTGCAGTGTCCAAAGACAAGGGACCTCTATTGAATGCCATATCCATTCTTTACCTCACCCCTCAGAACATCCCCAAGGTGGAGGGTGGGCTGCCTGGAGGTGCCTGAGGCCCCCAGGTAAGGCAGAGACTGACCTTCATGGTTTCACACTTCAGATCTGAAGGCCACCTTTCTTTCACTAGAATGTGCTAGTAGCAGGATGGGTTTTTGCCTATATTATGTGAAGGAATCCTTGCAACAATCTTGTCAGGTATTTTATGGTCAAAGAAACAAGCTTGGCAGGTGAAGGACTGACCCGAGGTCACTCAGCCCAGCAAGGAGCCCAACTCTGTCTGACACAGAAGCCAGGCTTTTTCTTCTTGGCCCCAGGAGCTCTCCAAGATGGCTTCAGGTGCTCCAGTTACTTGAGACTCCCAAAGCCAACCTCAAAATGGGACAGACCCTGCAGAGTGTGGGTGTCCCAGGCTTGTCCCGGAAGGCTGTGCCAACCTCCCCAGGGAAGACAGATGGGTGTCCAGAGGCTTCCTTGCCCTGGTATTTGCCAGGTGGACAGTTCATGGTGACTTGGGGTGCTCTGTGGGCACCCCAGGGTTGTGTGTAGCTAGACCCACCTGGAAGCTGTGTGACAGACCTCTGTTGTCCTGCCAAGCTTTTAAGGCACTGGGGGCTTGGGAGGCACAATGTTGTCATCAGTAGCCCTTATTCCCACCTGGCCCCTCAGCTTCCTTTATGCCAGGCTGACTTACTCCACTTGGGTGAGGGCTCTGGGAGAAAGGATGGGTGGGTGGGTAGGGATGGGCATGGTCCTTCCTGCTGAACCCAGAAGCTGTTTCCAGGCCAGGGTCTTCTGACCTCCCCACTTCCCTAAACCAGCAGCTTGGCAGGTGGAATCCTGAAAGGGTTTGGGAGCTGTGTTTTGATGGATGTAGCCAAAAGGTATGCCATCTGTCTTTCTCAACACCCCCGGTGGGGGGCACCTTCTGCTCTCCTGCCACCTCCAGAGCCTGTGAGTTCTAGTCTTGGATGACTCTGGCATGGCAGTCTGGGTTGGTTCCTAGTAGATTAAAGGTGCTAAATAGGGAAGGCCTCTGAGGATATTGACAAGCGTGACTCTTTGCCCCCATGTTCTAGTCTGCTAAAGCTGCTCAAAGCAGATACCATGAAATGGATGGGATTTTAACAGTGGAAATTTATTAGTTTATAAGCTTACAGTTTCAAGCTGAGCAAAATGCCCAAATCAAGGCATCATTAGGTGATGCTTTCTCCTCAAAGACTGGCTGCTGGCAATCTTTGACTCCTCTGTCACACAGCAAGGTACATGGTGGTGTCTGCTGGACTCTCCCTTCTCTTCCAGGGTTTGTTGCTTTCAGCTTTTAGCTTCCATGGCTTTCTTTCTTTGTCTGGATTTCATTCTCTTATAAAAGACTTTAGTAAGAGGATGAAGACCCACCCTGAATGAGGTGGGTCACAACTTAAGATCATAGTCAACAAAAGATCCTACTTACAATGGGTCCACACCCACAGATATGGACTATATTTAAGAACATACTTTTCTGGGGTACAGACAGCTTCAAACCATCATACCCCTGTTCACATTTGCTAGGGGGTAGTCAAAGTCTGGTGCTCTTCTTCCTGCTTCCAGTAGCTGAACTGTAGCCTAGAGGGACTCGTAGGCCAAGGAATGGCATGCCTGTGTGTGTCTGCATGCAGGACCCATTACATACCAGGATGGGCTCAGGAAGGCCTTTAACAACTTGCATAGCAAGCACTTTATAATTCACAGAGGCCTTTCACAACCACAAGCTCATATGACCACACTTTTTATTATGTACACAAAAAAATGTATTTTATGTATTTTATGTACACAATAAATGTATCACTGCCTTAGTTTCAGGCAGTGATAGCAAGTGCTCATGAAGCCCTTACTCTGTGCCAGGGACTGTTCTAAGCACTTCACGTGGATTCAATCATTTCTCCTCATAATAGCTTGATGAGGCATAGGTCCTATTATTCTTTCCATTTTGCAGATGAAGAAACTAAGGCAAAAGAGAGGGTAATTATTACAGATAAGGACCCTGTGGCCCAGGAAAGAGAATGTGAGTTGCCCAGGGTCCACAAGGAGTTATTGGCAGGGCCTAGACCAGACCCCGGGCCTTTTGTCTTCTGGAGTTTCCAACACCAGCTGCTTTTCCTGAAAGAATACAAGACAATGTATAATTTTGTTTGGAGTTTTATAGTAGAGCAGAATTCTCAACCTCGGCACTGTTGACATTTTATGCCAGATAATTCTTCATTGTGGGGGGCTGTCCTGTGCATTGTAGGATGTTTAGCAGTATCCTTGGCCTCTGCCTGTTAGATGCCAGTAGCAACTCCCCTCCTATTCATGACAACCAAAACTTTCTCCAGACATTGCCAAACATCCCCCCGGGTAGGGCTTGCTGGTGCCCCAAAAATGTGGCTCGAATGGGCAGAGACTGAGGCTGGCATCTGAACAGGTGCAGCAGGGGCCCTGAGTTCTTTCCGGCAACCTAACAAGCCAGGGGCCAGCCAGCATCTAGCACTGCCAAGCTAAGCTGATTGAAATATAGCGGCCCTTGATGTAATGCCCCTCCTGTGAGGTTTGGAATGTGGGATGAGAGCTATTTTGGTCTTGTCTCCCTCCCTCCCTGTGCCTCCCTCCCCTGCAAGAATCTAGTTAGAGTTGCTATTCCAGCTAAAAGCAGCAGGAACAGGGAGAGGCAACGAGTGTGCTGGCCCTCCTGGTGGGCAGGATATTGCAGATCCCTCCGAATGTCTACTCCTGGGTCAGAAGGGGAGCTCTTGGCATCCCTGGCAGCTTTTTAAAAATTTTTATTTTTAAAGAAGCTTTAGATTAAAGAAATGTTACATAAAAAATATAAGGGATTCCCAAAATCCCCCCCCTCCCTGTCCCACACTTTCCCACATTAACAACATCCTTCATTAGTGTGGTACATTAGTTACAATTGATGCACACACATTGAAGCATTGCTACTAACCATGGTCTATGGTTTACATTATAGTTTACACTCTGTCCCACACAATTTTATCTGTTATGACAAAATATATAATGGCCTGTACTCGTCACTGCAGTGTCAGGCAGGACAATTCCAATGTCCCAAAAATGCCCCCATGGTACACCTATTCTTCCCTCTCCCTCCCCTCAGACCCTCTGGTGGCCACTGCCTTTATATCAATGATAAAAGTGCTTCTATTGCTGAAATAATAATAAGTCTATAGTAGAATATTAATAAGTCTACTTTAGTCCATTGTTCATTCCCCAGTCTTGAGGATTTGGGGATGGTGATGCCCACTCTGCTTCTAATTGAGAGAGGGCTTAGATCCCATGGGGCAGATGGATGGAGCTATCTTGCTTGCAGTTGCAGACACTCTCTGTTCCTTGGGATGGGCGTTGTCCATCATCATCTCCTTATTAGTAGTCCTGAGTGAGTACAATGAACTGGAGAGTAGCTGTTGCAACTCTGCTGAGATTCAGGTCTCAACTGGGACATGGATGGACCAAAGATTTTTTCTGACAGCTTTTGATACAGGTCCTTGTGAAGGCCCTCTCCCTCTGTCCCCCAGAGAGAGAGGTAGCGTAGTCAGTTGCCTGTGGCAGAATCTCTACCAGGGTCACTGCCAACCTGAGGGTACCTTTGTGCAAATTAGAATAAAGCACCGCCTCCTAGGGACACAACCCTGTGCCAGGCCTAACAGCTGGGTGGGCAAGCTTCTTTTGGCCTAGGCCTCATAGTATATCCTTATGGGAGAGCAAAGGGAGCTGGTCCTAAACTTTGGGTCCAAATGCTGGGGAGAGTAGCTTCTGATTTCATCAGCCCTCTGCCAGTAGACCAGCATCTCCTCCTTGAAGGGGGCCATCTTGGGTGGGCAAAAAAATGGGTCTTGCCTCAACCAAGAGAAATGATCTAAGAAGCTATTTGCCAGGGCCTGGCATCGCCCCAGCTGCAGCAACAGGGCCTGGGGTGGTATGTGATCCTTCTGTCTACTTCTCGGCCCTACCTTGGGGTGCCAGCTTGGCCTCACAGAGCCTACTTTGGGAAGTTGGGCTGTCACATAGACAGTGACATTGCAGGACTTTCTCCACCCCTCAGGATGCTGGCTTTTCCTTCCGTACTTGCTGAAGGTGGGAGGAACTGTGCAGGTATGACCCTGTTGGAGAGACAGTGGTCCAAAGGTGAGGGCCATCAAGTTGATGCCTTTCTAAATAGGAATCCGAGTAGGGCCAAAAGGAGACCACTGGATTTGTCGAAAGTTGCCTTATGGAGCAAGTCATCAAACTGAATAAATTGTCTTCATAAACACCCACAAAACTTCCCTTCTGTACCCTAGGGAGCTCTCAAAAACAAGCAAAAAATAGCTCTATCCACAGAGATTCTAATTTCATTAGTCATGGGAGAGACTCAGGCACTGGCATTTTGAAAAGCCCCTCCCCAGGAGATTCGAATGTACAGCCAGAGATGAGAACCACTGGTTTGGGGAGAGAAGAGGGAGAAATGGGGCACCAAGAGTTCCAGCAGTAACAAAGGACACTTTCCTCTGAGTCCCTGTGCTTGTCCTGGGTCCTGTGTTTTGCCTGCTCCCCAAGTCCTCTTTGGTCTTTTTGATTGGGAGGGACCAGGCTGAACCTAGGGTCTGGGCAGCTCTCTCACAGCCCACTGAGTGACCACAGGGCACAGGGACTTGAGTTTCCCAGTAGTGGTGTGAAATTTGAGGATCCAGTCTGGGAGGAGTTGAGTTAGGGACCTTGACTTGGGAGAGGACCTTACCTTCTGAAGCTAGTTGCTTATTGGCTTTTCTCTTCCTCAGAGTACTCTTTTCTCACCTCTTTACAACTAGGACACCATCTGAAACCGAGCCTGGAAAACTATGGGAGGACAAAGTTCAACTGGTCTTACAAAAAAATAAAAGAACTCTTTCCAGACCAGAAAAGGCCTGATCAAATCCACACTGTAGCCAGGGAGGTAGGCAGGAAAGTTGTTAATGCCCACTGGATAGATTTGGGAAACAAAACCAGAATGAAGGAAATTGTCTAAGATAACTTAGGCAACGAGGAGTGGAGCCAGCTTGATGGGAAAATACTTCATCTCCAATTTAGTTATCACCTATAGGCATTGCTGCATTTCTTCAGTGGGAATTGCTGCTCTTTTTCCTGGGTGCTTAAGCTCTACCCTCATTCATCTAGTGTTTCTCAAGAACAGAAGCCCTGCTTTTCTCCTCATTCCATCCTTCTCTGCATAGAAGAATACCCCATGCTGAGTGGGTCCCTGGTACGTGGCCTGAGTAGTGTGGGTACAGAGATTGTCACTGATTTCTAACACCATTGGTGGTGGCTGTTCAGCTATTCCTTCTCTGAGACTCGCTCCAGGAGACTTGTGGGTATGGCCCTGAGATCTGATTTGATGCTGGCGTTTTCTAGTGTGCCCTTTCCCCAGCTTTTATGGCTCGGATCAGCTGGGCCCTTCCCTGGGGAGAGAGTCTAGGCTTAAATCTCAGTGGACTCTAGCTTGTGCCAGTGGAGAGTCATTCCTGACTTGTCCTGGCCCAGCAGCTTACCCTTGGCCAAAGCACAGCCTGCAGAATATAGCAGTTGCAATGGCTGGTGGCCATGGCCTGGAATCTGCACATCTGGACACCGAGGCAGGGCCAGGGGCCACGTACATTCCTCCATCACTCGCCTCAGCCTGCCCGGTGTCACTCTCCTTGCCGGGCACATGAACCCATCCTTGGTCCGGCTGCCTGGGCCCCAGGTGAATTAACTCCACTGGGGGTGGGAGCAGGGGTCACTCCTGGCCCCAGCTTGGGCAGGCTGGGACAGGTGGGAGGGACGAAGGCCAAGCCCCTCAGCTCAGCCCTTAATCACCAAGACAGGTGTCCCTGACTGCTCCATCTGGGAGGGAGCCTCAGGGCCTCCCAGCCTTCTATGAGATGGTGTATTGTTGGGAGCCAATGTCCCTGACATCCTGTTTGGTAATAGCCCATTACATTCTCTAGATTCCTGCTAGGGAGGGCTTCTAGGGAATTTGGTTTGTGATCCCATCTTCAAACTCCTCTGCTTCTTTGTCTTTGGGAGATAGTGCAGTCCCTTTGAAACCTCCACCTCCTAGCCCCACTTCCGAGTCTTTTGGCTCCAATTCTGACAGTGGTATGGAGGCAGTCATTGTCCAGACCCAGAAGGGAACACTAGCCTGGCCTCTTTGTCCAGTTTTCTTTTTCCTAGGGACCCTTCCAAATGAGAGTGGGAAGCAAACTCATTGGTTGAGTGCTTGGTCCTATATGCCAGGGGTATTTTTTTTGTTTTGTTTTGTTTTGTTTTTCTCCTCTCTTCAGGATTTTCTTGAACTGTCACAGTCATTCCAAGAAGTAGGTGCTATTACTTTCATTTTACAGAGGAAGAAGCTGAGGGTTAGAGGGGTTAAATAACATGCCCAGAGTGAAAAAGCTGGGTAAACTGACAGTGCCAGGATTTGAACTCAGGTTTGTGACTCCTCCAGATCACGAGGGGCAGAAAAGTGTTTGGGGTTCTGGAGTTGGTTCCTTTGAGTCTAGGCCCATCAAGGCTGAGCTTTCCTTGAACTCAGTTCTTATTTTAAGAATCATCCCCACCCCCAAAACATAGCTGAATGCCAAGACCCTTGCTGGCCTGGCATCTGTGAGCAGGTGGCATAGTGCAATGGACAAGAGCACTGGACATGGAATTAAAAGAACAGGGTCATAGTCTCTAGCTGTGACATTTAACTCTGTGGGACCTTACAATATTTAAAAAATACTGATGTGGAGGGTCTGACCATAGACTGATTCAATCAGTCTCTGGGGCTGGCACTTCAGGCATTATTTTTTTTCAAGAGCTCCCTGGATATTTCTAATGTTCATCCACTGGTGAGAATTGTTCATGAGAATCAGATGGTGATTGAGGCTTGCACTTTTCAACTTTAATATGCATGCAAATCACCAGAGGGTCTTGTTAAATGTAGATTCTCATTCAGTAGGTCTGGTGGTGCCTAGGATGCTGAATTTCTCACCAGCTCCCAGGCAAGGCTGATGCTTCTACTCTGGGGGTCACACTCTGGGTAGCAAGGGGCTTGAAGTCTCTAGGTATGAATGAAAGGACTTGCCATTCCCCTGAGTGAGATGGTTCCCTTCTCACCAGCCCTGGCCAGGGCTGCTGCCAACATGAGGGGAGCAGGCAGGCTCTCACTCTCCCATGGGCTCTGTGGCTCAGGCGGATGGTGTAGAATTGTATGAAAGAGGAACACAGCAGGCAATGCCCTTCTTCCTTCCTAGTATCGCCTACCTCTTTCAGGCTTAGGAAGGAGAACTGGAGTGATGAGGTGGGAGACACCTATTTCCTTATTTCTCCTTCTCTTTGTTCTGTTTCCAGCCATAAGTGACTGAGGGCTGCAGTGAGATTTCAAGGGTGTGTTCATAGCCTTCTGGCCTTTTCCTGGGGATTGCTTTCCTGCCTGGGGTGACCATACCAGACGTGTGACTCTTTAGGGGTCACTGGCTCCTCCTGGAAATTCTGACTTGGTCCACCCTTTGGCACCTCCCTTTTGTCCTAAGGACAGGAAAGTGGAGGTGGCTGCTGCCAGAAGGTGTACTGGGGTGGGGGAAGGGCCTTCTCCTGGAAAGGGGTGGCAGGGGCAGGGGACAGGGAAGTGTTTGCGGCAGCTGGGATTAGCTGTCTTAGCAACCAAACCATGTCCTTCAAATGCTCAATGGGCCCGCATGAAGTCCCTTAGGGATGGTCTCACCACATCACCCAGACCACCACTGGCCCAGAAACCCAGCTCATTTCCCAGGCCTCCATTGCCCCCTGCCAGCTGTGCTGTGGCAGGGCAGGAGCAGAGGTACTGCTAATTGGCCTCTGTTGGAACAAACATTTCTCAGGGCATCTCAAAGGTCCTGGTGATTTCTAGATGTCTATCAGAGGTTAGAAAGTTGTAGTAATGTAAAGCACACACGTTCACACATACATATACACAAATACATTCCTTTCTAGAAAGAGCTGTGAATTAGGATACAGGAGCCCTGGGATCTGGAACCGGTTTTGCAAATCGAAGTTCAAGTACAGATGTTCATGTTCACTTCCTCTGCCTCAAACTGTGTCCTACAACTCCCATGCTAGCCTCTGTCATTTGCTCCTTACCACTGGGTATTGTCTCTTTACTCATCCACTGCCTTCACTAGCCTGAGAGCCCCTTAAAGAATGCCTGGCATCCAGTGGCTGCTTAGGAAATACTTGTCAAAGGAGAAGATGACATCTACTCACATGAGCAGGCCCGGATAGAAGCAGGTGTCCACCAGCGTAGCTGCAGAAACACCCTTGCACACATGTGTACATGCTCTAATGCACACGGCCACTCATGCATTGCACCCACCAGTGGAGTCTACACAGAGACATGCCTAAACAGCTGAGAGTATATGCAGGAAACATGTGCACACACACACACACACAAAATTCAGGTGCATGCATGCACAGACCAAGGTGCTGTGGATATAGACAGGTGTGTCTTAGTTTCCTGGCTGCTAAAACAAACACCACCCAATGGGTTGACTCAAACAATGGGAATTTATTGGTGCACGTTTTTGAGGCTAGGAGAAGTCCAAAATTGACGTGTCAGCAAGGTGATGCTTTCTTCCCGAAGGCTGTGGCATTCAAGGACTGGCTGCTGGTGATCCTTGGGTTCTTGGCTTTTCCAACAACATGATGGGTCCCTTGACTTCCAGCTTCTTTCTCCTTCACTTGGCTTTCTCTTCATAGAGCTTCCAGTAATCAGATTAAGGCCCAACCTAATTCAGTTGGGCCACAACTTAACTAAAAACATCTTGGAAAGATCCTATTTACAATGGGTTCACTCCCACAGAAATGGATTAAGATTAAGAACATGTTTGTTTGTCCCTCTTCCCCTACCCCTGGGGTACATAATTCAACCTACCACAAGGCACGTGAACCCAGATCACATGCAGACCCATATGGATCATGGATGTGAATGAAACATGGCTACGGCTGTTTGCAGAGACAGATGCTGGGGTGGGCTCCCGCCCTCTATGTGCGCTCACCGAGATACACAGGTGTTCATCCCCACTCTGCCCAATTTGGTCTGCAAGCATTCAGGGGCTTCAGAGGCTACAGAACCTTCTCTTCTCTTCAAATCCTCCTCAGTGTGTGACCCTTGAAGAGCCTATTATTTTTTTCTGACTCGCTTCTGCCTTTGCCCATTCTTCCTTCTCTCAACTACCCACACAGCATCTCTGAAAATGCTGTTTTGTCCTTTATCTTATCAGCCCTGGCTGCCAGGATCTCCTCCTGAATTTCCTTGTGGGAGAGGGCTGGGAAGCGAGAGCTCTTCCTGTCTTGGAAAAACCCCACCAGTCTCCTTGGAGTCCTCTGGTCAGTGGGGCCAGACGAGACTCTGGCCACAAGCACTAAGGAAATGGAGGAAATGGTGGGGGCAGGGCTCCGTGGCCAGAGCAGATCCCACGGTCCCAGTCACACTGCTCTCTGGCACCACCTGGGTGGGGAGCATATAGCCACCCAAGCAGTCCCAGAGCTTTGTCGCTGGTATGCAGCCTACCCTGCCCAAGAGGTCTCCTGTATGGCTTCAGTCAAGTCGCACATCTTCCCTGGGGCAGGCACTCACAAGGTAGAGGTGGGAGTCCACCCAACCTTTGCCCTCCAAGACTCTCTCACAGCCAGCACTGTGTCAGCATGACGTTTGGCACTAGATTGTGCAACAAATAGGCAGCTAGAGGGGCAGCCAGGCTCCTGGGGGCAGTCCAGGCTCCTCGTGGGGAGAAGGCTGGAACTTGATGAGTAGTGGGGAGGGAGAGCAATGGGGGTGCCACTGTGTCAGAAGGGAAGGTCCTCTGGAATTGGCATCAGATTGAGCTTAGACCCCAGCCCCAGCACTGAGGCTTCTTCATCTGTGAGACTGGAGAAAAGTCACTTCCTTTCTAAGTCTCACTTTGTATTTCTATACAACGGGGTGGTAGAACCATCTTCAGAGGTGGCTGTGTGTGTGTATAATGAGGTTTGTTTATCAAAGGGCTAGAGAGTGTTAGGTGTGATGATAAGAAAAAGAAGAAGTTTTGTTTATCACTGGGTATCTCCTTGCTGGACTGGGATGGTCTACCCAGAGCCTGGGAAGGGGGTAACAAGAGGTGGGGATAGAGAACACAGCTGTGGCTTCTCATCCCAGCAATACTCCTTGACCTGGGACACTGTTGTGGGTTGCTGGTTGGTGGATTCTGTTCTTGGGCAGGGGGCGGAGGTAGGATGGGGGTGGGAGGGGATTTGGGACCGGCAGAGGAAAGAGGCTCGAGAAGGCTGTGGCCAGGCCAAACATGCAAGCAGGGCTTGTGGGACCAGAGGGTAAATACTAACTGGGTCCAGCCTGGAGCAAGTGTGCCAGCCCCTCTTACCATTTCCCTGCTGAATCCATTTCTCTGCATGTTTTTCTCCCCCTGTTCTGTTTCAGAAGCAGAGGCCAAAAAAGCGTGTGAGTGGCTCCAAGCGACAGGATTCCCTCAGTATGCTCGGCTTTTTGAAGGTAAGGCCACTCAGTTGCTGTCCCCATGACCCCACACCTTTCCTTATCCGTGTTTCTTACCTGTAGAATGGGGGCACAACAGATCCTTTTGCCTGTGTATCCTTGTCCTGTTAAAATTTCTCAGGAATTTTGCTCTTGTAGTTACAATCTTTCTCTCCCATGTCATCATCTCACTACTGGATCGCTCTCATCAGCTTCTGCAAGCTCCATTGTTTCTCATGTTTTAAAGTACCTTCTTTTGACCAGGGTCACTGCTTTGCATAACTTCTGAGGACGCCGTTTGCATGGCTATAGTTCTCTGTTTTCCTTTCAAGTTGTTCATACTTGCTGTTTCCATTTCCCCTCTTCTTCCCACACCCCACTGTATCCTGGCTTCACCCCCACCTCGCTGACAAAACCATCCTTGTCAAACTCAAGTGTGGCAGACTCAGCGGTCACTTCCCAGTCCTCATCTAGCTCGATCTCTCAGCAACATCTAGCACAGTTGGCCACTCCTTCCTTTGGCTTCTAGAACAAGTGCCTCTCCTGGTCACTGGCTGCCCCTCTAGCTGCTGCTTCTCGGACTCTTTAGCTAACTCTGCTTCCTGCTATCTAAATGTTGGGTGCTCAGGGCTCAATCCTGGGCTACCTTAGCTACTTGCTGAGACTAGTGCACCAGCCTCCTTTCTGGCCTCCCTGCTTCCACTTCTGCCCTCTGATCATCCATTTTCTACACAGCAGTTAGAGGGATCCCATTAACCATAGGTCTGACTATGTCACTTCTCTGCTCCAAACCCTCCAAGGGCTTCTCAGCACTCTCAGAATGAAGTAAACCCAAATGCTGTGCTCTGGCTGATGAGACTCTGCTTTGTCCAACTTCCATTTACTATTCCCCCCCTTTGTTCATGACCTTCTAGGCTCCTTCCTACTACTTGTCCACACCAAGCTCTTTCCTTCCTCGGAGCCTCAATATTACCTCTGCCTGGAACTCTCTTCCTAGGCTCTTTCTCATCCTTTGGGATGCAGCTTGGAAGTCACCTCAGAAATGCCTTTCCCAACCACCCTCTTTACAGGGAGCCCCTGCCCCATCTCCGTCCCAGTCTCTCTTGACCCCTTCACCCTTGCTCATTTCCTTCATAGCATTTTCATATCTATATCATCTTGGTGTTAGAGTATGGTTTTGTTATCCATCTCCCCCATGAGAGCCTGAATTCCACAAAGGCAGGGATCATTTGATTAGTTTTGTCTTCTTCAGGGCTGAATCCCCAGGGTCTTGCACAGTGCCCGGTACCCAGTAGGTACTCCGTGAACATTTGTTGAACATTTATTCAATGAATAAATGGGCTTGTTTTACCAATAAGGCTGAGCGGTATGGGACTTCTTGGATTTTCTCTCCCCCTCCTCCCTATTCCTTCCTTGCTCCTCTCCCCTAAATCCCAGGAAGCAGGACTCCCACTTTTCTGGACAATAGGGGGAAGTGAGGTATTGTTTGGCTCTACACCATCCCTTCTGTCCTCCCTCCCTCCCATCCCCCTCCACCTTGGGCCAGGGAGGAGGTTCCCTGTCTGAGCAGCCCAGGATTCAAAGGGGGCTGGGGAAGCCCAGGTTGGCTCTTGACAGCCACCCAGGGCCTCGTGCCTGCTGTCTCCTGTGGACCTGCCTCATTGACTGATGGGGTCCTCTCATCCAGCTCAACCCTCCTGGCCTCTCTCTGACCTTTCCCCAGACTTCCAACTGTGAGCTCTCTGGATCCCCCTGCTTTGCTCTGGGTGGTTTTCCTTCTGCTTTGGCACTTCCCTTCCCACTTCCCCACCTTCCCTGGCCTCTCCTTTCCAGCTCATGGGCGCTTGGGGCTGAAATTCTGACTGGCCACCTTGGACTCATCTTTGCTTCTCTCTGCCATGCAGAAGGTTCCTTCCCCCTGGACATTGGCTCTGTGAAGAAGGACCACAGTTTTCTGGACGAGGACTCTCTTGGGGCCCTGTGCAGGTAGGGGGGTTGGCTGAGGGCCAGGCCCAGGAAGCCAAGGGCCTGGCTTGGGGCTTCCTCATGGAAGAAACAATCCCTTGTACCCTCTAACAGAGGAAAAGCCCAGCATATACAAAACCATGCTGTCGTATTCTGTATTCACTTTGCACATTCTGTTTTCTGTGTCTGACATCCTCACCCACCCAATCACTCTAGCTAGAAAGCCAAGATCTGACCTTGATTCTTCTCTCCCTTAAGTTATGTCCTCCAGACATTCCTCTGATTTAGACCCTCTCTTCTCACAGCACCTCGTCCTTGTTTGAGGCCAAACCATGACTTCTCCTTGAATCTATAGCAGTGACCTCCTAACTGGCCTTCTTGTCCTCAGGCTACTTCCTCCCCACCATCCATACTCTTCACGCAGCCACCAGAGTCAGTTTTTGAAAGCTCCTCAGCTTGAAATTTGTCACAGGTTCCCCATTGTCTACAGGGAAGAATCCAAAGCTTTTAGCATGACACCCAAAGCCCTTTGCAACCTGGCTCGGACTTACCCTGTCAGCCTCAATCCCACCCCCTCACACCCATGTTGGTGTGTCTACTGACCATTTCCCTCCATACTTTGTCACAGGCTCCTATCCAAGTCTGAAAGAAGAGTCCCTGTTTCTCTAGCCTTCACAATCCCATTTCTGTCCTCCAGGAAGTTTTTCTCTGATGGCACTTCATGGAGGCTCCTTGTCCCACTGTGTGTCTGTCATGCCTTTTCTTGACTTTTCTTGTAGCAGTTTGTCTCCACATCTATAAGTTCCTTGAGGAATCTTCCCAGCATCTTGCCTGACTTTTAAACCTTCACAAACACTGAGGCTTAGGATAAGTTTTGATGGCTTGGGCATGTGAAATGCTGGGTAGATTTTTGCATCTTTGAGATATCTTGGTAGGCTCTTCCAGGCTTTAGGGATTGGGACCCCCAGGTGAATACAGCTTCATTTCATTGTAGGAGGCTGATGACCTTGAACAATTGTGCCTCGATGAAACTGGAGGTTCATTTTCAGTGCAAGCAGGTGAGTTGTGGCAGGGGTGAGGGTCTGTGCTCTTGTGATACCATCCCAGTACATACATGAGCCACTTGCAAGATGACCTCCAGTACCCAGGAAGCCTGGGGTATCCAAAGTGGTGCCTTGCTTCAGCCTGGGAGTAGGGGTTTAGGAGGCTTTACATGGTCTCTGGGCTTTGGGGAGGCTGGTCTAGAGGTTGACATGTGAGACAAAGTACCCTGGCCCATGTGCTCACCCAACCCCCTCAGCCCACTCTTCCACCTGGGTTTACCAATAACTTGGCTTAGTTATGGCCCCTTCCTCAAGGATATCTACCTGCCTCCACTACTTGCTCTGTGAAGGCTAAAATTCCTGAAATAGGGGGTAGAGACAGAATTGCATAATGCAATGGAAAGATCGTGGCCTATGTGGTTCTTAGAAATCAGGACCCCCATCATCACCCCCTCACGCTCTTTCCCCTCTGAACCTCATCTACCCCATTGTTACATGAATTGGGGGAACTAATTTCCTCTAATGGCCTTTCTTTCTGAGTCTGGGATGGCAGAAATTAAGAGGACTTTTGGTCTGTACATAGCTCTGGAATGAGGGCTGAAAGACTCCATCCTTTCTTGGGGACAGGCTTTGTTGGTTTCTTCTGGGGTTTCCTCCACCAGAGGCCTGCTGCCAGGTGGAACAGTGAAGTTGCCAAAGCCCTGGTCTGGGAGGCACGAGACCCCCGGGACCTGGTCCCAATTCTGCCATTGACTGCTGACTAACCTTGGGCAAGCCTTGCTCCCCTCTCTGGGCTTCCGTTTCCCTACCTTGCAAAGGGGAAGATGAAGTAGAAAATCTAAAATCTCCTTCCAGATCTGGCATTCTGTGGTTCTAATCTAAGACTACAGCCTAGAGATTTGGGAGGCTGCTGAGAACAGGAGGTCAATATGCCTGGGTTCTAGGTCGGGCTTGGCATGCCGTTGTATGACTTTGGGCAAGTTGCTTCTCATTTGTGGGTCTCAATGTCCCTGTCTGTAAACCTGGGAGAATAGATGGAATAGATGATTGTTGCTATCTGTCTGGGCTCTGTCTATGACTCCTGGCTTTCTCTGGCACTCCCAGAGCCAGGTCTACCTTCCTAGGCCGTTTCCTCAACTGAAAATCCGGGCCTTTCACCTCAAAGTCCCCCGAGAGTTTGGAAACAGAGAGTGGAACACAAGCAAGGGCTTGTGGGCTGGACTCCTCTGACCCGACCCTGTGGCGCCCTCCCCAGAAAGAAGACTCAGAGGAGGAAGAACAGTGTACCATCAGCAGCCGATGGGCCTTCCAGCAGGAAAGCAAGCGCTGGTCTCGCGTGGGCTCCTCTGACCTGCTGGCCCCACCGAGCCCTGGCCTGCTGGTGACCTCAAGCTGTGAGAGCGTCCTCACTGAGCTTAGCACTGTCTCCCTGCCAGCCATCTCCGTGAATTTGGCACCTGAGCCAGTGGATTTGCCCTCACTGGACCATGCCCCTAGCCCAAGCAACCAGGCCCTCCTCAGCCCAACCCAGGGCCGGGAGGGACCCCGGGACAAAGCCAAGAAGCACCGTTCCCGTAGCTTCCTCAGGCACCTCGAATCTCTGAGGTGGAAGGAAAAGAGTGGCAGTCGGCCAGCAGAGCCCAAACCTCACCCAGCTGCATTGGATAAGGCTGCCAAAGCCTCATCTTTCCGCATTCGCCGAGGCTTCCTATCTGCTGGATTCTACAGGGTCAAGAACCAGGCAACCACCTCGGCCAGTGGTAGTGGCACTGAGACGTGCCGGGCCTGGGAGGCCTGGCCTGTGGCCGCGTTCCAGCATCCTCAGCCAGTACACCAGAGCGACTGCCTGGTGCATGTGCCCAGGGACCACAAGCCAGGCACATTCCCTCGCTCCCTGTCCATTGAGAGTCTGTGTCCTGAGGATGGACACCGCCTGGCAGATTGGCAGCCAGGTGGGCGCTGGGGCTACAAAGGGCGCCGGGGCTCCTGTGACTCAACGGGCAGCCATATTAGCACCTACGACAACTTGCCTGAGCTGTACCCAGCTGAGTCTGTGCTGGTGGGGGCTGAGGCCAGAGATGAGGAGGAGAAGGGCAGTTACACCCACCTGGATGCCATCCTGCAGCGGGTGTGGGGGCTGCAGCAGCGGGTAGAGCTCTGGTCTCAGGCCATGTGCCCAGACCTGGAGCCTGGAGGTAAGGAAGAGGAAGAAGATGAGGAAGAGAAGGATGAGGCTACTTCATCAGTAGAAATAGCTACAGTTGAGGTCAAAGGCCAGGCTGAGGCTCTAGCCCAGGTCCAGGTTGAAGTGCAGACAGTCATCCCAGCTCAGGTGCAGGCTCCAGGCAAAGTCGAGGCCCTGGCCCCAGCCCTGGCCCAAAGCCCAGCCCAGTACAACGAGCAGGAGGCAAATTCAGGCAGGGAGCCCACTTCTGCCTCCAGCCTATCTATGGAAGAAGGACACTCCATCTCTGACACTGTGGCCTCCTCCAGCGAACTTGACAGTAGCGGAAACTCCATGTACGAGGCTGAGGCAGCAGGGTCCCCAGCTGGGTTCCAGGCATCAGCACCCTGTGAACGGCGTGATTCGGGCGTTGGGGCCTCACTTACCAGACCCTGCAGGTGGGAGTCCAGGGTAGGGGTGGGAGCAGGGACCTCTGGTGTGTGTGTGTGTGTCTCTCTCTCTCTCTTGCCCCATCTGGCCCCCCAACCCTACTCTCTCTCTGCCCCAGGGAAGCAGATTTCTTAGTTGTGAGGCCCAGGGGCAAGATCCTGGGGGATCCTGGGATAATGGCCTCCAAGAGAGGAGTAGAAAGACTATAGAACTTGGGAATCCTGAGTGTTAGATTTAGAACCTGCCTCTGCTGTGACCTTGAGCAAATGATGGCCTCTCTTTGGGTCTCGGTTTCCCCATCTATAAGTTGAGAGTTTTAGAAGAGATGGTCTCTGATCCCCAGAGTTGCCATTTTGGGTTTCTTAGAGCAGCCCACCCACAGCCATCTTGGAACGGGTAGGGGCTGGTACTGCTTTTTGGCACTAGATGGGCCTGAGCTCATTGCCACCCTCCCTGAGAGCCGCTTCTTGGCTACTGGGCAGACCAGGAAGCTGGGACTAAGCTTTTTCCACCCTGGGGCCCAGCAGCAGCATTGAGAGTGGTTCCACCTTCCTGCATTTTCTTTCTTTTGCTTGGAAAAAAAAGGGACCAGAACACCACCTTGGGCTAAGGTTTGCCCAAACCTCTTCCTCTGGCCTCCCCCCCCCACCCCACACACACCTTTCCCCATCACCAGGAAGCTCCGTTGGCACAGCTTCCAGAACTCTCACCGGCCCAGCCTCAACTCAGAGTCACTGGAGATCAACCGCCAGTTTGCTGGCCAGATCAACCTCCTGCACAAAGGCTCGTTACTGTGGCTCACCGCCTTCATGGAGAAATACACTGTGTCCCACAAGCAGGGCTGGGTCTGGTGAGTAGTTCCTGGGCTACGGTGAGCAAGGATTGCTGATCCAGGCTCTGGGTCCCTATTTGCTCTCACCCCAGGGCCCTAGGAGGGTCAGCCCCAGAAGGTGGGTGCAGGCAGGCCAAGCTTTCAGGCCAGCACAGTGGTGTGATATGCCCGGAGGCTGAGGTACCATGGCCTGAGAAGTCAGTGTGGCTCTGGGAGGCTTGTGGATGTCTATGTGGGGAAGGGGTGCACATGGAATACACATGTATGTGTGTGCTATGTGCGAGGATAGGTGTGGGCTGGGGGACCCTAGGTCTTCCAGCAACACCTTTTCCTTTCCACCCTCCATGCTGCCACCAGCAAGATGGTCCTCAAATACCACCCTTCTCTGGATCCCTATTGCCAAAAAATCAAGTCCAAATTCCTTCCCATTGTGACCTCACACTGTGGCCCTACTCTATCTTTTTGGATTTTCAGCCTACCACTCTCAAGAAGCACCATTTTATGGACACGTGGGACTAGTTGCCCTTCCCTGAATGTGCCCAGTTCTTTTGCCTGCCCCTCTGCCTTCGTTCATGCTGTTCTGTCTGCCTGGAATGCCTTTTCCCCATTTCTCCTCAGAGCCAATGCTTACCTGTCCCTCAAGAGCCTGCTGAATTGCCACCTCCTCCCTGAAGCCTTCCCTGGCCTTCTAGGCCCAATTCCCTTCCCTTATGCTTCTTCTCCCAAGTCCTCAGCCTACTATTGGCCACGCATATTATCATGGCCTGTTGACGCAATTATCTCCTTAACCAGACTCCTCTTGGACTCCTGCCCAAAGCAGGCACTCAGTGAGTGTTGACTCTGGGGATCTGGTGTGTTTCGTACCCTGCCTACCTCACCCCAAGCCACCTCCCTCCCCGCCAGACTATAGCCAGAGTCTCCAAACTTGCCCAGAGCTGTACCAATCCCCACTTGACCTCTCGTCTGTCCCAAACAGGTCAGTGCCCAAGTTCATGAAAAGGAACAAGACGCCAGATTACCGAGGCCAGCATGTGTTTGGGGTGCCACCCCTCATCCATGTGCAGCGCACGGGCCAGCCCTTGCCCCAGAGCATTCAGCAAGCCATGCGCTACCTGCGCAGTCAGTGCTTAGACCAGGTGAGGCCTCCCATCTTTGGAGAGGTGGAGCTAAGGGAGGAGGACCAAGGCTGAGGAGCTGGGGAGCGGAACCGCTCTCACCTTCCCCCTGGCTGGGGATGATCCACCAGAGATCTTTCCTATCCTAGGAAGGCCCAGGAAACATGGAGCCCAAGCTCCCTTCCACTTCTTAGGGTTGGAGCCTTCTGCCTAGCACTCCACCAGATTCTTTCTGGACAGGCTCTGTAGTACCCAGCTTCTAGGAGCCTGCCTTGTCCTCGGTCCACCTTTTCCTCTATCATCTCCACCCAAACCTTCTTGCTCTCTGGCCCTGAGGCTATAAAATCCCTTCTCTTGAGTTTTGCCATTTCTCTTCCATCCTGCCCAGTGGGAAGCCTTCCAGCCTCAGAAGTCTCTGGGGTGGCCTACACTCCCGACACCAGAGTTTCCTCCCTGCCACCAAGCTCTCCCTCCCTTCCTCCCTCTCCTGCATGGACCAGGTGGGCATTTTCCGCAAGTCTGGGGTGAAGTCCCGCATCCAGAACCTGCGCCAGATGAATGAGACCTCTCCCGACAACGTCTGCTATGTGGGCCAGTCAGCCTATGATGTGGCCGATCTGCTGAAGCAGTATTTCCGGGACCTCCCCGAGCCCATCTTCACCAGCAAGCTCACCACCACTTTCCTGCAGATCTACCAGCGTGAGTGGTCTGTATTTATCCCCAGCAACCTGCCCATTTGCAACTTCCCTGGATCCTAGGGCTTGTGTAAGGCTGATGCAGGCAAGTGTAAGCAGGCCTGTGAACTCATCGGGATGCTTACTCTTTGCAGTTGGAAGGGCCCTTGGAGAGAGACCACGTTCTACTCCCCCAAACCCATTGTAGGGAAAGGAAGGGACTCATCTAAGGCTCCACTGCCAGTTAGCAACAGGGCGAGATCTAGTGTCTAGGGTACTGACCTCTCTGAGCGGATATTCTCCCCACTCACCGTCTGCCCTTGGGGGCCACTGTGCATTCTGCCTTCCCAAAAGCCTGTGGGGGAAATAAAGAAGGACCTTCTGATGATCTTTTCTCACAGTCCTCCCCAAGGATCAATGGCTGGCAGCAGCACAAGCTGCCACCTTGCTGCTCCCTGATGAGAACCGAGAGGTGCTGCAGACGCTGCTCTACTTCCTAAGTGACATTGCCTCCGCTGAAGAAAACCAGATGACAGCCGGCAACCTGGCAGTGTGCCTGGCACCCTCCATCTTCCACCTCAACGTCTCCAAGAAGGATAGCCCCTCCCCCAGGTGAAACAGGGCAGGGCATGTCAGGGCCAACAGGGAGGGTCTGGGTTCTGTAAGATTTTGGACTCTTGATGACTGGCCTTGCAGGGGGACAGCCTGACTCCCCAGGGGCCCTGGGGACCCGTCAGATGCCTGGGAGCAGAACTTTCTAAAAGGCGGCAGGTGGTTCTGTAGTCAGGACTGACAAGCTGCCTCCCTAAGAGCTGGAAGCTAGCCTGTCAGCCCTCTTGTCTTGTGCCCTTGTGTCCCCCTCTTCCCCCACCCCCCCTCCGCTATCCAGGATCAAGAGCAAACGCAGCCTGGTTGGCCGGCCAGGCCCTAGGGACCTGAGTGAGAACATGGCTGCCACCCAGGGCCTGTCACACATGATCAGTGACTGCAAGAAACTTTTCCAAGTGAGTCATTACCAGATCTAGGAGAACCATCAGTCCTGACCTGTGCACCCCAAGTCATGGATTGGACCCAGATGGACATAACCCTCATCTCTTCCTTCCAACCTTTCTCCACAAACTCTCTCATCTATCTCACTGCAGTAGCCAAGCCTCTCTGCTGCCCTTCATGTGAACCTGACAGACCCTGTGGGTTCTAGGACCGGCAGTGCCTGATCCTCTCTGGCTCCTCCAAGGTCCCCTGCCCGATGTGTCTGTGCCCTTCCAGGTACCCCAGGACATGGTGCTGCAGCTGTGTGGCTCCTACAGTGCAGCTGAACTCAGCCCTCCTGGCCCAGCCTTGGCTGAGCTGAGGCAGGCTCGAGCCACTGGAATAAGCCTTAGCCTTTACATGGAGGAGAGCATCCAGGAGCTGCTTCGTGACACTGCTGAACGCTTCAAAGGCTGGATGAGTGTGCCAGGGCCCCAGCACACCGAGCTGGCCTGCAGGAAGGTGAGTTCCATGCCACCTACAGTTGGCTTGGGGCTGGGAGAGGGCATGGTGCAGGGGAGGAGGGGAGCAAGAGACCCAAAGGAAGGAACCAGGAAAGAGCCACCCCGCCAGTCTCATTGTACCCGGACCCGATACTTGGAGCATACCAGCCTTAAGGAATCAAAAACCAAGTTAGAACAAGGGACCACCTGCCTGAACCACCTTCCAGAAACCCCACTGATTTTCCGGCCTCAACTCCCACCTCTCCCCATGCAACGGTCTAACCAAACTTGCATTTCCACCTTTGTGCCTGTGCTCTTGGAGTTCCCACTGCCTGGAATTACTGTCCCCAAGTATTACATTTCCCAAATGTGACACTCACTGAGATGGAGTTCCCACTGCCTGGAATGACCTGTCCCTAAGTATTACATTTCCCAAATGTGACACTCACTGGGTCTGTAAGCCCAAACCTCAATGCCCCCTTCTCCATTCCGAGCCTTTTGTTATGCCCCAGGCTGGAGGTGATTTCTCTTTGTCCCTCTCTTGGCACTAGCCATGTTCTTTCTTGAGCTTAGATGGTGAGTCTGAAGTTTTCCGTGGTTAAAATGGTTGTAAAACCCCCCTTATAGGATTGGGTTGAGAACTTGCACAGGGCCTGGTACATGCAAAAGGCTCAATACACAACAGCTTTTGGTGAACACGTTTTACTTCCCATACCAGATGGCGAGTGCCCTGAGGATGAGTGCCATCTTATCTTCCTGCTCACTTCCAGAAATGCCAAGCACTGTGCTCATTTCATGGTTGCGCCGAATCGGTCTCTGAGAATGTGTGTCTTGTCATCGACTTGTGCTCTTAAGTAGACTAGGAAGCAGACATCCAGAAAGGAGCCATGGGAATGGCCCCATCTGGGACTAGATAGGGTTAGCAGAATAGCCCTGTAGACTTTTCTTGTCATGGGCTGGACTGAAAGGGAGCCTCAGGCCCTGCAGCCTGAAGCCTTGACTGTGTGTGTGTGTGTGTGGGGGGGTGTGGAGTCAGAGTTTCCAGTCCTGACAGCTGCTTTCCTGCCCCACTCCCTTGGTCCCCAGGCATCAGACAGTCACCCCTTACGTCTGTGGAAGGCGTCCACAGAGGTGGCAGCCCCTCCGGCTGTGGTGCTACATCGTGTCCTACGGGAGCGGGCCCTTTGGGATGAGGACCTTTTGCGGGCTCAGGTGCTGGAAGCCTTGATGCCGGGTGTGGAGCTGTACCACTATGTCACTGACAGCATGGCACCGCATCCCTGCCGCGACTTCGTGGTGCTGCGGTGAGGAGCTGAGTGGCCACCCCGCTGTGCTTTCCCAGCTGGCTTGGAGGCCCAGGGAGATAGGGATGGGAAGCAGCAACGAGAATCTGATGCTGTGTGCCCCTGCCCCACAGGATGTGGCGCTCGGACTTGCCTCGTGGGGGATGCCTGCTTGTTTCCCAGTCCCTGGATCCTCAGCAACCAGTGCCAGAGTCGGGGGTACGGGCCCTGATGCTCACATCCCAGTACCTCATGGAGCCTTGCGGCCTGGGCCGCTCTCGCCTCACTCACATCTGTCGTGCTGACCTCAGGTAGGAGGCTTGGGACTGCCTGCTCCATCCCCTCAGCCCTGGCCTCCTCCCCATGCCCCTGCCACTGCTTTTCTGCCCCAATCACACTTGATCCCCGGGAGCTGGGGGGAAAGGCCATCCTTCCTCCTGGTGAGAACTCCAGGGAAGAACCCATTGTTCATACCTGGCTCTTCTGCCTCCCCAGGGGCCGTTCTCCTGATTGGTACAACAAAGTCTTTGGGCACCTGTGTGCCATGGAAGTGGCAAAGATCCGGGACTCCTTCCCCACCCTGCAGGCTGGTGGCCCTGAGACAAAGTTGTGAGCCTCAGGCTGGTCCCAGGGTGGCCCCACCCAGGCCCCCTGGCACCAAGGGAGTAAAGGAGGAAGTTAAGAGCATGGCAGATCCCTGGCTGCTGCCACCAGGGGCAGAGCCAAGCCCAGCTTATAGCTCCAGCTGCCCGTCACACTTTACTTCCCAAAGCTCCTCTGCACACACAAGGGAGGAGAAGAGAACTTGAGTGTCCCATCTTCACTCCATCGTCACCCCCCAGCTCTCTGGGTTCTGCCCTCCCAAGAGAGTGGAATCATTTTGGTGGAAAGAAGACTTCTGCCCTCCACCCACCCATGAAGCCGTTGCTCCATCTGAAACCTTCACAGCTTCCCTACCTAGAAGGGGAAAGAGTGAGAGACCGGTGTGTGGTCCCAGTTCTCTGTCAGACTGAGAGGCCAAAGCATCCCGTTTTGGTGTTAGGGCCCCTTTGAGGTTGGACAGGAGGCTCTGATCCTGTCTTTGGACCTAATGTTGGCCTTGCACAGGCTTTTCCAGATAAATTGGGCTGGAGCCGATGGGCACTGAGGCTAAGTACAGGGGCAGTCCTGCCACCACATGCTGTTTGAAGTGTGTAAATATGATGCTGCTCTCTATGAGGCTGATTTAAAGAGTGGGCACTGACGGGACTCCTTAGTAGGCAACATGACGATTTGGGCTAGCTTGGGGCGTGAGGGGGGAAGGAGGACCTTTCTTTCTCAGATCTCAAGAGACCAATGATCCAGTCTCCCCTGGTTGGGGCCCCAGGCTTTATCTGCCACACCCTAGAGTCCCATCTCGCCTTTGACCACGCACTGCAAGCTCAGAGGCCTAAGGAGGCCCAGGTGCACAAGAGCTGCCTCCTCTCTGTAGTGCGAGGTGCATACCTTCTTGTAGTCTGCTCTGTGGTCAGCAGTCATGCCCGGCCAAGGACCCTGGGTAGCTGAGTGGACAGGATTCCAAAACCTGACCCCTCACAGCCCTTGAGACAACTTCCCCAAACCCAGAAGCCATGCCTAGAGAGGAAACAGGCTCAGTGCCACAGCACAGGCCTTAGCAAAATCAGATAGTGGTGAGGACACAAGTATCTCTGTCCACATCCTTTTTCCTCTTCTTCCTGCCTGCTGTGGCATGCTGACAGCCCCAGCCTCCAACGGAGGCCTGGCCCCCAGTTCAGGCAGCCAGCCAGCCAACCTGATGGAAAGGCTGCGTGTCATCCTCACCAGCCGGGACCTGATCCCAACCTGATCTATCCCAACCACCGTCTGTCTTGGTTCATGTGGAAGTTCAAAGGTCAACGGGTGTTTTCTTTCCTTTCAGCTGAATAAACTGGAGTAAGATGTATCCTTGTCACCCTTCTAATTGTAATTTTTAAGCCTATCTATTTGTACCTATAAATATTGTACAGTTAGAAAAAAAATATATATATATAATATATATAATCTATCACGAGTGTATTATAACCTCGGGGTGGAGGCAGGGGTCTGGAAAGCCTTGGGGTGGGGGCAGGGCACTTAGATGAGATGGGAGAGGTGGAGAGCAGGGTACAGCATGACCCCTCAGCAGAATAATAAAGCACTACTGAAGATGCGCTAGGACTGTGTAGCCGTCTTTCTTTTTTTTTTTTACTGAGATGAGGGGTTAGGGATGGGGGACAGGGTAGAGAGAGAAACCAGGGCTTGGGCAGAAGCTGCCGCCCTATCCCATGACCTCGCCAAAGCCTCCTATCTGAGCTGCCCACGAGCTCAGGCCTCCTGGCAGCAGCTTTGGGGAAAGATGTCCCATGCTGTACTCTCCTTCCTTCCCCTTTTACACAC
Source organism: Tolypeutes matacus (assembly GCA_026826555.1). Taxonomy (NCBI): domain Eukaryota; kingdom Metazoa; phylum Chordata; class Mammalia; order Cingulata; family Chlamyphoridae; genus Tolypeutes; species Tolypeutes matacus. The sequence continues at coordinate 1,530,937 of JAKSZT010054532.1, forward strand.
AGCACAAGCTGAAGAATCAAGAGTGGAGATCTAAGCCCAGGAAGCGTGGGGGCCCTTTTCCACCCATAAACCAACCTGAGTGCCTTGAGGCAGCCTGTGGTCTAGCTAGCTCTGGTTACCAGAAAAGTCCAGGAGGCTAGAGAGGCCTCTTCAGCCTGACCTTCCCAAAGGAAGGGGCTGTCCTTGGGCCATAGTGACTATTGCTGTGGCCACAAAATTCTCAAGCTCAGAGGGGCAGCTAGAAAATAAGGGCAGGCTTTGGAATCAAATCTGCATTTGAATCCCTTAAGTGCTGTCCAGAGTAGTCTGGGGCAAGCAAGGCAAGTTCTCTCTCTGAACCCCAGCCTCTTCATAGGTCAAATGAAACTAGCAAGACCTCATCTCCAGCCTGGCTCCATAAGTGTTCAGGTCTGCCCCTCCTTTCCCCCCTTCCCTGTCTGCACTTCACTCAGCCTAAACAGATTGAAGTGCCTGTCAAGTCCTACTTCTTTGTCACCTCCTTCATTTTCCCCTTCTGTGTTCAGTCATCCCACACACATTTGGCTTTTCCTCACTGCTGCTCCATGGGGGGTCTTGGCTGGCCCTGGACTGGGAGGGAGATGGAGTGGGGACCAGTCAGCCCCTTGTACCTGGGAGAAACAAATGGAGGCTCTCTAGGTTGTGGTGTGGGGTAGGAGATTGCTCAAGTGGTGCTGGTGTTGAGGGATACGAGTGTGATGCTGCAGCCAGTAGTTTTTTTTTTTTTTTTTTTAAAGATTTATTTATTTATTTACTTTTTCATCCATTTTTAAATCCCCCCCCCTGCCTGTTTCTGCTGTTTTTGTGTCCATTTACTGGGCAACTATCTGTGTCCATTTCCTGCCCTCTCTTCTCAACCTTCTCCTCCTGTCTTCACCAGGATTCGATCCTGGGAAACTCCGAAGTGGGAGAGTGGCATTCTGCCACCTGCACCACCTTAGTTCCTGGTTTTTTGGCACCTTGTCTTGGCTCTCCTTTGTGTCACTCTCCTGTTACATCATCATCTTGTTCGTGTGGTGCACCCACGCATGGGGCCTGAGAGCGCCCCTGCATGCAGGGCCTGGTGGCCTGCACACCCTCTATTTTTTTCTTTATTTTACTGGGAGGTCCTGGGGATTGAACCCAGGTCCCTCCATATGGGAGACGGATGTCCAACCATTTGAGTCACATCTGCCCCCCAGTAGTTTTTGAGTAAGGCAGCTAGGGGACTTCTGCCACAGGCACTAACCCCACCCCTCATGGAAGGAGGCTGTGGCAATGGTATAGAGAATGAAGTTCAGCACACTGTTAATGGGTAGTATGAAAATCATCGCCCAGGAGGTGCTAGTCTCTAGGAGGCAGATAAAGAATGGTGAAAAAAGCCCTTGGAAGGGCCAGATATTTCCCCAGCCTTCCAGCTCTGGACTCTATGTGGCTCTGGACAAGCTGCCTGGCCTGGCTCACCCATACCCAGGATACTGGGAGAGAGGGTTCCCAGCAGAGGAGCCTCTCTAGGTTTAGGGTCCCATGCATAAAGCAGAAGCTCCCCTTCCTGCCTCTCTGCTTATCCCACCCTGCAGTCCATGAATGGACTGGTCTGGCCTATATATGTGGGCGTGGTTGTCATGATAATGATGTCTTCCAGGCTCCCACTCCCACAGCACAAGGCAAACACCCTTCCATGATCCTTTCTAGCCCTCAGTCTTGTACCTCTACCCAGCCCTGAGTTGGCTTCTTCCTTTCCCTGGCGCCAGAGAACTCTTACCTTCCAAATCCCAGCCCCTGTTGCCTCTACTTTCTCCTCTTCTGCTTCCACTGACTCAGAGAAAACCAAGTTGTTGTGGGAATCCCACATGGACATTGGACAATCTATCGGTGAGCTTGGATCTATTTTCCAGCCTCCAGTGCCCTGTTGCCAGGGTGGCTGGGGGTAGATGGTAGACAGACCTAGGTTCAAATCTTGCTACATCATTTTCTGGCTTGTGAACTTAAAGAGCATTTATAACCTTTAAACATTTCTTTTTCCTCCCCCAAAATCAAGTTAATAATCATTTGTGCCTCACACGGTGTCACAAGAGTTAAATGAGCCAACAGTTGTTAATGTGGCTTCACAGAGCCTAGCACATAGCAAACATCAATAAATGGTTGTCATAAATAAATAAATAAACAGATAGACAAATAAATGGTTGTCTCCCCTACCTTGCCAGGCAGGCTCCATTGAGGGGGGTGAGGCCCAGGCCCCTCACCCCTCCAGCTACAATGGGAGAAGAGCTGATGGGTTCCCTTCCCATCTGGAGAAAGATGGGCAGCTGGCAAAGGGCATCATTAAAGACAATGAAGCAGAACTCTTTGCAACGGAGACCTCACAAGAGACAACACTGTGCAGTTGGGCCCCAGTGCTGTGGACCGAGTAGAGCATGCTAGTGTAGGCAAAGACAATGGTGATGAAGGCCAGGAGGTTTATGCTTGTAGGTCACGGGGAGCTTCTGAGCTCCTGGCTGAAGAAAGGCCCAGGGGTGTGGAGAATGACAGGGGAAAGCCCAAGGCAGCTTGGCATGGAGGTACACAGGGGACAGGGTTCAGACTATGGAGACCCAGGAAACCTCAGGAGCTGGTGCCCCACACCCACTGATGGGGAGGAGCCAGCAGTGAGGCCCTGAGCAGGGCAAGTTAGTGGGTGGAATTCAGAGATGAGCATGGCACGAAGGTGCAGGCAGTGGGAAAAAGTCTCTGAAAGTGGCATGGGGTGGGCAATTAGTGTGATGCTTCCTGGACAGAGAGCCACCTGCCTTGTGACCCAATCAGTAGCAGGGTCTGAATACTAGCTACCCACCAGGTGCTACAGAGGGAACCAAAACAACACCTGCCCCTTTATCAAAGGCCCCTCAACCCAAGAATATAGCAGCAGAGTAGCCCTGGGCAGCAGAACTCTCATATGCATCAAGCTGGAGAGGAAAGAAGATGCCACTGTTGCCTTAGTAGTTGTCAAAGGGGCCATGACACCAGGAGAGGATCATGGTGTCATGGTGCGGTAGATGCACTACCAGTGGCTGAGGACTATTAGTGGCCTGCAGGTCCCACTGAATGGGGAGATGATGCTCAGTCATTTTATCAATGTCGTGCATGTGAACGGCAGGCTGGAGAACTCAGAGGAGAGCATGGTTGGGCTGCCCATGGCCTGACACTGGGTACTGGCTATCTAGCCACGGGTGTGCTTGTTGGACTTGCCAGCATAGGACAGCTTGTAAAGAAGGAGTCGATGCCCATGAAGAATTCAGCATGTAAGGCAGAACAGGGAGACAACGGCAATTGGATTCCCACTGCCTCCACCCGGAGCCTTCCAGGTCCATCCTGGCCCAGTGTTCACTGGGAGGGATCTTGGACCATCTTGGACCCATACATGCATGTGACTGCATGCAGGCATATGTGCATGCTGGCCGTGGTCCAGGCTGTCAGATAAGGCCCTTTCCCCAACCTTCTAGGGGCACAGCACATTGGAATGCAGAAAGTTTTGACTTGGGAGTCGAGTGGAGCTGGTTTCAAATCCCAGCTCAGCTACTCACTAGTTCTATGACTGTGGGAAAGCCACTTCTCTTTTATGACTGTCAGTTTCCCCAAATAGGAAAGGATGAAGCTTGATCTGAATGAGTTCTGGTGGGTGGTTCCATGTCTGCAGAATTTAGACAATTTGCAAACAAAATAACAATTGCTTAGTGAATGTTTTTGTTTGAGTGAGAGGCTTGTTGAAAACATGGGGTCCACAGGGAAAGGGTAAATTCAAAGGAGCCCTTAGGTATACATTACATGAAATAACCAGAATTAGCTATTTGAGGCGATTGTAGGCACTGGGGACAAAAACCTGGTTTCCTTTAGGGTTTTACGAAATAAGAAAGGGAGCTCTGACCACTATGAACTTTGCCAACTCCTAGAAGCCCAGCTGGGGATCCATCAAATCAGGAGAGGATGGGATGTTAATTAAGACTGGACTGTATAGCCAGAGTGCCTGGATTCAGATCCCAGCACCACACTTACCATCTCTGTGAACTTCTTTCATCCTCTAAAGTGGCCATACAACTAGTGCCCATACAGGTGGTCTGGGACCAGAGTTTATGCTTGGATGCCTCCAGTGGTTCTCAAATTTTAGTGAATATCAGCATGACCCAGAGGGTCTGTTAAAACATGGGCCCCACGTCCAGAGTTTCTGATTCATGTGGTTTGGGCTGGAGCCTGAGAATGTGCATTCCTAACAAGTTCCCAGGTGAGACGTATGTTTGCCCGTTCAGGCATCTCACTTCAAAGATGATTAATCTCTAAAATGAGGATGGTGAGGAGGATACAAGATTCATTGCATTGAAATCAAATCAGAAGAGGCAAGATGGCATTGGTTTAGGAGGGCACTCGCTGACTAGCTCTCTGAGGATGGCTGATTGGGGACGGGGTCCTGCCTGGGGGTCTGTGCTGTGGGCACATGGAGCAAGAGGCTTGAGACATCTATCTGGAGGCAGCTCGGTGGCGTGGATTGCTCTGTAGAGATTCGTGATTTTTAACCCTGCCTGTAGAGGTTAACCCAGATGCCTGAGCCCCACCCTCAGGGGAAAAGGCTGGTTTGAGCTGCGACTCCCGGTGGCAACCCAGTGAGAGGGAGCATTCTTTGAGAGTGGGAGGATTCTGGTGGAGGGTCGAGAGGGTTTTCCTTTCTGTGGATTTTGCTGCCTGGAACCCCTTGCAGCTTTGGGGAACAAAATAGCTGGCTTGAAGCAGGACCAGGCTGAGGAGAGTGGCGAATCTGCTGAGGAAGGTTGATTTACCTAGCTGCCCAGGGATATGCCCCAACCACTGCTGGCAACCTGGTGAGAGGGAGCATTGTCCGAGAGTGGGAGGGTTCTGACAGAAGGTTGGAAAGGGATTTCCTTTCTGTCGATTTGGCTGCCTGGACTCACTCGTAGCTTTGGGGAGCAGATAAGTCGGCTTGAAGCAGCGCCAGGCTGAGGGGAGAGGAGAATCTACTGAGGAAGCCTGATTTACCCAGCAGCCCAGTGACACTGAAGCTTGGCTCCAGAGGGGGCAGAGTCAGCCATTTTTATCATTCTGCACTGACTAGCATCAGAGCTTCAGCTCCCCCTGGGGAGGCCAAGAAGTGGGAAGTGCTTGATTAGTGTCCATGAGCCTAGTTAGGGTCCCCTCAGTGAAGGGGGGGTCTAGAAGAGGACATATTTTGGGTCCCTTATTTCACCAAAAAAAAAAAAAAAAGACAGTCACTTTTAAAAATAAAAAATGAATTTTTCTTTTTAATTTAGATTTATAGCTAAAATCTGCCTCAAAACCTGCAGCTAGAACCTTGCAGGGCAATTGATTGATAAATACAAGCAGGCTGAGAGGTTCCACAAGGGCCCAAGAAGGAACACTCTTCTTCCTTAGATTTGTTTGACTGCTTGCTTGTGTGGTTGTTTGGTTTTTCTCTGTTTATTTGTTGTCTCTTGCCTTTCTTTCCTCTTTCTTCCCCCCTTTCTTTTTTCTTTCATTTTTTAAAAAAATTAGGTGCTGCTAGATTGTCTTTTCTTTGCTGTGCTTCTTCTTCAGTGATTTCCCAGTCTCTGTCTATATTGATTTTGTATCCCAAGCTATCTCTTTCCCTTCCTTCATCTTTCTGCCTTGTGCTTTCTGTTGTGGTTCTTATATACAACATTTTTTTCATTAGCCCACAACTTAAGGGTGTCAATTTCTATTCTATCTATTCTGTTTTCTTCTTTTTAAATTAATATTAGCTTTTTCCTTTCAGCCCTTTCTTTACTCTTTCTCTCCCTCCTCATCATTCTAGCCTTCTAAATCATTATATATATATTCCTCTATTTGGTTTCCCAGTCCATTGTAGGTACTCCACTTTTTTCCTATTACTCTACACTGCCTACATGAGCTAAATATTCATTTCACTAAGTCTTATACGGCCCCTCTTCTAACTTTTATCAATATTACTATTATCCTTCTTCCTTTCTCACATCTTTCAATTTCTCTGGCCCTAATCTTTTGCCTTCAAGGGAACATAGAAAGAAGCAAGTAAATAAATTAAGAAGAAAAAGTGTCAAAGAGAAAACTTAACACACACACAGAACCACCAACTGAATAAAACTCTAGAGCAGAGAGAGAAGCTAATGAACCGAATAAACCCATCAAGATAAAATGATGACTAGAGGGCAACAAAAAATTACAAACCACACTGAGAAACAGGAAGACATGGACCAGTCCAATGAACAAACTAAAAACCAGGAAGAGATGCAGAACATCGAGCAACTAATCAAAGCTTTCCAAACAAATATCGTGGACCAACTTAATGAAGTGAAGGAAGAGATTAAGGATATTAAGAAGACACTGGGAGAACATACAGAAGAAATTGTAAACATACAAAAAAAGATAACAGATATGATGGTGATCAATGGCACAATGTAAGAAATCAAAAAGACGCTGGATTCACGTAACAGCAGATTTGAACTGGCAGAAGAAAGAATTAGTGATGTGGAAGACAATACATCTGAAATCAAACAGATAGTAGAACAGATAGATAAAAAGATAGAAAAAATCCAGCAGGGACTCAGGGATTTAACCGACAACACAAAACACACAAACATACGCATTATGGGCATCCCAGAAGGAGAAGTGAAGGGAAAGGGAACAGAAGGAGTGTTGAAGGAAATAATGGCTGAAAACTTCCCAACCCTATTGAGAGAGATGGATGTGCAGATCCAGGAAGCACAGCACACCCCCAAACTTTATAAATCCCAATAGGCCAACTCTAAGACATATACTTGTCAAAATGTCCAATGTTCAAGACAAACAGAAAATACTCAAGGCAGCAAGAGAAATGAGAACCATCACATACAAGGGAAGCACAATAAGATTAAATGCTGATTTCTCATCTGAAACCATGGAGGCTAGAAGACAGTGGTATGACATAGTCAAAGTACTAAAAGAAAAAAACTTCCAGCCATGAATTCTTTATCCAGCAAAACTGGCATTCAAAAATGATGTAGAGTTCAAAACATTCACGGATAAACAGAAATTAAGAGAGTATGACAATAAGAAACCTGCACTTCAAGAAATACTAAAGGAAGTTCTATAAGGTGAAAGGAAAACAAGGGAGAGAGAGTTGGAGGAGAGTTTAAAAACAACCCAAAAGACAAAAACAGAAACAAAACAATATATGACATACATTAACCCAAAGAAAATATAGCTGAAGTAAGAAATTCATTGCGAGTATTAACACTGAATATTAATTGATTAAATTCACCACTTAAGAGACACAGATTGGCAGAATGGATAAGGAAATATGATCCATCTATATGCTGTCTACAAGAAACCCACCTTCGACCCAGGGATTCAAGGAGACTGAAAGTGAATGGCTGGAAAACAATTTTACAAGCTAACAATAGCCAAAAAAGGGCAAGAGTAGCTATCCTAATATCAGACAAAATAGACTTTAAATGCAAAACTATTGTAAGAGACAAAGATGGACACTATATATTAGTAAAAGTTGTAATCTCTCAAGAAGAGAGAACAATCATAAACATTGATGCACCTAATCGGGGTGCCTCAAAATAAATGAGACAAACTGGAAGAACTAAGTGGAGAAATAAATGTCTCTACAATTATAGTGGGGAAATTTAATACACCATTATCATCATTAGACAAAACTTCTAGACAGAGAATCAATAAAGAAACAAAGACCCTGAACAATACATGAGAGGACCTGGACTTAATAGACATATACAGAACACTACACCCAAATACAGCAGGATTTACATTCTTCTCGAGTGCACATGGATCATACTCCAAGATAGACCACATGCTAGGCCACAGAACAATTCTCAACAAATTCAGAAAGATTGAGATTATACAAAGTAATTTCTCTGACCACAATGGAATGAAATTGGAAATCACTAAGGGCCAGAGAATCAGATTAGATACAAAGATATGGAAGTTAAACAACACACTCTTAGACAAACAGTGGGTCAAGGAGGAAATCTCAAAAGAAATCAGTAACTACCTTGAAACTAATGAAAATGACAACACAACATATCAAAACCTATGGGATGCAGCAAAAGCTGTCCTGAGAGGGAAGTTTATAGCCATAAATACATATATTAAAAAAGAAGAAAGAGCTAAAATTTAAATCAAATCAGAAGACATTTGAATGCCTCCTCAGTCTTAAGGGACTCAAGAGCTCAAGGGCATTGCCCCTTTCTAGCTATGTGGTCTACTTATCCACTCTGAGCCAATTTCATCTTTCAAATGGATGTAATATTAAGTTGTCAATAAAAATATAAATTTTCAATAAAGCTACTACCATGTGGTGGGTGTCTAATAAGTGATAGGTGACCTTATTGCTAGTTGTCTTGTTAAAAATAGTAATAGTAACAATAATAATAACAATGATAATACCCATCTTCCTTGGTTACACAGGACAGAGCCCACTTCCAGGTTTGGGCTGAGATGAGCTCAGGGAGGAAGGGCTGCAGAAGAGGACAGGAAGAATGTCTGTGCTGGCATTCCCGCCCTTGGTCCCCATGCTGCATCACCCCTTAGGTCTCTGACTTTAATGTTCTCCCCACCCTAACTCTCCTTCCAAGGGCTTCCTCTGATCAGACCTTGATGGCTTGGATTTCATTTTAATAAAGCTGCCCGTTCCCTTCCTGGCAGACTACAGGAGTGTCAAACTTTACATTCCTATAAGGCCAGGCAGGAAGGTAACACAGATGAGCAAAGCATGCTGCGGAAGGACCCTGGTCGTTGGAGAGTGGGGCAGCAGCTATTTGGTTCTTACCCACTGTAGTCAGGTGCACATGTGGACATGTGGGTCCCAATTGAGACAGGTTTTATCAGGGAATCTAGAAATCCAGATTCTTATGTGAAGTCTCCCCATTTTCAAATGTTGGCAACTCAGAAAAAATTTTAAAATAGCCCACAGTCGGCCATCCATGCACACGAGGAGCCCACTGGTTTGCACTCTCTGCTTTAAAACTAGGTTTGCACAAGGATGTGCCTCCCTTGCCAGGGTCTTGGGCATGAATCCTGTCCCTGTTAGACCTGGGCCCTGAGAGGGCCAGGGGCCTCCCAGTGCTGCCCCCACACTGGTTCTTGCCCAATTCACGGCACAGGCACTTAATGCCCACGCCATGGGCCTGTGCTCGGGTGCAAAGCATGAGTGCATGCCCATCATGAAAAAGTTGCCTAGGCAGGTGGCACAGGCAATAACCCAGATGCAGATGCAAAGCAGCAGGTTTTCAAAGGAGGAGATGATTTCTGTGTTATCTTTGCAGCTGTGAACGGTATTGGAAGCGTTTGATGTAACTATTGGGAAAAAGAGTCCTTGTGTGAGGGTTGGGGCTGGCCGGTGGGAGGCACAGGAGAGATGGGAGGGTGGCAGACTGAAAACAGCCAGGTCCTAGCAGAGTCCACTAGAGGGCACTGCTGCTGTATGTGGGACTGTGGGCTGAAGGCAACAGGAAGCTTCCAGGGACTCTTAGCCCCAACCCCTGTCCCTGATGTCTTCTCAGTGTCACCCTGGTGACTGACTGCCCTTTTCCCTTTACAGGTCCCCTAGACCTTGTCCCTTTCCCTGTTCCCTCATCTCTCCCCCAGCCCCTGACTCTTGAATGTCTGCCCCTCTCCCTTCATCTCAGTTCCGTCTCCTTCAGGGCCCCAGCCCCTGCCCCTCAGGGGCACTCACATGTGGGACAGACCATATATTCTCTGGAACATGCAGTTCAGAATGTCAGAGGTTTCAGTGTCTTCCATGCTGCAATGCATGGAGTGGCAGAAGGCAGAGTGTGAGGCCATGGGGGCTTAGGTCAGAGGCTCCCAAGTAAGTGAGCCTGCACCTAGCCCCTTAGTTTGCAGAACCACGGAAATTGTGCCAACTGAGCAATGGGCCTCCAGAAGGAATGGCAGGGGTGGGGCGATTTATGCTATGGCTAGCTTTGTGCTAGGAACATTTCAGCCTCTCCTGAGCATCCTTTTCTGCCCCAGGAGGGTTGAGGGAGGTGCCCATATTTATAGTGAGCCTAGGTGGGGGAGGCTATCAAGCTGGTCCACGGAGTGATTTTTCAGTGGGTTACCTGAGAGATTCCTGGGAGCAGAGAGCAGGCGGCAGGTGACAAGGGAGGGTGCAGGGCATTGCAGACAACCCAGGGGTGAGTGAGGAGACTGGGGAGAGGAAGAGGGTTTCAGTCCCAGCTCCTTCCTGAGCCCTTTCATCCTCAGTTTCCCCATCTGTGAAATGGACTTCAATAACCGTGACCTGCCCAAATTGGAGAAATCGGTGTGAGGCTGCATGGCAGGAGAAGAGACCCACTGTCTAGGTCTTCTTCCATTTCTTTCTGCAAAGAAACCCACCCGGGCCTGAAGGCAGCATCCACAACACTCTCACCCTTCCTAGCCCCTTGGATCTGCAATTGTAGATCCCACAATCATGGAAGAGTTTTAGGGGAACTTCCTCCAGAAGGTTGGCAGGCAGATCCCTATAGGAGTAGAGTAGAGAGACCTGCTGGGATGGGAGGGTCAGGAGAGGGCAGGGCTTTCCCCTGGTGTGGGGCGGGGAACAAGGAGGCCCTTAACTGACTTGTGACTGCTGTGGCAAGATGCCTCCTTTAGCAGGGTCATGAAGAGATGGGACTTGGAGTCTAGGCCTGATTTGGGGAGTAGGGAGAGCACCCTCATGCCAGAGCCAGAAGGCCTCACCAGTCTATCAGCCGAGGCAGCTCAGCCAAGGTGCCTTCCTCTATTTGCTTAATGTTCTCATTATGGAGGGAAGGAGATGGCATTGAATGTGGTCATCCCCTAGCTCAGGCTGTGACTGAGGGTAGGGCAGTCAGGGATTGGAGGGTTGGACTTCAGTGTGGTCTAGGATTGTGTCTTCAGCACAGTGGAGTGGAGAAGAACTCCAGATTAGTAATGAGCAGGACCTGGGTGAGAATCCTTGCTCTGCTGCTTCGTAATCACGTGGTCCTGGCCAAGTCATGGCTCCTCCCTGAGCCAGGGTTTCCTCACCCATAAAATGGGTCTGTGAGAAGACCAAATGAGGTCATGCGTTTGCTAGGCACATGGTTGGTATGTAACAAACACTGATTTCTTCACCATCTTCACCTCCCCCGACTTCACCAGATGGGCATTGTGTCTAGTTTGTCCACTAACCTTCTTTTCTTACTCCCCTGCTCAGTTACCCACTCTTTATTTCAACTCGGAGCTCCCTCCCCTGCACCCAACTCCCTTGCCTTCATTTCTCACAATTGCAATCTCCTGACTTCCCCTGACCTCCCACTAAAAAATGTAAGGAGGCAGATATGGAACAGTGGGAAAATCAAGGGCCTCAGCATCAGACAGAACTGGGTCAGATAGCTGGTTCTGCTGTCTCCTTATTGGCTGTGCTGCCTTAGGCAAGTTACTTACCTTCTCTGAACTTCAGGTTCCTCATTTGTAAAATGGGACTACTCATTGTATCAACAGGAATGGGTGGTGGTAAAGATTAGTGGAGTATATGTGTATGTGTATTATAGAGTATATGCCCTTCCTTTATCCCTGTCCATTATCCAAGCCCTGTTTGTTTCTGTAGAAGCTCACATCACCTCTTCCTTGTTCCTGGTACCCCCACTCTGGCCCTTGCTACATACTAATTGGTTCCAGCATCTAGTCTGTCTTTACTTTCTGCTAGCAAGTCAATCTTAGTCTTCTTGGGTTATGGCCTTTGTCTGTCACTCTAGGGCTGATAAACATTAAATGGTGTCCCATAACCATAGGACAAATATTAAAGCTGGAGGGAAATGTTACATCTTTTCACTCAGGGGCTCTTGATGGTTTTCTGTCATAGTCCTCCTGAAAAAATACACCCTCATATGGCTTGATGTAGCAGTGACCTTAGATAGATGTTGGGGCTTAGTGGACCATGTATTAATGAAAAATACACACTGCCCCAGTGATGATTCCCTGGGGTGGGAGAACTGTCCACGTTGAGATTAATTGCTTAATCCATCTCTCGATTACCCAAATGAAGACATGAAGGAACAAACAGTTACAGAGTCTCATTTACCCAAAGTCAATAGGAGGGAAGGGGAAGTGCTAGGATGGAACCCATGTCTCTTGGGATCAAAATGTTTGCCTTTTCCATTAGGCCACTTATTGATTCAACAAATATTTACTGAGCATTTGTTACGTGCTAGGCACTGGGGATAGAGCAGTGAGCAAAACAGGCAAAAATCCCTGCCCTCCTGGAGCTGGCATTCTAGAGGGAGGAACAAACATAATAATAGATAATACAGTGTATTCGAAGGTGATAAGTGCTTTAGGGGAGGAGGAAAGCAAGGGAGTGCTGGGGCAGGGAAGTGGTGGCTGTAATTTCAATGAGATGATTATGGAGAAGGTGACATTTGAGAAGGCAAAGTAGGTGAAGACAGAGTGTGTAGGGCCTTGGAAGGCCAGATGTAAAGAGGACCATCACAGAGGACAGCAACTAGAATGCAGTGCTCAACTGCCAGGAAGAAGTAAGTCTCGCTAAAGCTAGCACGGATCCGCAAGCCCATGATATGGGTGAAGCCTCTGTGCCATTCCAACACATCCCGCAGGAGGCATGTGCATGCAGCTGAAAATGGGTTTGTTTATCCAGCTCTATTTATTTCCCTGGTAATCCAGCCTCAGGCCTTCTGAGTCCATCTTCCAGGAAATGTGATCAGGTTCCATGGATGAGGCAGGGAGAGGGAAGGCAGGTCTGGGGGCAGAAGAGCGGGTGTCAGAATAAAAGCATGGTTTGGGGTGTACACTACCATCTTGGGTGGGTAGTGATGCTTGTTATCTTCTGCTCAGCATCCATGAGCCCTGGCCTCAGCACGAACCATTCTAGAAAGACCTACCTCCTTGCCAGCCTCAAAACATCCTAGTGACCTCTTTGCAGCTGAATTGACTGGTTTATTTTCATTCCTCCCCTCCTTCCTCCATGTGGGCCCCTAGGCCTCTTCTCACTTCTTTGCATACAGCATCTCAGCTTTCTTTCCTAGCTCTACCTACTCTTCTACTGCTCTGTACCACCCCAACCTCAGGCATTCTGCAAGGTTCTTCCCATCATTCTCCTCCCTGCCTCCCTCTGCTTCTTAAAGGCCTCACCAACATCCATTGTTTCAGCTTTCCACATCTGTGCAGTTGGCCCCACATCACTACCCAGAGTCCTCGTGTCTTCTTTGAACCCAGACCAGTATTTCCAACTGCATGAATGGACATTTCCACCTGGAGGCCCCACCTTCATATAAAATTCAATAAGACCCAAACCAAGCTCATCTTTCCTCACACAAGTCTGATTCCCTGCTGTCTTTTCTGTCTCTGTTGGTGGCACTGCTATCTTCCTGGCTGCCCGGCTCAGTTCCCCCCTGATTAGCCACAACCCATCTCTCCCTCTCGCCTTCCCCCACAACCCATGCATTCATCCATCCGTTCATCCATTCCTCCATTTAATGTTGTTGAATGTTGAATGTCTGCTACCTGCCAGGCTCTGTTGAGGCGCTGAGGATATGGCATTGAACAAGACAGGGTAAGCTTCCTACCATCCTGCGGCACACATTCTAGTAGATGGGTGAGTGGAGGGAGGTGGACAATGAACCAACACACAAGCAAGCTAACCAGCTAGTGATAAGGGCCACAAAGGGATGAAAGCACAGTGCAATGACTGGGTTTGTTTCTTAGATCTGGGTTGTCAGGGAGGGCTTCTCTGTGGACAAGTCTACCTCTACAGCGATCCCATATATTGTCCTCACCTCCAGTGCCTGAGGCATCCCAGTTCTTTTCATTCCTCCGCACCTGGACACTAGGGAGAGTCTCTCACCTTCTTTCTCACTTCTCTTGCCCATTTCCACCAACACTGGGTGACAGCTGAATCTTTCTACAGCCAGGTGTCATTATATGTCTCTCTGGCTCAAAGACTGTCAATGCCTCCACACACACACACCCCTAATTGACTACCAAGCTGTGGCATTCAGGATCCCACAATGTGCCCTCAGCCTGTCCACCAAGCATCTCCTCCCCTTAACATCCCCTTCCCAGCCATGTCCTGAGCATGAGCCTTTCATTCCCTCTGTCAGGAGTGGAGGTGGCACTGGTCTTGGACTCAGAGGACCTAGGTTCTGGTCCCAGCTCTGCCATTTCTTAACTGTGGGGCCTTTCCTGATTAATCCACCCCTGAGCTCCTGAAGCACTTTTTGAGTGGATGCATGACACATAAAACACTAACCTCAAATGTACAAGCCCGTCTCCTCACCTAGGTTGCGAAGTCAAGGACAAGGTTCAAGTGAGACTCATCTCTGTAGACCCCATGCCCAGCACAGGGTGCTGATCTTGAAGAGCTGGTGCTCAGGGTGCTCAGGGTGCTCAGGAAGTGTGTGCTGAGTGCAGTTAAATATTTGGGTAGAGGTGCAGGGAGACCTGAGAGTACATGAGAGGGCGGAGCTGTGGGAACAGGAGGGGAAACTGGAGCTGGAGGGAGCCTGGGAAAGGGCAGGTGAGGATGGTGCAAAAGCCTTCTGCTGCCCAGGGGGGCACACATGGATCATGAGTGCCTACTGTATAGCAGGCACTGTGCCACAAGCTTTCCCACCCAGGAGGTCCTTTCAACTTCAACAGGACCCTGTGAGTTGTGAGCATCCCCACTTGCCCAGGCTATGCATCAAGTCAGCGGCTGAGCTGGGACTTCAACCCAACCTCCCAGGTCTATGTTCTTTCCACTGCGGGCCCCATGCAAAGGGTGAGGAGACGGTCCTCTCCTGCTGGTGCTTCAAGAGTGGAAGGAGGCTATAGAATGTGGTAGGTGTGAGAGCTGTTGCACAAAGAAGGAAATTCATTTTACTGGGGGTGTTTGAGGAAAGCTGGCTGAAGAGAAGTGAAACCAGGAGGAAAGGAGGAAGGGCAGGGCTGTTGGGATGGGCAGTTGTCTGTGGAGGCTGCCTTCAACTAGCCCCAGACCACCTCCACTGCTTGACGGAAGCTGGCTTTTCCTGCCCTGCCTCTGGAATTCTGGCCCTGGTTAGGAAGAGACCCAGGCTGGCCCCAGGATGCCACAGTACCTCTAAGACAGATGGTACCTCAACCCTAATGGGGAGGGCCTGGCATTGAGCAGAAACCAGGGCTGCATTATGGGCTTTCATGGGCCCTAGCTACTTTCGCCTTTGCGGGCCCCTTCCTCCATAAATAGTATTAACAATTTTATATTTTTTTCTGACTGAATTGGTATAAAGAAAGATAGTCTAGGTAGGATTCATTCATATATATTCAATATTATTATAGTCATATTTTTCTTCTGATGTTAACAGAAATTAAAATTAAAACATTTCAATGGGCCCTGCAAAGAATTTTGGGCCTCAGACAAGTTGGCCCTAGCAGCGGCCAGCAGAGAGCTCAGGAGGAGAGAGGTCCTGAGGCCTTGACTGTGGGAAGCCTGTCTCTACACCTGGGGTGCAACTTACACGCATGAGTGCCGCAGCACTTCCTGCCACCCTTGTTGAAATATAGATACCCCTTCTCATTCCCCAACCCCAATCTGGACTTCCTAGTCCAGAGAGCAAATCACCTTCCTGTCAGGGCCTCTAACTGACTCCTGTGGTCTTGGGCAAGCTACTTATTGTCAAGAAAGGGCAATTTATGCCACAGGGCTCCTGACTAGGAAGGGATCAAGCCAGGCCTGAGAAGGTTCAAGATAGCCAGCCTCCTCACTTTTGAGGGGAGGAGAAAGAGCTGGGTCCAGCCTGAGGCCAGTCTTCTTTGAACCTGGTGGCTGGGAGGTGGGGTGGGGGACAGGAGTGGGGGTAGAACGGGGGTCCCAGAGGGATCAGGGGCTTCAGCTTGCTCATGGAGTGCACCACTTTGTCCAGGTCACAGAAAATTGTAAGCATAAACAAATGTTGCTTGTGTCAGCACAAGAAATGGCTGTGCCCCAGTCTGTGATAGCTTTATGAAGAGGGGAAGCAGAGGAGATGGAAAATGAGGGGTGGGGTGGGGTGGAGTAGGATGGGAGGTAAAAGGGTGAGGTTGCTGAAAAGGGAAGCAGGGCCCAGGGCAAGGAGGAAGAACTACAGGAATAAGAACCAGCCCCTCTCCAGTGTGGTTGACACCACCCATTTTCTCATTAGATACTTACAAACCCCTGCAGGTGAGTACACAATTTTTATCCACACTGAAATTGAGACTCAGAGAGGTAAAGAAAGGAACTTGTGCAATGTTAAGACTCAGCTAGTTTGTTGTGAAGCTACATTTGAACAACTCAGGTCTGTGTGACTCTGCAGCGTTGGGGTGGGTGGGGCAAATATCGGTCAGTGAAGTGGTGGGGAGGGATGAGTGAGGCAGGAGCACTTTTTCTCATGGTCTCACCCATCTTGAGAGCCAGGTCAGTCTCTACATTGGCTCCAGTACGGTACACTTGACTTACTTCCCAAAGACTCTGAGGTGGTATAAGCATAATTGTAGCTAACATTTATTTAGTGTCTACTATATGCCAAGCACTGGGTTGCACACTTTACATGCCCTTACCCCCTACTGCTTATTGTGTGCTTATTATGCCAAGTGCATTAGCTTGTTTCCTTTTCAAAGCAGCCCTATTATTAATAGCCACATTTTACAGATAAGAAAAACTGAAACACAGACAGGTTAAGAGACCTACCCAAAACCACAGGGCTAGCAAATGACAGAGACTGGATTTGAAGATTTGCTTGTCATATTCTAAAGACCAAGGAAGGCTGGGGTTGGGTGGGTGGGTGAGGGTGTGAGAACCAGTGGAATAAGCTCAGCAGAGCTAGGGGCTGAAAATGAAGCCTGGTCAGAGAAGGAGCAGCCACCGATAGAGCCTAGTGTTCATCCAGAGAGTGGTGAGCAGTGGTTTTCCATGTCCATGAAGGAACGAGTCAGAGGAAGTAGGTTTAGGGAACAGCTGGAGAGATTGGGCCTGAAGGTTAGGAAAATATTTCTCATTCTGAAGATCACTAAAGCATCCAATTATCTGGCAGCATCTCCTTTGGAGGCAGGGAACTATCTAAGATAACCCCCATGAGGCCTAGAGGTTGAGCTGGTGTTTAGAGAGGGCATGCAAAGACCCAAATTGTCCAGAAAAACAGCAAGGCTGAGCTCCTCCTCTGGGGCCCAGCTCATGGAGGCAAGTGGGGGAGGGGAGAGGAGAAACCGGCCTGAGCCCCAAACCCCAGATTTCTCCCACCATCTGCTCCTTTCTGGGCCAAATATGGTCCCTGGCTGTGTATTTGATTGTTTATATCCAGCGGCAAATTTACTGCTGGAGGTTAAAGGCCCAGCCCCTAGGCAGATTCCCCTCACCCCCAGCCCACTCACAGGATGGGAAGCCAGGGGACAAGCTGTACATAGCACTACCACATTGCAGAGTTAGGAACTTCACCAGTGAGGTCTCAGCCACTGGGAATGGCAGGATGAGGGAAAGCAAGGAGAGACCACTGTCAGACATCTCTGTGCTACACAGGCTTTTTTGATCTGAATCCCCCAGCAGTCCCGTGGGCCAAGGGCTAAGAGACCCATCTTAGAGGTCAGGAGAACTGGGATTCAGAGACAGGCTAGAATGTGAGAGGAAACACAGGGGATGTGTCAAGTGGCAGAGAGGTTTAGAGAAGGGCAAGATTTCATCCTAATGATGCAGAGGAGGCATCATTTCAAAGTGTTATTTGAGAGAGGGTGGGAAGAGTGAGTACACTTGCAAAAGACAGGAACAGTATTGAAAGGCTGGTGTGTGTGTGTGTGTGTGTGTGTGTGTGTAGGGGAGATGTCATGGAAGAGAGAAGAGAATGAGCTAGGGTTGGAGAGCACAGATTCCGCCTGGGGAACTTAAAGAACTGGGTTGGCAGGAGAATACAGTGGGGACAGTTACAGAGGGTGGGTCTGGAGCAGAGAGCTGTCCCTACATGCCCAGAGGGAGACTTTGGATTTAATTCCTTAGGGGCTAGACTATAAGAAGCCATTGAAGCCTTTTGAGCAGATGAGTGGCGCGACTAAAACTATGCTTAAGAAAGACAAACTTGGCAGTATGAGGTGGGGTAGTAAAGGGAGAGGGTCTAGAGGCAGGAAACCCAGAGAAAAGGCTGTTGCTAAGACTTCTGGTAAGAGTCGGCAAAAGGCAGGGACAGGGTGCCAAAAGCCTCAGACACAGCTCAGCCCCTGAGTCACTGGGTAATGCCGTGCAAGTCCCTCCCCCTTCTCTTGGCCTCAGTGACCCAATCTGCAAATGAGGGATTTGGGCTGTGGTTCTCCAAGGGCCCTGAAGCCAAAACATCCTTGAGGTCTGCCTTGAGAGCCTCTGAGGAACAAATGCAAAACCTTGGCTACTCCTGCCACGTGGGTCATAGGATTGAAAAAGTGAGTGTGCCTAAGGTATGGAAAAGCAGGGTGGCAGCAGGCAGTATAGATGAGGGTACTGAGAAAGGAGTTACTTACAGTGCAGTGAAGGCCTTGCAGTCCTGAAATGTGGTGGTGCTCAGGCCACAGATATTGTCACACTCGAGGTCTGTGTGGCCACCAGAATTGGGGATGGAGCCCAGGACCAGACTAGACTCAACACCCCCAGAGGCATTTGACTTTGCCCAGGCACCTCATGGTGATGGCAAAGAACCTTGGGAGGAGAAAGCCAGCAGCTGTGAGGCTCTGCCTTGGGGTGAGCATCTAGCAGGACAAGAAGGTCTTTGAAAGACTCAAGCTGGGGCTCCAAAAGAAAAGAGATACATTGATATTTGACTTGGCCCTTCAAATACACACAGTCGAGCTAATAACATATAGGCAAGCCCTGGTATCCTCCCCCAGAGTCTGCCCTCTTCCCTCCACACCAATTTTCACTATGTCCTGGGTTCTCAGGACTTGTGTGGATGAGTGTGCCCAGGCCTAGCCACCAAGTGTTGGCTCCTGGAATTAAGATGTTAGTGCCAAGTAGGCAAAAGAGCCTGGCAGGAAAAGGTTCTCAGAGAAGTACTGGTTGCTTTGGAGCTGGCCTGGCCCATCACCGATACCTCAGTCTTCCCAAGAATGTGAAGCAGAACCAAAGTATTTGCCTTTAGCCTAACCCAATGGTTCTCCAGCAAGTGGATGTGCTGCACAGAACCTGCTCTGGCCTGTTCCCCTGGACAGGCAATGCTGGGCACTTGTGAGTTGTTTGGCACCTTTGGAGAAGCCGTTCTCATGAAGAAGCAAGAAAACATTTTGGGCAAAAGGGACCTTTAGAAAAATTAATCTTCCACAGGAGGACTTATCAGAGATTTTGCTTCCTAGGGAACATTTGGCTATGTCTGGAAGTATTTTTGGTTGTCACAACAGGGGTTGGGCTTCTACTGGCATATAGCAAACAGAGGGCAGGGATGCTGTTCACCATCCTACAGCACACAGGGCAGCCGCCCTCAACAAAGAACTATCCCACCCAAAATGTCAACAGTGCCAAGGTTAATAAACCCTGGTCTAACCCAAATCCTTCCAGCTGGAATTAGGGTTAACTGGCCAAATCCCATGAGACCAAAGTCCCTAAAGCCAGTAGATGAAGAGTGAGAAGAAAAGGAAGGGCACGAAAAAGGAGTTTCTGTAACTCCAGCCCTATTCCCAGAGCACTGAAATGACAGGGGCACTCACAGCCAGTTCAGCTTGGACATCTGTATGCAGATAAATGGAGAAGACAAGTGGTTGAGAGAATTGTTCAACTGGTACCTAGAAGGAGGCACATAAGCAGAGATGACTGATTCCTCCAGGAGCTCAGCACTCTGTTAGACATCTCAGGGAGAAATAACACCTAAGAACCATTCTTTGGAGCCACACATCCTTTATAATAGACCAAAAGCATTGCTCTGCGTATATTGGCTTATCCAGGCCTCATGAATACTCCCTGGAATTGGTAGGGCAAAGATACTTCTCTATGCTCTAGATAGCATGAAAAAACACTGCTTTGAGAAGCAGGAGCTGTGGAGGGTCTTGTCTTAGCTCTGTTGCTTCTGAACTGTGTGACCCTGAGCATGATCAGTGCTTCATCAATCAGCTCTTCATCAAAACCCAAATGGTGGAAGTACAGACATGGTCCAAGGAACTGCACCAGGGTCTGCCCTCCACACCCCTTGTCAGTCCCAGAAGATGGACTTGGGGACCTTTATGCAGGAACCTCTTCCCTTCTCCAGTTTGGAGGTATGCATGCACACATAAGCCCACAGGCATGTGTACAGTATGTGCATGCCCATGTGTATACACACAAACTGAAACACATACAAACATACCCAGACACCAGATTCTTTGCTTGCTGGCTCAAGAAAACGTGGGAGCAAGGAGAACAGGATCAAGAACTTCTGGTAAGTATAAGGAATTCAGCCCCAGGAAGGCGTCTGGGAGTGGCTGGATGAGATTATTGTTGTCCAACATCATGTGAGGAGATAAGCCTCAGCAAGAGGGAGGCAGCAAGTGGGAGCTGCCCAGCCTAAGTGGCCTACCTCCAAATAGGGAGGGGCCAGAGGCATGGTGTCCAATCAGCTTTGCCCTAGACTGCTGCACTCAGCCTGGACAGCCTCCAGGAAAACGTCACAGAGTTACACGGACAATGAAGCCAGGAAGTTTTTGAACATCCGAGATGAATTCTCCTTCCAAGAATGGGCCTTGCCAGGTCTTCAGCCTTGCATTGTCTCTATTCCTCAAAACACAATGGGTGATTGCCAGCCACTGCTATATGAACTGGTCTCAGTGAGTCCCTTTCTTGACTTCCTGCATTTCCACCTCCACCCTCAGAAGGAAGGAAACCACTTACAGCCACACCAGGCCATAAAGTTCCTAAAAGGGCTGTGGGGCCAGTAAGCAGATGCGATTATGGAAGCTGTGGGGGTGGCAAGGCCTAAAAAGACAGAACAAGTTCAGGGGCAAGTGCAGGGCTGGGCATGGTGCTTACCTGGGCAGTGGGCATTCTGAAGGGCCCAGGAAGTCGGGTTTGTTCGGAAAAGCAACCTTAAGAGTGAATGATTTAAGAGAGAAATAAATAGTAAATTTCCAGGCAGCCAAAAAAGGAACAGCTATCTCTCTCTGGTGAGTCCTCCTGTGGAAGATTAACTTTTCTAAAGTTTCCTTTTGCCCAAAATGTCTTCTTGCTTCTTCATGAGAATGGCTTTTCCAAAGGTCCCAGACAGCTCACAAGTGCCCAGCATTGCCTGTCCAGGGGAACAGGTGAGAGCAGGTTCTGTGCAACACATCCACATGCTGGGGACACAACACACAATACTGGTCCTTAGACCAAGAGTGGGACTAAAGCCTTGGTCATCTTTGTTAAGAAATGACTTGGTAAGTACTGAAGTAGCAAGAGGTGATAGATGTTCCACCAGACCTGACCTGTCCCTGGGATCAGAAACAAGTGTAACTCCTGGTTACGGGGTCTCTTACAACTGCGGACTGAGCCTCCCTTCCCCAGGGCTGATAGCCAGTGGCCAGCAGGCATGGATTCTGTTTCAGTCTGCTGCCATATTGCAATATACCAGAAATGGGTTGGCTTTTACAATGGGGATTTATCAGGTTACAAGCTAACAGTTCTGAGGCTGAGAAAATGTCCAAATCAAGGAATCATCAGGTGATGTTTTCTCCCCAAAGACCTGCTGCTGGTAATCCTGGACTCCTCTGACACATGGCAAGGCACATGGCAGCATCCGCTGGTCTCTTCCCTCTCCTCCAGGCCTGGTTGTTTTCAGCTTCTAGCTTCAGTGGCTTCTCTCTCTCTCTCTCTCTCTCTCTCTCTCTCTCTCTCTCTCTCTCTCTCTCTCTCTTCCTCTGAATTTCATCCTCTTATCAAGGACTCCAGTAGGAGGATTAAGACCCATCCTGGGTCATGCCTTACTGAAGAAACCTAATCAAAAGGCCCTTCACTGAAGTAACCTAATCAAAAGGTCCCACCTATAATAGATCTACACCCATAGGAATGGATTAACTTTTAGAACATGATTTTCTGGGGTCCATCTAGCTTCAAACTGTCACAGACTCCAAAGAAAATATCAAGTACACCTCAAACTCAGGTTTCTTTCTGGGCTGGGTGTCCTTTCCAACAATGGTTATTGGTTCTTTGGCAAAAAGCCTAATCTATTCCCCTCTCTGCTCAAAAAGCTGGACACTCCCAACTTTCTCTAGCCTCCCAAACCCCAGACACCATCCAAGAAACCTGGCACTTACAGCTTTCTCAGTTCCAACAAGCCTTCAAAGGCCTTGGGAATGGTAGAGTGGATTGAGTTGCACCAAAGGAAGCTGCAGGTGAAAAAGGTGCTGGGGCACCTCATGGTGTCCCATATCCTACTGCATCAGGGAAGCCCAGGGCATAAGGGAAGAACCAAGTCCCCAAAAGTTGTTCTGGGCCCCAGCAACTCTCCCAGGTTGGTTCCAGTGTTTCTACCTGGGCCTTCCAGAGATCTTCTTCCCTTATTTCCAGCAAAACACATAGAGTTTTCTCCACTGGTGGGGGGCAGGGACTGGACTATGGGAGGTTAATGAACTTTGCAGAAACTTGTTCTGACTTCACCCTGCCCTGCAGCTTGGGCCTGATTATCTCTAGCAATAGCAGCAAACAACAACTTCAAACTTCCAGTTGTGCAGGCCAAAAGCCTTGGAGTCATTCTTGACTCTGGCCTTTCTCTCTTACCCTATAGCTAACTCACAAGCAAGTTCTCTTGGTTCTACCTTCAAAATGTATCTGGAACCTTATCACTACTTACCACTTCTATAGCTACTATCCTAGTCCTTGCTAACACCATGTCTCATCTGGATGATTTCAGCTGTCTTTTTTTTTTTTTTTTTTTTTTTTTTTTTTTTTTACCAGGAGGTACCGGGGATCGAACCCAGGTCTCTCCATATGGTAGACGGACGCTGAACCTCTTGAGCCACATCCGTTTCCCCAGCTGTCTCTTTAAAAAAATAGTAACTTTATTTCAAAGTCAAAAAATTAAAATAACAGAAAAAAACAGCTCAACAAGTTATGGAAACATTACTCTTAAAAGTTCTTTGCAGGCACTTTTATCTCATCTAATTCTAACTACTAACAGTTGTGTTCCTTTAGTGTTCAGAAAGATACACAGATGGACACAGATTACTTAAATGACATAGTCAAGCTCTCATTAGTGAAAAAATGAAGAAGAGAAAAAAATGCTTAATCTTATTCATATCTCACAAAACAAAAATCCATATTCTTTTTTTAACCTTTAGCATTAATATAGTACAAACTTGGCTTTTGCTGCAAAAACATTACAATGTTGTTAAATAATAATCCATAAATTATATTAGTTATATTTTCCCCATGTAACACCACATTCTTAACATCCTGTAGTAGAACATTCCTTTATTTAGATTATTAACCACAATCCTCATCTACTGCCCAAATCATTGTTATACATTCTCAATATTATCCCCCATCTGTCCTCCAACTAACAATAATCTTCCTAGACTACTCTTTCAGCCCTAATCACAACCATAAATCAACAGTGTTTGTTACAAGTTTGTGTTACCATCAAGTCCAACCATTACCCCATAGTTACATTTGACCTTTTTTTTTTTTTTTAAGATTCTACATACATCCAGCATCATCTCCCTCTTCTCATCCCACATTCCATCTCCCACCAACCTATGATTCATAGTCCAACTCCATAAGTCTACTCATTGTATTTAGTTCATTTCAGTGAGACCATAAAATATTTTTGTGTCTGTCTTATTTCACTCAACATAATATCTTCAAGGTTCATGTGGTTCCCCAATTGATTTTTTTCTTATAGCTGAATAATATTCTATCGTATGAATATACTACATCTTGTTTATCCATACATCAGTTGATGGACACTTAGGTTTTTTCCATCTTTTAGCAATTGTAAATAATGTTGCTATGAACATCGGTGTGCAAATAACTGTTTGTATCCTTGCTTTCAGTTCTTCTGAATCTATTCCTAGTAGACGGATTGCCGGATCCTATGGCAGTTCTATATTTAGCTGCCTGATGAACCGCCAGATCATCTTCCACAGAGGCTGCCCCATTTTACACTCCCACCAACAGTGAAGGAGTGTTCCTATTTCTCCACATCCTTTCCAGCACTTGTAGTTTTCTGTTTTGTTCTGTTTTTTTTTTTTTTTTTTTAAATAATGACCATTCTGTATGGTGTGAGATATCTAATTGTAGTTTTGAAATGCATTTCCCTAATAGCTAGTGATGTTGAACATCTATTCAATGTGTCTTTTACATTTGTATTTCCACTTCAGAAAAATGTCTATTCAAATATTTTGCCTATTTTTAAATTGGGTTGCTTGTCATTTTGTCTTTAAGTTGTGTGATCTCTTTATATAACATAGAGATCAATCCCTTATCAGATATATAGTTTCCAAAGATTTTTTTCCCATTGAGTAGGCTGCCTTTTAATTTTCTTGACAAAGTCCTTTGAAGAACAAAAGTGTTTAATTTTGAGGCATCCCATTTATCTATTTTTTCTTTTGTTGCTCCTGTTTTGGGTTTAAGGTTCCTGAAACCACCAACCACCACAAGATCTGCAACATATTTCCCTACATTTTCTTATAGGAGTTTTATGATTCTAGTACTTGATCCATTTTGAATTAATTTTTGTATAAGGTGTTAGATAAGGGTCCTCTTTCTTTCTTTTAGATGTGGATATACAGTTTTCGCAGCAGCATTTGTCAAATAGGCTATTCTGACCCAGCAGAGTGAGTTTGATAGCCTTGTCAAAAATCACTTGATCATAGATGTGAGGTTCTATTTCTGAACTCTCAATTCAATTCCATTCGTCAATCTGTCCATCTTTATGCCAGTACCATGCTGTTTTAACCGCTGTAGCTAGATAGTATGCTTTAAAGTCTGGAAGTGAGAGTCCTCCAACTTCGTTCTTCTTTTTAAAGATATTTTTGGCAATTTGGGGACCCTTACCCTTCCAGATAAATATGATAATTGGCTTTTCCAATTCTACAAACAAGGATTTTAGCATTTTTATTGGGATTGCATTAAATCTGTAGATCAGTTTAGGTAGAATTGACATCTTAATGATTTTAGTCTTCCAACCCATGAACATGGAATATCCTTTCATTTATTTAGATCATCATTGGTTTCTTTTAGCAATGTTTTATAGATTTCTGAATACAGGTCCTTTATGTCCTTGGTTAAGTTAATTCCCAAATACTTGCTTCTTTTAGTGGCTATTGTAAATGAATTTTTTTCTGACTTCTTCCTCAGAATGCTCATTAATAGTGCATAGAAATGCTATTAATTTTTGCATATTAATCTTGTATCCTGCTACTTTGCTGAAATCGTCTATAAGTTCTAATAGTTTTGCTGTGGATTGTTTTGGATTTTCTAAGTGTAGGGTCATATCATCAGTGATTAACAAAAGTTTTACTTCTTCCTTTCCTATTTGAGTGTCTTTTACTCCTTTTTCTTGCCTAATTGCTCTAGGTAGAACTTCTGGCACAATGTTGAATAACAATGGTAACAGTGGACATCCTTGTCGTGTTCCTGATCTCAGTGGGAAGGCTTTCAGTCTTTCTTCATTGACTACAATTCAACTGTGTGTTTTTCATATATGCACTTTATCATATTGAGAACATTTCCTTCTATTCCCATCTTTCAGTTTTTGTTTTTTTTTTTTATCAAGAAAGGGTATTGTATATTGTCAAATGCCTTTTCTGCATCAATTGAAATGTTCATGTGATTTTTTCTTCTTCAAGGTATTAATGTAGTGTGTTAACACTGATTGATTTTCTTATTTTGAAACCACCCTTGCATATGTGGTATAAAGCCCACTTGATCGTGATGTATAATTTTTTGATGTGTTTTTTTGATTCGTTTAGCAAGTATTTTGTTGAGGAATTTTGCAACTATATTCACTAAAGAAATCATGTGTAATTTTCTTTTTTGTAGTATCTTTATTTCACTTTGGCATTAGGGTGATGTTAGCTTCATAGAATGAATTTGGTATTATTCCTTCTTGTTCAATGTTTTGGAAGAGTTTGAGCAAGTTTGGTGTTAGATCGTCTTTAAATGATTGGTAGAATTCACCTGTGAAGCCATTGGTCCTGGACTTTTCATTTTGGGGAGGTTTTTGATGCTCTTTCTTTACTTGTGATTGGTTTGCTGCCTCTTGACAGGCCTCCCTGCTTCCACACTTGCCACCCACAAGCCACTATCAACATAGACGCCCAGAGTGATTCTTTGCTCAAAACTTTCCAATGGCTTCTGATTTCACTTAAAAATAGAAGCCAAAGTCCTTATGATGGTCTACAACTTGGCCCCTGTCACTTTTGTGGTAATATCTCCTACCACTCACTGCCTCACTCCATCTGCTTTGGTCACACTGGCCTCCTTACTGTTCCTTAAACATATCAGGCATACTTCTGCCTCAGTGTCTTTGCACTGGCTGTTTCCCCAGATATATGCATGGCTTGCTCCTTCACCTCTTTGAGATTCTTATTCAAACATCAGCGAGGCTTTCCTTGTCTACTTATTTGAAATTGCCACGTATCTCTCCATGCCACCCCCCATCCTGGGCCCATCCTGCGCCCAGCACTACCTATCTCATTTTCCTACTTTATGGCCATCTTACATTCATTATGTTTATTGTCTGTCTCTCCCCACTATAGTGGAAGCCCCATGAGGGCAGGGATTTTTTACAAGTTTGGTCTCTGCTGTATCTCCAGCATCTAGAACAGTACTTGACACCTATTACACACTCAAGAAATAAATGCTGAATGAATTAGCACTGAAAGCCTTCAAGTGACGCTGGGGAAACCTTATCCCCTCTTATGTCAGGCTAGTGCTGCAGCATAGACATCTCCAACATGGAGCTGTGAGTTCCACTGTGCCTATATTCAGTTTCCAAACAACAGTGCCTAGCCCTTTGTAGATGCTGTGTTTGGTCAATGAAAACACACTATAGGGCAAGTTGGTGGGCACTTATGAGGCGACCTAATGCCACTTTCTCTTCCCTGGTAAAATGTTTGCATTTCAAAGGAGTCCCCTGAAGACATGATGCTTCAACGCCAAGCATCATGGACCCTTCATGGTGGAAATTCAGGGAGCATGGCAGGCTCCTTGTGGAATAGCCCCCAAGCTCAAGCTCCCTATTTGAGCTTGGGGGCTATTCCTACACGAATTCAAAAAGTGTTTATTGAGCACATATTTTATGCCAGATTCTGTGTTGAATGCCAGGATTCTGCCCTCAAGAAACCTATCCCAACTTTAGCCTTGACTTTTTTTCCAGTCTCTTTCTTTTCCCTACTTCCTAACTCTGAGCCTCAGAGGGAAGGAGAAGGAAACAGAACCAGAGATATGAGAGCAGCGTCATCCAGGTGGAGGTGGACCAGAAGCCAGGGCACCCAGTACCCTCATATGGAGGTAGGTGGAGCTTCATGTCTTTTCCTCCCTGTTCACCCCTATGGAGCCAATGACAGCAGCTCATGGGCAGAGCCAAAGCTGAGTAGAGCCTGACATCCAGTATGCTGCCTGAGGGTCAATTGGGCCTTGGGGATGGCCCACCTGAGCTTCTTAACATATACTGTTTTAATCAAATTAATAAGCACTCCTGAATTAGTTGGCTGTCCAGGCCCAGTGTGCCTACCTTGTTGCTGTGTGTGGGCTTTAAGCCTCACTTGATGCCAATAAGTCAAGAGCAATCTGCCATTACTACTGCAGCTGCATAGAGTACCTTATATAATGTGCAGCTGTTCAAGTTCAAGTCCATTAACTTGGCACACAGAACCTGGGATATTCTGAAGCAGGGGTTCTTAACAAGGGGTCAGTGAACTTGAAATTCAAAAAACATTATTTTTGTGGGGATGTGGTGGTGCAGGTGTGATATATTTATTAAATAATACATAGTATAATGTGGACTTAGTAAGGAATCCATGGTTTTCACCTGATGGCAAAGGGGTCTGTGGAACAAAAAAGTCCACAATAGTCCAGGCAAGAGAAAATGAGAGGCTGACTCAGAGCGAGGGTGCAGTGGGAATGGGGTTGGGGCCTTGTCTCATATTTGAATTGGGCCCAATTCACGTACCTTGAAGCTTGTTCACAGCCCAGGACTGAACACCTTCGGTCAGTTCAGTCCCATTGTAGGTCTATCTGCATTCTCCTAGGTCCAGCCCTCCTTCACCCTCCCAGCAACCCCTTCCCCCACTTCTCCAGACTGCCCAGGATGCCATGTGCTGTTACTCAAGGAGGCTGGGTTTCTGTCTTCTCTCCACCATGGAGTCTTGGAAAGGTGGGGTCCCATGAGACTCACGATCCTCAATTCCATTTCTTTCTAATGGGGTTTTTCACCCTGGGACAGCCCAACCCCAGACTTCCTTCTTTTAATGAAGTATTTTATGACTTCCTACTGGAAGGACTTAGTTGGAAAGGCTAGTTGGGCTGGTGGCAGGGATGAAATGGAGCAGGGAGAGGTCTGCACTACAGGGAGGTACAAAAAAGCAGCTCTTCTCCCCGTGGATCAACCTTACTTCCTCACCCTGGCAAAGTATGGAGTCCAGGTTACAGTGACAGGCCATTTCTGTGGGCAGTGCTGAGGGACACCTTTTCCCACATACACACACACTCGGCACACCAAAAAAGGCCCCTAGGCACCCAGGTACCTGAACTGGCTCATATGTTCATAAAAGGGAGCCTGTAACCAGTGGCCCTTGTAGTCACACAGCGGCACATTACACAGATCCACACATGTACATGGGTACATGACTTTGACCTGGCTGCTCTGACTCATCCACTAGGCATCAGGAACATTTTGTTCTGACTACTTTAATGGGGTGGTTTTGATAGGAGGATATTTTTACAAGGCCTCAAATTAAACCATTAAACTTTCAACTTTAAAAAATGATGATTATTATCCAGTGCTATTTGAAAAGGACATTGTCACCTCATCACTTACCCTCAATCTATTGGTGACCCTAGCTCTGGTGGGAATTGGTGGTGGAGTTCAGGGGTGAGGGGATATTCAGGACTGTTGGAGGAGCCCATTACCTGATAATAAGAACACGGTGATTTTACATTTTAACACAGCCATCTGGGCACAGTGTGCTCAATGGCTGTGGCAGAATGGTCCTTAAAGTGTCCTCTGGGTCAGGATATGCTTATATTTGGCTCATAGCATGGAGTCACACAGGTACACAGAAAAACCACCCTGGGAACAAAGACACACGGGTACCCACACACAGGCTTACAAGTGCCGGTATAAACACACAAGTATCTCTAACACACACCCCCTTCCCCTTCTCATTTATTGTCTGTGTAAATTACCCTGGATCATGGGAAGTTTCCATGCCCCAGCCTCTACTGCAGTGAGACAGTGTGGTGGGCACAGGCCTCAAAGGGCAGGGCAGAGCCGTGGTGAGATGGACAGCCCTTCAAAATATGGAGACTGGATGAATTGCTCATCTGAGGGCTGGTGGAGTTGATTGGGCTGGAGATCCCTGGAGATGAGCAGGAAGTAATGCTGGAAACCCAGGCCTGTGCACAGCCTCTGCCCACCCTGTTGTCCTCCCCCCCCAGGGGTGAGTCACTCATGTGGTCAGTCCTGCATGCAAGGGCAAAGGGGCAGATGTTTGGGGTAGGTGGTAGGCCGACAGCTGTTCTGTGTGCCCTTCGCAGGGCTCTGGGAACAGCTTTGCAGGTTTGTCCTCAGGCACTTGCCCTGTTAGGGAAGAAGGCCATCCTATCTGGGAGAGGGTAAGGAAGGCACCTGGTCCTCTGGCCAGCTCAGCTCTGTCGGGCGCCATCTGCTGGTGGCTATTGAGAGGAGGGAGACAGGAGGGCAGTGAGCTCCAGTCTGGAAATGAAGGGTTTATCCAGATAACTCTCCAGGCCAGGCCTTCTAAACAGACCTTCTTGGCAGGGGACTGGGCCAGGGGTATTCTCCCTTTACTCAGGCCATGCCTGTCTAGGTTATATGAGGAAAAGGCCTCTTCCTGTTGGAGCTGAAAGGTCTTTACATGAGACCCTTCCACAGCCCTTCTTCTTTTTGGGATAATGGACACCCACAGGCTGAGCTAGCTTTGCAGCAGGAGGAGGTTCACCTGGTACAGGGCACTGTCACCACTGCCTCCCATTCCCCCAAACACACACATGCACATGCACATGCACACACACACTCAGTGGCATCATACCAGTCAGTCCAGCCAGAACCTTCTCCTGTTCTCAGGGGACTGCCCTCAGCAGAGCCAGCCCTGCCCCACCGAGCAGCCGCGCCTCACGCTCCCTGGGAGAGGCTTTCAGGGGGCGCTGGGGGAGAGTTTGGAAAGTATGAGCTTGTTCCAAAAAGATGGAAGGAAAGAGGAAGCAGAGGGTGGGGTGGAGGAAGGAAAGAGGGAAGGAAGGAGGGAGGGAAGGAGGGAGGGGAGAGGGGGAGGGAGGGAAAGATAAAAGGAAAATGAGGACACAGAGCTACAGATGCTTCCATAGACAAAACACCTGACGGGACAAAATCACCTACGCCCCTCGGCCTCCAGGGAGCAGGAGGGGCTGGGCAGGCTCCCACTCTGTGCCTTTCTGTGGGGACTCACCTATTATCCTGAGCACGTATTTTGTAATTAGGAGACAAAGGTTAAGGAACCGAGAGGAAAAGATGGAAGAGGAGAGGAAGGCAGTGGCGGGGCGGGCACCAGGAGCTTACCATTTTCCCGTGAGACTGGGAAGCATGAGGAGAGCAAAGGGGAGAGGTCATGGGGAAGCCGGGCCTCACCCAGGGGTGGGCCCTAGAGAACAGCCCCAGGGCCAGGGCAGCTCAGGGAAAGCCCGGCTCTACCCTGAGCTGGGGACAGGCCCAGGATCGGACACAGAAGTTGGAACTTAACGGGGCTGCATCCCCCGAAGGCCAGCGCCTGGGGGCTGTGGCCCTCCTATCTCCTGGGCCCTGGACCAAGCCCAGGCCTGAAGTCAGCAGGTCTCAACACTGCGCAGAAGCCGCTCACTCCCCTGACCTCCCATGCTTATGGGAACTCTGGCCTTGTCAGTCTGATTTTCCCAGAGGCCTTTTGTAGCTCTTTCTACCCAGCCACCTGCCCTACCCAATAAACAAATTAATAATTAATTCATTTAATTCTCACAATGACCCTATGGTATGGATGGTATTATTGTCATCCTCACTTTACAGATGAAGAACTTGAAGCATAGAGGGGTTAAAGTGACAGAGCCAGGATTCAAACTCAAGGAGGTGGCCTCTAAAGGCTGAGCTCTTATACACTAGGCAACACCTACTCAGTATCACCACGGTAATCATCATTATCATTCTCCCTTGCAGCATCTTTGTACCAACCACTACTGGATCTTTTAGCTCTTACCTTAAAGCCACCCTCAGTCTCATCAGAGGACCTCCACAGAGATACCCGTTTTCAACTCTGTTTTCCTAACAGACTGAAATATCATCTTCCCTATGGACCTCCCAAGAAGAACTAGACTTAGTTTGCACTGAAGTAGGGGAGGGGGCAGATCCAGTGCCAAACGATTCTTTATAAATGTTTGTTAACCACATGAATGATTCAGGTTAGACATCAGGAAGAACTTTCTGATGGTGAGACTTGTGAAAGACAAAGGGAGGGAGCTCATCTGCCTGGAGACAGGGGGATGTTTGGGGATATTTTTTGAGCCCCCTCATCAGAGGAGACTCTGAAAAGCCTTCAGAGGTGCCTCACTGGTCATTGGCAGTGAGGGTGGGGAGCAGAATCTGGGAGGCTTCCTTTCTGCCCTCAGTGTCTGTGCTCTCCTCCAACCTCAGGGCTGCATCTCTCTCCCCTTGGCTGCAAGTTCTGGGGTCATAACCTTGACTGCTCTGCCCAGAGCCTCAGAAGAACCCCTCAAACCTCAGGCAGCAGGACAGTTCTGAGAGGACCTGGGCCCTGCAGGAGCTTGTGGATAGGGCAGGTGGCTGGGTAGAAAGAGCTACAAAAGGCCTCTGGGAAAATCAGACTGACAAGGCCAGAGTTCCCATAAGCATGGGAGGTCAGGGGAGTGAGACCTGTTCCTGTTCGACAAGGTGGTCATCGTCTGCAAGCGGAAGGGCTACAGCTATTGGCTGAAGGAGATCATCGAGCTGCTCTGCCACAAGGTCACGGACGACCCCATGAACCTCAAGGACGTCAAGAAGGTGGGCCTCCGGGGGCTGCCTGGGGTGACGCCCGTCCTCGAGGCTACCGCGGGTCCCAGGCGGGCACAAGCTGGGTCGGCTGCTGGTGCTTGACAGGGTGGGCCGAGAGGGCCGCCCACTCTGTGCCAGGCCCAGCGCTTCGCCACTCTTCAGGTCTCTGCTTCTCCCTGGGGAGGGGGCGGGGGGGCACTTCAGGATGCCAGTGCCCAGGTGAGGGACCTGCCCAGGGCCCCAGGGGAGAGCCGGGCGCTGGGCCTCGGCCTGCCTGACGCCCGCTGTGCGGCCCGTGCACCGGGCAGGCCCTGGATTTGGAGAAGGGCTCTGGGTGGGCCTGGCTGTGGCGTGTAAGGGGCTCTGGTGACGAGGCGGCTGTGGCTGCAGGGGTGGGGCTGTGGCTGCAGAGGTGAGACCGTGGCCACAAGGGGTGGGGCCGTGGCTGCAGGGGTGATGTTGTGGCCACAAGGGGTGGGGCCGTGGCTGCAGGGGTGAGGCCGTGGCCACAAGGGGTGGGACCATGGCCACAAGGGGTGGGGCCGTGGCTGCAGGGGTGGGGCCGTGGCTGCAGGGGTGGGGCCGTGGCCACAAGGGCCTAGGCCACCAGTGCCAAGGCAGGGCCCCAGCTGCAGGAGGGGCCTTCATGGCCCCTAGTTGCGCCTGGGTAGCGGCTTCTGCCCTACCCACAAGCTCCTGCAGGGCCCAGGTCCTCTCAGAACTGTCCTGCTGCCTGAGGTTTGAGGGGTTCTTCTGAGGCTCTGGGCAGAGCAGTCAAGGTTATGACCCCAGAACTTGCAGCCAAGGGGAGAGAGATGCAGCCCTGAGGTTGGAGGAGAGCACAGACACTGAGGGCAGAAAGGAAGCCTCCCAGATTCTGCTCCCCACCCTCACTGCCAATGACCAGTGAGGCACCTCTGAAGGCTTTTCAGAGTCTCCTCTGATGAGGGGGCTCAAAAAATATCCCCAAACATCCCCCTGTCTCCAGGCAGATGAGCTCCCTCCCTTTGTCTTTCACAAGTCTCACCATCAGAAAGTTCTTCCTGATGTCTAACCTGAATCATTCATGTGGTTAACAAACATTTATAAAGAATCGTTTGGCACTGGATCTGCCCCCTCCCCTACTTCAGTGCAAACTAAGTCTAGTTCTTCTTGGGAGGTCCATAGGGAAGATGATATTTCAGTCTGTTAGGAAAACAGAGTTGAAAACGGGTATCTCTGTGGAGGTCCTCTGATGAGACTGAGGGTGGCTTTAAGGTAAGAGCTAAAAGATCCAGTAGTGGTTGGTACAAAGATGCTGCAAGGGAGAATGATAATGATGATTACCGTGGTGATACTGAGTAGGTGTTGCCTAGTGTATAAGAGCTCAGCCTTTAGAGGCCACCTCCTTGAGTTTGAATCCTGGCTCTGTCACTTTAACCCCTCTATGCTTCAAGTTCTTCATCTGTAAAGTGAGGATGACAATAATACCATCCATACCATAGGGTCATTGTGAGAATTAAATGAATTAATTATTAATTTATCATTAGAACAGTGCCTGGCACATATTGAGAACTTTACATGTTTAATAAATAAAAAAATAATAATTATTATGTATATATTCCAGGTTGAGGTCAGGGAATTAAGGTCAAGTCCAAGGTTCTGTCCAAACAGGCCAGAGCATTAAATGGGGTGGGGCGGGGGGGGGGTGGGAGGGCGCAGTTGTGAGTAAGGAGTGCAGGAAGAGTGAAGGTTGCAGTAATTAGAGCTCCCCAAAGGGAAGGCGACTTTCAGCAAATAAGGTCTGGCCTTTATTCTTCATGTGGAGATTTTCCCTCTGCTGCCAACCCTGGAGCAGCTAGTTGTTGTTTTTTCCCAAGAATGGCAAAGAAATTTGTTTATTTTTTTGTTTGCCTGCCTTTTTTTTTTTTTTTACCAGGAGGTCCCAGGGATCGAACCCAGGTCCCTCCATATGGGAGACGGATGCCCAACCATTTGAGCCACATCCGTCCCCCTGGAAATTTGTTTATTTTTTTAAACAAGGGACAGAAAAGAGGACGCAGGACAAAGAGAAAATGGGGAGGGACGAAGAGGGGGAGGTGGAAGAAGAAGAGAAAGAGAAGAGCTCTAAGTGTACAGAAAATGTGTTGCCCATGCTACAGATGCTAGAGCTGAGAGTCCGACCGCTCAGGTGGAATCTCTCATGTTTACAGATGGCAGCTCTGATCTCTCCTATGATTCATTCTGAGCGTTTGGAAACTCAGTGATCTCCGTCTGATCTTACGTGTTACCTCAGGGTGCATTCATGACATTAAGTTTTGTTTTTTTTTGTTTGTTTGTTTTGTTTTTGTTTTTGAGATACCGGGGCTGGGGACCGAACCCAGGACCTTGTATGTGGGAAGCCAGCACTCAACGACTGGCTCCCCTAGGTCGGTTTTTCCATTTGTTTCCTTGTTTGTTTTCTTGCCCTAAAGGAGGCAATGAGAACTGAACCCGTGGCAAGCTGGTGCTAAACTACTTGAGCCACATCTGCTCCCTAAGTTTTTTATTTTTTTATTTTTTTAAATCAGATCTGGTCAAAAAATTTCTTACTTTTAACTCGCTATATTAAAATTAAACATAGAAACTAAAAATTAAAAAAAGAAAAAAGAAAAAAATTAACAGTAGAATTGACAAAATTCCTTTAACACTGTCATTTCTGCAGGACAAATAACCTTGTTATCGTAAGTTCCCGTTGAAACAATTGTTTTCATAATATTATTTTTGTTGATACAGTTTCTTTAGAAAAATAAAACTATCATTTAATGGAAGAACAGAGTATTTGAGTATTTATGGCATTTTATTTATCTGCTCTTGGGTATAGAAAAAAACTTTTAGGGTCCCTTAGTTGTAAACCTGACTACTTGATGCTCGTATCCTTTCAACAAGCTCCCTATTGACTGGTTGTCCTCCCTCTGCTACATACCTCCATAGATGGGGCTCTCATTACCTCTTCCACCAGCCAACTCCAATCCTGACAGTTACAAAGTGCTGCTTTCTACTGAGCTAAAATTGAGTTCCTGAAAAGTGAAATGGAGGCAATATTAGTGCCTTTCTCACAGGTTTGGTGTGACGTTTCAACAAGATAATGCTTATAAAGCACTTACCGCATTAGCTGGCACGTGGTAAATGCTAAAGAAATGAGGCAGAAGAAAAGAGGTAGGTAATGTGCTTTAAAAGTGCCTAGCAAGTATTATTATTTTGACTCCTGATTGTCCTCCATCATATTAACTACCTTTCTCAGCAGGCAGTGAATTCATAGACCTCATTACCTTCAAGGGAAGTGACAAAATAAATTCCAATTAGGTTCTAGAGGGCTTTAAATAAATTTCTGGCTGGCAGATCCGTGACAGGGTATTAAGGGAAGCAAGGTTACAATAAGGATCCAGGCCTCATCCCTCCTCCAGATTCTCTGTGGCCCCCATCAGAGGCAAATCCTGGGCTGAGGACACAATATAGGAGGCAGAGGGGCACCTGCCTTCCCAGTGGTGTGCTGGTTAATGTTTAACAACCAGCTGTCCAAACAAACAATCAAACAACCCTGTTGTTTGCATTTGCTAATTACCATGGTGTAAATACTCCCACTGTGGCCAAGTTCAAGCTACCAACATGAAGTCACTGAACATGGAATGGGAAGAGATGTGCATATTTGCCTCTCCAGCTGGCTCTGACACACCACTGGACACCAATCTCCTTGTGTCTTTGTAAATTCTTGCTTGGCGAAAGTGGAGTATGTAGACAGAGAAGATGCAAACACATCACATTGCCCTCTATGTCATTTTCGCTGGCTCTACCATGGCCTTTTATCAGACTGGTGGAACGATCCCGTAATCTGGAATCAAGCTGCCCTGAGTTTCAGTCCCTGCTCTGTAACGTTCTAGCTGTAGGACCTCACACAAATCCTTTCACCCTTCTGAGTCTCAGCTGTCTCATCAGCAAAATGGAGATAAATAAACATCTGGCAGGGTTGTTATGAGGATTCAGTGAGGGTAGCTAGACCCAGAAGGGGTCCAGAAAAGGATGGCTACTTCCCTCTCTCCTCTTTCCTCTTTACCATAAGCAGTATCGCCTCTTACGCTTATGTAAAGCTCAGAAACCAA
The DNA here is from genome assembly GCA_026826555.1 of Tolypeutes matacus. Classification (NCBI taxonomy): domain Eukaryota; kingdom Metazoa; phylum Chordata; class Mammalia; order Cingulata; family Chlamyphoridae; genus Tolypeutes; species Tolypeutes matacus. The sequence continues at coordinate 1,567,178 of JAKSZT010054532.1, forward strand.
TTTAAGGGAGCATTATCGTGATTACGATTCTTTGTAACTTGGATCTGTTTCTGCCTTACTCCCTCATGAAGATCAGATGAAAAATTAGATGCAGGTCTAAAAGGCCTCCTGCTGCCCCACAGATGTCCTGGAGGAATTATTGAGAACAGAGATGATTAATTGTACCATGGTAAAGATGATGTGACTTTAAAGTTGGTCTTGAGCTTTTACTTAGCCTTTTACAAAGTGCTTTGCCACACCTCGTCAGAAGTGGTTATCAGAATACTTTGGAGCTCTGTAGGACAAGGACTGCTACCACCATATTCACCCCACCCCACCCACATACATTCAAAATTTTGACTGCTAAAGACTCCATGGTTCTGGAAGAGAAGTGACATGCCCAAATTTGCAGTGCTAGTAAGTGGGGGTTAAGGCTGAGGACCTTCTGACTCCAAACCCAGTGTACTTTCCATTTCACCATGTACCTCCTAGAGAGGTCTGTTCTTACACCAGTGTCCTCTAGGCCCTTGCTCTCTGCCCTTCCACCAGGAGCCTTATCAGCCACAGTCTCTTGGCCATGGAATTTAAAGCTAAAAGGGTATTCAGAGACCATCTAGGGTACTGGTTCTCAACCTTAGCTGAACATGGGAATCTCCTGCAAAACTTTAAAAAATACCCATGCCTATGTCCCACCTCCAGAAACTCTGATGTCATTGGTCTAGGGTGCAGCTTGGGCATCTGGATATTTCAGAGCACCCCAGGTGATTCTAATGTGCAGCCAGGCTTGAGAACCACTGATCTAGTGTTTCTTAAACATCTCTGATGATCTAATCAACTGGGGGCACTTGTTAAACATACCATTTCTGGGCTCTACTTCAGAATCTCCAGGGGATGGGCCTGGGAAGCTGTCTATTTCACAAATACCCTAACTGAGGCTTACCATCAGGAAGTTTGAGAATCAAAGGGCATTCAAAATCTTCATCTTCTGTGAGCCTCATACTGACTCTGGGAGGGAGACCGGGCACAGCTTAGCAACCCCATTGTATAAATGAGGGAACTGAGGCTCTGGAAGCTTAGCAATTTTCAACAGATGCTTAGTCAGTGAGTGGTAGAGCCGGAGTCAGAACCCAAAGCCCTGACTTCAGTACATCACAAGAGAGACATCTCCAGATGCTCTGAAACATTACAGAGTTTGTTTTTTCTATTTCACCTTGCCTTTCTCTCTAGTTCAGCCAAGCTCTTTCCAGAGAAACTCTAATCTTCAAGGAAACCCTGGTTCTGTAATACTCTGCTTTCTAGACTCCCCAATTCCCCTCCTTTCTAGACACACAGGTACCCTATTGGCTAACACATAGTGTAGGGAACTATTCCTTTCTGCCTCCTTCCCTCTCCGCCTGCCTGCCTGCCTCCTTCCTTCCCTCCCTCCTTCCTTCCTTCCCTCCCTCCCTCCCTCCCTTCCTTCCTTCCTTTCTTCCCTCCCTCCTCCACCCCCCTTCTATTCCTTCCATGATTTTTCCTTCCCAAACCCCATGCTATCTAAGCAGATTGGAGATGGAAGAGTAGAGGTTTGGGGCAAGGGAGGCGTGATCTGTTGAAGGCTTCAAACAGCTATGACTCCAACTCCAGTTCTGTCAGTGACTGACTTTGTGACCAAGGTGAGTCCCTTCTCTCTTCTGACCCTAAATTTCCTCTCATCTGTAACATTAAAAGATGGGGCCACATCTGTAGTTTTTATATTTTTTTCTAAAATAACAAAAATCCTATATTCAAATGAAATCTAACTCAGAAAAAATATATAAAGCAAATAAATACTGACAGGTCCTGGTGAAGGGATAGGTGTCTGCTCAGCTCAGCCATCTTCCCCCTTACACCTGCTCTTGAGGCATGTCTTTAGAACACTGGAGCTCCACATATTCACTTATTATTTTCATACTATTTTTGCTTTGAAATAATTTAAAACTTACAGGACAAAAGATGAAAAAAATAAATAAATAAAAAAACCTTACAGGACAGCTACAAAAATAATTTAAAACACATACAGAGAACTCCACTATACTTTCCACCCAAATACCCAGTTCTACCAACTTTTAACATTTTGTCACATTTGCTGTATCATTCTATCTAGCCATATATCTATTTTCTAAATATCTGAGAGTATCTTGTGTACATCATGCTCCTCAAACACTTACCTTTTCCATATACTTTTCCTAAGAACAAGGATATTCACTTATGCAACAACCTTAATTACAGTTATCAAGTTCAGAAATTTAACATTCATATAATGCTTATAGTCTATATTTCAATGTTTCATATGTACACAGTTTTTCTGAGGAAAAGGGAACATTTTGACTTGTGTAAACAGAGGAATTCCTAGGGCCACGTGCACATGCCCAGGACAAGATGTTTGCACAAAGAAAACTGGGGAGTCCCTATTCTTTTGCCTTGAGTTATTCTCTAAACTTTTTGTATGGATAAGTTCTGAAGGAAAACACTCCACTCACACAGGACAATCTGCAAAGACTGGGAAAGGTGTTTTCATTTTTCTTTCTTTCTTTTTTTTTTTTTTTTTTTTTGTAACCTCCTGGAATTCAAGGAAGTCTGTTATAACACTAACTTGATACATGATTAAGGAACAGGTGAGGGTGTCTAAATTCCAGAAATACATTAAAATACCAAAATAACCATGTTCCAATAAATGATACAAAACAGACAAAGAAATAGGAAATGATGGTTCATGCAAAGGAACAGGATAAAAATTAGAAACCATTAATGAGGAGTACCAATCCTGGGACAAACCAAAGACTTAAAAAAAAAAAAACAACAGTCCTCAATGTGCTCAAAGAGCTAAAGGAAATCATAGGCAAAGAATTAAAGGAAATCAAGAGAACTGTAGATGCACACAAAGAAAATATCAATAGAGAGATGGAAATTATTAAAAGGAACAAAACAGAGCCAAAGACCAAAGCAACAGAACTTTAAACTTCCTTAATGGGGTTCAAAAGCAGTTTGGAGTTGGCTGAAGAAAGAATCAGTGAACTTGAAGACCAGACAATTGAAATCATCCATTCTGAGGTGCAGAAAGAAAAAAGAAAGAAGAAAAGTGAGCAGAGTCTGAGAGGCCTGTGGAACATTAGCATTCATTCCAATATATGCATTATGGTAGTCCCAGAAGAAGAAAAAATAGAGAAGGGTACAAAGAGAATATTTGAAGAAATAATGGTTGAAAACTTCCTATATTTAATGAAAGACATGAATATACACATCCAAGAAGCTCAGTGAACTCCAAACAGAATAGAATAGACATACACTGAAAAATACAATAATCAAAACTGTTACATGCCAGAGATAAAGAGAATCCTGAAAGCCATGAGAGAGAAACCATGTGTCATGTACAAGGGAACCCCAGTAAGATTAAGTGCCTATTTGTCATCTTAAACCATGGAAGAAAGGGGGCAGTGAGATGACATATTTAAAGTGCTGAAAGGGAAAAATGCCAACCAGGCATCCTTTTAATGTGCAGTTTGATTCCATTTGTTAGTAGTTTGTTGAGGGTTTTTGCATCTGTATTGGTCTGTTTTTTTCTTTTCTTGTTATATCTCTATCTGACTTTGGTATTCAGGTGATGCAGGCCTCATAGAATGAGTAAGGAAGTGTGCTCTCCTCATCAACTTTTTGTAAGAGTTTGAGATGGCTTGGTGTTAATTCTTTGAATATTTAGTAAAATTCACCAGTGAAGCCACCTGATCCTGGGCTTTTCTTTGCTGGGGGAGTTTGATTAATGATTCGGTCCCTTTACTTGTTTTTGGTCTGTTGAAATCTACTTCTTTTTTTAGTCGGTTTAGGTAGTTTCTTTCTAGTTCTTTCAGATATGAGGATAGGTTACTGACGAGATATTTCTTCTCTTCTAATATAAGCATTTAGAGCTATAGTTATCCTTCTGAGTACTGCCTTTGCTGTATCCCATAAGTTTTGGTATATTGCGTTCTCATTTTCATTCATCTCAAGATATTTCCTAATTTCCCTAGTGCTTTCTTTGATTGTTTAAGAATGTATTGTCTAATTTTCACATCCTTGTGAATTTTGCAGTTATCCCTCTGTACTTGATTTCTAGCATCACTCTATTGTGATATGAGAAGATACTTTGTATGATTTCGATCTTTTATAATTTATTGAGACTTGCTTTGTTACTTATCATATGGTCTATCTTGGAAAATGATTTGTGTGATATTGAGAAGAATGTATATTCTGCTCTTGTTAGATGAAGTGATCTATGTATGTCTGCTAGGTCTATTTGGTTTATAGTATTGTTAAAGTCCTCTATTTCCTTATTGATCTTCTGTTTAGATGTTCTATCCATTATTAAAAGTGGTATATTGAAATCTCCTACTATTAATGTAGAACCATCTATTTATCCCTTCAAATCTGTCAATATTTGCTTCATATATTTTGGGGCTCTGTTGTTAGGTTCATCTATGTTTATAATCATTATAGCTTCTTGATAAAGTGACCTTTTTTCAATATATGGTGCCCTTATTTATCCCTTTTTAACAGTTTTTGACTTAGTCTATTTTGTCTGATATTAGTATAGCCACACCCACTCTCTTGTGATTGCTATTTGCATGGAATATTTTTTTCCATAGTTTCACTTTTAACCTACTTGTGTGTTTGAATTCAAGGTATCTTTTAAATAGCACATAGCTAGGTCATGTTTTCTTATCCATTCTTCCAGTCTGTGTCTTTTGATTAGAGAGTCTAACTCATTTACATTTAAAGTAACTACCCATAATGAAAAACTTACTTCTGCCATTTTACTGTTAGGTTTTTGTAAATCTTATAGTTTTTTCCCCTCAATGCTTTGATTACTGCCTATTTTTATTATTTAGTTGATCTTTTATAATGAACATTTTAGAATCCTTTCTCCTCTCCTTCTGTGAATTATTTTGCAATATTTTCTTTTTGGTTACCATGGGGATTGATTTTAACATCCTAAATCAATGACAATCATGTATGGTTTGATTTCAACTTAACTTAAATAGCATATATAAACTATGTTTCTGGACCCCTCCATCCCTCCACCTTTATGTAGTTCTTGTCACAAATTATATATTTATATATTATAAGCCCATAACCATTGATTTATTATTTCTTTTTATGTATTTGCATGTTAGATCCTGTAGGAAGTAAAAAGTGGAGTCAAAAGCCAGGAATATAGTAGTACTGGCTTTTAAATTATCCCATTTCATTACTATTATGCATATTCATTTATTGAACAAAATTTTTTGATAGTCTACTTTTGCTAGCCTTAAAGTTTATCTTCTGCAGTTCTCTGGCATTGGCTTTTAAAGGAATCTGTTACAGGTTCAATCACTGGTGTTTGTGTCTCTGGCTCTGCATCTCTGCATCTCTGATGCTTGCCCCATGGTGCCACATCCCATTACCCACCCAGCACCTTGATGCAGGTCCTCTTTTCTTCCTTCTCTCTCTTCCTTACTTCTCCTCCCCTCAATATCTTGTTTATCTGCTTTGTGGTAGCTTGAGTTACATACCCCAATTTAGACATTTTTTTTATGTTATTGCACATTCTTATGGTTGTGAACCCATTGTAAATAGGATCACTTGAAGATGTCATTTTTTGTCAAGGTGTGGCCCAACTGAATGAAATTGGGTCCTAATCCAGATTACTGGAGTCCTTTATAAGCAGAAGGAATTCAGAAAGGGAGAGAGAGCCACAGTGAGGAGTCAGAAGCCAGAAGTCAACAGAACTGGAAGAGAAAGGAGAAGCCATTGCCATGTGATGGGAAAGCCAAGGAACCTAAGGATTGCCAGCCAGCCAGAATACTACTGATACTGGGAGGAAGCAAGCCTTCTGGCCTCTAAAACCCTGAGACAATAAATTCCCATTGTTTATGCCAACCCATTTTGTGGTATTTGTCTTTAGCAGCTTTGGAAAACTAAGACATGCACCAACACTGCCTTTTCCAATGCAAGAAGGGAAGTGGACTGATAGCAAGGGGGGAATTCCCCATCATAGCTCCCTTCTCCCCCTGTTTGCCATTATTTTCTGCCCAGATCACCTTGAGGTTTGCTGCTACTGTTAAAAAAGAGAGAGGGGAGGTCCCCTGGGTCTGAGACCTCATCTAGGCTTGTGTTTGCTGAAGCTTTGAGTATCTGCCTGCTGCTCAAAAAACATGCTAGAATACTAATGGCACGGGAGAAACAACCCTTTAATAGGCCTTAGCACTGCCTACTTCACCCAGAATGTTCACACAGAGCTTGCCCTGAGGCTCATCCTTGTGGGTAAGAGGAAAGGAGGAGGAGAGAATTCTGGAAAGAGTTTGCTGGAAGAAGTTACCCAGATGCTGTGAATATTAACCCTAGGTTCAGTCAGAAGGAGGCTAGTGGCCAACAGGACAGGTCAGACAAGTAAGTTGGAGTGGGAAGTAAGGGAAGCTAAGGAAGCAGGTCGTCTTAGCAGGACACACCAGGCAGAGAGGACTGATTGGCTGAGTATTGCCTGGCAAAGCAGATTTCATGACATTACTGATCATAAACTAGGGCAGGGGTTCTCCATCTTGGCATTATTGACATTTCCAGTGGGATAATTCTTTGTTTTAGGGGGTCATCCTGTGTGCTTTTGGGTGCTGAACAGCATCCCTGGCCTCTACACACTAGATGCTAGCAGCAGACACCACCAACCCCACGCAGAACAAAACTGTTTCCAGACATTGCCAAATGTCATTGGGAGGACAAAGTCACACCATTGCCTCCTTTGATAATGATTGACAACTGATTTAAGTCTGTCACCAATGGCTGTGAGGCCCTGGACAAGGCTTCTACTCTCTCTAGAATTCAGTTTATGATTCTGTATGATGAGAAAGTCAGGGATTGGATTTTTTTTTTAATTTCCCAAGAGATTCTAAATATGCACGCAGGGTTGAAAACCTACTGCACAGTTTTTCTGATGCTAAGCATCACTTGGGATGTTTGTGAAACAGACAGCTTACCAGGCCCATCCCCTGGAGGTCCTGGAGGTCCTGGAGTCCAGAAAGGGTACATTTAACAGGTACCCCCAGGTGATTCTTATCATCAGGGATGTTTAGGAAACACTGGATCAGTGGTTCTCAAGCCTGGCTGCACATTAGAGTCAGCTGGGAAGCTTTGAAATATCCAGATACCCAGGCCACACTCTAGATCAATGACACTAGAGTCTCTAGGGCTGGGACACAGGCATGGGTATGGGTATTTTTTTAAAAAGTTTTCCAGGTGATTCCAATGTGCAGCAGAGTTGATAACCACTACCCTAGATGGTCTCTGAACACTCTTTCAGCCCTAAATTCCATGGCCTAGAGACTGAGGCTGATAAGTTTCCTGGTAGAGGGGGAGAAGATGCTGGGATGAGAGGAGGAGGCTTCTCTGGGAAGGCAGTGTGGTGCTGTGGAGAGAGCACATAAGAGTTTATGCCCATCTGCAATGAGGATTGAGGAGTACAGCATTGATATCTACTGCTGGATAGGCAGAGCCAAATATCCAGCTTGATGAACCAAGGTCTAGAGTGGTCAGTGACTTGGAAAAGTTCCCCCAAGGAAATTAAAAGCAAGTGTGGGAAACTGATGGTCCTTTGCTCAGGGGTCCTTCCCCAGGAGCTCTTGCTCTTTCATGGAAACCACACTCAGAGAGCAATTCCCCTTCCGCATCTCAAGGAGACAAGGTTACAGGCAGAAGAAGGAGACCTACTGAGGCTAACATCTTCATAAACACTGCATGCATGTATTAAGCCTTCCTTACTTCACCGCCTCCCCCACCCCCCATCCTTACTTCACCGCCTCCCCCACCCCCCACACCACAATTTTCATCCATGGCTTTTCTTCACATTCAAGAGAAAGTCTATACTTTTCAGGCTGGAATTGAAGGCTCTTCACCATCTGGTCTCAGCATATCTTTCTAGCCTCTTCTCTCATCCTCCCTCTCTCTCCACTGTGCGCAGCAAACCCTAGCCATACCAGATTGCCTATTGATTTCTCCAATTCCAAGCTCTTCCAGGTCAGCATCTTTTTGTTCATGCACCCCAGACTCTGCCTGCAAAATTCCTCTTCATTCTTCAAGTCTAGGTCAAATATCACCTCGTCTGGAAATCTTTCTCTGATACTCACTTTCCCCACTTCAGGGAGAACTGGTTTAGGCACTTCACCATGCCTTCAGCACTCTTTGCAGCAGTGCTGTGCCAAGCCCGGTTGGAGTCTGAGACAAAAGGAAAAATCAGTAATACTGATCTTGTCTTTATTTAAAACTTTGATATATTGTTCATCATGGATTTTTTGCATTAATTTTGATTTTTAAAATAATATTTATCTTGAATGCTGAGCTTTTTGGTGCCCCAGGCCAGTACCTCACCCTAGTCTGGGCCCTCCTACACTTACCATTCTCTGGGATACTCTGTACCCACTTAGCGCCATGGCTGGCCACGCTACTTATTCACATTTTAGCTCAAGGATCACTTTAACCTAGAGACAGACTCACATTTCACTGCAATTTGGTGGAGGAAATGGCAGACTTTTAAAAAAATGGTGCTGGAGCAATTGGCTATCTGTGTGGGGAAAAATGACCTTAATTCCTACCTCACATCATACACAAAAATTAATTTGAGATGGATCATAAACCTAATTTGAAAGGTAAAACATAAAGCTTCTAGAAAAAAAACATAGCAGAATACATTCATGCCCTTGGGTGAGTAAATATATTTAAGCAGGATATAAAAGCACCTAACCATAAAGGAAAAGATTGATAAATTAGACTCACTAAATTTAAGAACTTCTGTTCATCAAATTGAATCAAGAGAGTAAAAAAGCAGAGTGAAGAGAATTGCAGGGTATATATCTGAAAAAGAACTACTATCCAGAATATACAAAGTACTACAAGTCAATGATCATAACAGCTTTATTCATAATAGCCCCCTAAATGGTAAAAAAAACGTTTTAGTTTCCTTAGCTGCTCAAGCAAATACCATGCAATAGGTCAGCTTAAATAATGGGAACTTATTAGCTTATGGTTTTGAGACTAAAAGAAAGCCCAAATCAAGTAATCATCAAGGCAATGCTTTTGCCCTGAAGACTATGGTGTTTTGGGGCTGGGGCAATCCTTCGTCCTTAGCTTGTCACATGGCAAGGCACATGGTGGCTTCTCCTGGTCTCTCCCTTCCCTTCCCTCCATAGCTTTCTATCTGTCTGAATTTCATTCCAGGAATAGGATTAAGACTCATCCTGATTGAGTGAGCCACACCTTAACTGAGTAAACTCACAGGAGCAGATTAGGTTTAAGAACATGTTTTCTAGGGGTACATACAGTTTCAAACCATAGTATAACCCCAAATATCCATCAACAGGGGAATGGATAAATAAATGTGGAATATTCATGGAGAACTACTCAGCAATAAAAAAAAAAAAAAAAAAAAAAAAAAAAAAAGAATGAACTGCTGACCTGCACAACATGCTTGAGTCTCACAGACATATTTAGTGAAAAAAAAAGTCAGGTAATGGCAAAACAAATTGATGGTGATAGCAGTCAAAATAGTAATTATCTCAGGGATAGCTATTGACTGGGAAAGAGGGAACTTTGGGGAGTGCTGGAAACGTTCTAAATCTTAATCTGGGTGGTTCTTACACTGGTGTATATAAACATTAAATATCATTGAGTTGTGTGCTTAAGATTAGTGCATTTTACTGTCTGTAAATTATATCTCAAAAAAAAAGAAAGTCACCTTCAATGAGGCCTTCTCTGACTATCCTGTTTTTTAAAAAGCACCCCCACATAAAGGGGGAAAAAAGCACCTCCATCACTCTCAGCACACTATGCTGGTCTAATTTTTCTTCAAAGCACTTACCACAGCTTACATTGTAAGTTTATATATTTGTTTATTGTCTCTCTCCCCACACTAGACTCTAAGTACATTAGAGTGAGGACTTTGTCTTGTTCACTGCTTAGAACAGTGTCTGGAACATGGTAGGAGCTTGATACATATTTGTTGAAGAGCCCTTACCACACTGTATTGAGTCCTGAGTGTGTGCTATCAAATGGTATTTGAGTAAGCACCCAAGTTCCTTAGCCAGACTACCTGGGTTCGCATCCAGGTTCCATTCCCTAGTTGCTGAACTTCCTATGACAAGTTTCTTTACGTTTCTGTGTTAATCTTCCCATCTATAAAATAGAGATGCTCTAAGTTCCTACCTAGCTGCAACCCAGACAAAGGAGCTAAACACTGCCATTTCCTCAGATGGGCTGGTGGGAGCATAAGGCCTGGGACTCTTGCTTCCAGTTAGCTCCCCCTGCCCCTCTCTACACCTGCCTCAGATGAGGCTCTGGGGTCCCTCAACCTCTGAAAGAGAAGGGCGGATTGTGGAAAGGAGTGTTCCTCAACAACTGCTTCTAAAGCATGTGCCTCAGGCACTGACTTTGTCCTCTGTTTGTACGAGAGCTGGTTAAAACTTCTGGTTTCCCTTAGTGCTGGTAGCATTTCCTCTTTCTCCAAAGTACTCTGTGTTCAGGTAGAAAGGTCTGTCCCAGAGCCTACAGATGTTCTCAGCTAATATGGCCTTGAAAAGCCTCCCCCAGCTTCTGATGCAGGGGCCCAGAGATGGCAAGGAACTTATCCTAGGTCACACAGGAAGACCAGGAGTAGAAAAATATTTCTGACTCCCAGACCTGTTTTCTTTTGATTATAACATGACATCGAATTCACTTTAATATCTAACACCACCTCTCCCAATCTGAGAGGACCTCAAATAGTTGTGAGTAATATATTTCACGGACAGGCTCAAAAGGTGGGGGCAGCTGAAGCCAGGGCTTGTGGTGGGGGCAAGAGGGTCCTTGAGGTGGGTAATATTTTGATCAGGGCTGGGGACTCCTGTGAGCTTCTGGTGGAATAGAATGGGTACAAGAAAAGTTGGTGGAGCCAGAGACAGGAAGCCTAATCAGGAGAGGTTAACATTCTTCTGGAAGGTGGCAATAGAAGGAAATAGAAGGTGGAAACAAAGACAGATGGTACCAACAATTTCTCCTGCCTTTTCCAAAATATACCAATAGACAAGGGTTTTGATCCTCATTTGAAGGATAAGGAAAATGAAGCTCAGAGAGTGAAGTAACTTACCCAAGGTCACACAGCCTATTACTGGACTGCACTTGGAGCAAAATTCATTCATTCATTCAACAAGCAAATATTGACTGCCCTCTCATGTGCTAGTCACAAAGAAAAATACTGTTCAATCCCCATCCTTTTTGGAGCAACAACCATGTGGCAGGAATGATGACAGTTCCTGTAGGCCCCTTGTCCATCGGGTTAGCAGGTTGTACAGGCTGCTCTGGCCAGGTTCTGGCAGTAGTTGCATATTGGGGTGCTAAAGAGGGTCCTTAAAACTTTTGGAGACCTGACAAATGGTTTTGTTTGTTTGTTTGTTTGTTTGTTTGTTTGTTTGTTTGTTTTAAGGAAACTTTAGATTACATAAATGTTACATAAAAAATATAGGGGATTCCCATATACCCCACTCCTTCCCCTCCCACACTTTCCAGCATTAACAACATCCTTCATTAGTGTGGTACATTTGTTACAATTGATGAACACATATTGAAGCATTGCCACTAACCGTGAATTATAATTTACATTATAGTTTACACTCTGTCCCGTGTAATTTTGTAAGTTATGACAAAATATATAATGACCTGTATCTGTCATTGCAATGTCATGCAGACAATTCCAAAGTCCCGAAAATGCCCCCATATTACACCTATTTTTCCCTCTTCCTCCCCTCAGAACCTCTAGTAGCCACTGCCTCTACATCAATGATAAAAGTTTCTCCATTGCTAGAATCACAATAAGTCTATAGTAGAATAATAGTAAGTCTACTTTAGTCCATTGTTCATTCCCCAATCCTGAGGATTCTGTGATGGTGATGTCCACTCCGCCTCTAATGGAGAGGGGACTTAGATCCCACGGGCAGATGGATGGGACTATCTTGCTTGCAGTTGCAGACTCTCTCTGTTCCTTGGTATGGGCATTGTCCATCATCATCACCTTGTTAGTTCTGACAAATGATTTTAGCCCTCCACACGACTATGTTCCCTGACTCAGGTGGGCCCACTAAGGGACAGACTATTCCCCTGGAACAATACCATTCCCCTGAGGTGGGATTTATGCTTTAGAGAGGGATACCCAAATGATATAGAAGAATGTCCAGGCTTTTCCTCCTTTGGGAGTAGTGAGCTCCCTGTGGCTGGGTGTGTGCCAGCAGATACTATGAGAACACTTGCCTCAGATGCAACAGAGGATTTGGGACTTCAGATGGTGGTGGCAGGGGGCATGGAGTGCAACTAGATGGATTTCCATGTTCCTTCCTGCTCTGAGAGCTGGGATTTGAAGATTCTGCCCAGTTATTTTCTAGAGATAACTCCACAACTTCCCCATAGACAGGTAGTTTAGGGAGGGAGGAATTCCCCAGCCAAGTCAGCAATGTTCCCATGGGGCTAGTGAGTGGTCTCAGAGAGACTCCCTAACATCCCTGTCATTCTCCCCATGTGCTTGAGTCCCCACTTTCAATGCAGCCCTGGTTCCTAGGTGAGGGATGGGCCTTGGACATTTAAGCCAGTCCTACTTGGCATCTGCCAGGGGAACCTAATTCATACTTAAGGAAGGAGAGTTGGTGTCAAGAAAATCCTGTATAAGAAAAAGGCCCTAAACAGAGACCTAAACAATCAGTAGGAGTTAGCCAAAACAAGAGTGAAGGGAATATTCCAAGCTAGGGCCTCAAGGTGGAAAAGAGTTTAGAATGCTTAAAGAATTGAAAGGAAGCTGATATGATTGGGGCAAAGAGACTGAAGGACCCTGCAGGATTTGTTTCTTCCTAATCCCCTTCCAGGTAACCAAGGGAGTCTTTGGTCTCCATTTGAAAGAGGGAGAGTGAGGCCCTGTTGAGGAAACCAGCTGCTCAGGTCCTGGAGGGAACAGCAGCCTGCCAAGTTTTCCAGGCCCACGTCCAGTTCTGCCTTTCATCAAGTAGCCTGGTGTGATATGGGAACACCCAGTGGGAGTCTTTAACCTAAGACAGCTTAGCCAACTCTACCTTGCTTTTAAAACTCTGCTTCTAGTCTCTCTCTCCCCCCCCCCGCCTCTCTCTGGTGCGCGCTCTCTCGCGCGCGCGCTCTAGCATTCACTCTCGCACTCTCTCTCTCCCCCACATATTTTTGTGTGTGCCTGCTCTGTGCCAAGATTGTATTAGTGCTGGGGGTATAGAGATAAATTTGACAATTTTTATGAGCTCATAGTCTAGTGGGGGAGACAGGAATAGAGACAATCACCACCTTTATCATCGGGAAATCCTTTTCAGCATCTAACTTTAACCTTTCCTGTTGCAGTTCAGCTCCTTTATACCAGCTCTCCTTCAGTTTCTGGATACCACCATAGTAGGGCTATTGTAAGAGCTTCAGACATCCAGCAGAACTTCTGATAATGTTCTTTGTTCAACAGGATCAAGGACTTCTAATTTTTCTTTGGCTTTTCTGTCTCCACTACTCTATCCCTCAGTACCCAAAACCCAGCAGAATAATATTTATTTGAGCTTGAGCTAGTGGCAGGGGTGGGATGAGGTGGGGCTCACTGGAAGCTTATGTACTCTGACCTGTCTGAGATCAGAGAATGGAAGGGGACTGTATTAGTCAGCCAAAGGGGTGCTAATGCAAAATACCAGAAATCTGTAGGCCTTTATAAAGGGTATTTATTTGGGGTAGAAGCTTACAGTTACCAGGCCATAAAGCATAAGTTACTTCCCTCACCAAGGTCTATTGCCACGTGTTGGGGCAAGATGGCTACCCACCTCTGCCAAGTGTTCAGGCTTCTTGGGTTCCTCTCTTCCTGGGGCTCCGTTTCTCTGCACACTCAGCTGCTGTGCTCTCTCCACAAGACCAGCTGTAGACTATCAGGAGAACCATTCTGTCTTTCTCCCTGGGGCTTCTGCCATGTCTAAGGAGCTGTCTCTATTCATCTGTGTTCAGAACACATCTCCTGTGTGTTCACTTCCCAGGTTCCAGCTCAACTCTCTTCTCTGCTGCGTAGTTTTCTCTGTGAGAAATGCCCTACTGAAGTGGCCCAATCAAAGCCCTAATCATAATTTAACATGCCCAGGTACAAACCAGTTTACAAACATAATCCAATATTTATTTTTGGAATTCATAAACAATGCCAAACTGCCACGGGACACTGGAGTTGGACTTATTCCAGGGACAGGTTAGAAAATGCCCTGAGACCCTGAGGGATTAGGTGGCAAGAGTCACAAGAAAGACAATGAGAAGACAGGGAGAGGCCCCAATCCCCTACCCCTTCCACCCTTTCCAAGCCATGCCAAGTGTTAGCCAGCTCACAGGAGGTAATGTCCAGCCATTCCTCCAGGGGCACAGGAGGGAAGCAGTAGAGTTCTCCTCTCAAAGAGTGCATGTTTGGGAACCAGGCAACCTGGGGTTGATTCTTTTTTGTTTTCAACATTTTATTACAGTCATATGTACACAACTCAAAATTTTCCATTTTAACCACTTTCAAGTGTACAATTTAGTAATATTAATTAGATTCACAATATTGTGCTTTCATCACCAATATCCATTTCCACAACTTTTTCATCACTTCAAGCAGAAGCTCTGTCCCATTAAGCAATAACTCCCTCCCCCCCAGCCCCTGGTAAACTATTATCTATTATCTGTCTCTGAAATTTGCTTCCTCTAGTTATTTCATATAAGTGAGATTATACAATATTTGTCTTTTTGTGTCTAGCTTATTTCAAGCAACATGATGTCTTCAAGGTTCATCTATGCTGTACATGCATCAGAACGCCCATCCTTGTTACAGCTGAATAATATTCCATTGTATGCTCTCTGAACTTCTACACCACAGATTAATTTCTCTGCTGACTAATGAAGTGATTAATTAAAATTCATTTTCTTTCCATATTTATAAAAAAAATATTCCATTGTATGTATGTACCACATGTATCCATTCATCTGTGGATGGACACTTGGGCTGCTTCCACATTTTGGCTATTGTAAATAATGTTACTATAAATATTGGTGTACAAATATCTGTTCGAGTTCTTGCTTTCAATCCTTTTGAGTGTAAACCTAGAAGTAGGATTATATGACAATTCTATTTTCAACTTGCTGAAGAATGGCCAAACTGATTTCCACAGTGGCTACACCATTTACAATGCCACCAGCAATATATATGGGTTTCTATTTCTCCACATCCTCACCAACATTTTTTTTTAAATAATAATAGCCATACTTGTGGGTATGAAGTAGTATCTCATGGTTTTGATTTGCATTCCTCTTACGGCCAATGATATTGAGCATATTTTCATTTGCTCATATATCTTCTTTGGAAAAATGTCTATTCAAATCCTTTGCCCATTTTCATTTGGGTTGTTTGTCTTTTTGTTGTTGAGTTGTAGCAGGTTTTATATATTAAATCATTATTAGATATATAGCTGATATTTTTCCCATTCTGCACATTGTATTTTCACTTTCTTGATAGTGTCCTTTGATATACAAAAGTTTTTAATTTTTATGAAGACTATTTTATCTATTTTTTCTTTTCTTGCTTGAGATTTTTTGCATCATATCTAAGAAATCACTACCAAATCCAATATCATGAAGTTTCCCTCCTATGCTTTTTTCCCCAGAATTACATGGTTTTAGTTCTTATGTTTTGGTCCTTAATCCATTTAGAGTTAATTTTTGTATACAATGTGAGGTAGAGATCCAAGCTTCATTCTTTTCAAGTGGATATCCAGTTTCCCAAAACCATTTGTAGATGAGAACCATTTGTTCTTTTCCCAATTAATGTACTTGGAACCAGCTTTTGGTTTTGTTTATTTTTTCTAGTGCTTTCTTACTCTCTATTTCATTTGGTTCTGCTCTAATCTTTGTTATTTCCTTCTTTCTACTTCCTTTAGGTTGAGTTTGTTGTTGTATTTCCAATTCCTCCAAGTGTGCAGTTAAGTCTTCAATTTTAGATCTTACTTCTTTTTTAATACATGTATTTATGGCTATGAACTTCCCTCTCAGGACAGCTTTCGCTGCATCCCATAGGTTTTGATATGTTGTGTTGTCATTTTCATTAGTTTCAAAGTAGTTACTGATTTCTTTTGAGATTTCCTCCTTGACCCACTGTTTGTCTCTAAGAGTGTGTTGTTTAACTTCCATATCTTTGTGTCTAATCTGATTCTCTGGCCCTTAGTGATTTCCAATTTCATTCCATTGTGGTCAGAGAAATTACTTTGTATAATCTCAATCTTTCTGAATTCATTGAGAGTTGTTCTGTGGCCTAGCATGTGGTCTATCTTGGAGTATGATCCATGTGCACTCGAGAAGAATGTAAATCCTGCTGTATTTGGGTGTAGTGTTCTGAATATGTCTATTAAGTCCAGGTCCTCTCATGTATTGTTCAGGGTCTTTGTTTCTTTATTGATTCTCTGTCTAGAAGTTCTGTCTAATGATGATAATGGTGTATTAAATTTCCCCACTATAATTGTAGAGGCATTTATTTCTCCACTTAGTTTTTCCAGAGTTTGCCTCATGTATTTTGAGGCACCCATTTAGGTGTATAAATGTTTATGATTGTTCTCTCTTCTTGAGAGATTACACCTTTTACTAATATATAGTGTCCATCTTTGTTTCTCACAAAAGTTTTGCATTTAAAGTCTATTTTGTCTGATAGTAGGATAGCTACTCCTGCCTTTTTTTGGCTATTGTTAGCTTGTAAAATTGTTTTCCAGCCATTCACTTTCAGCCACCTTGAATCCCTGCATCAAAGGTGGGTTTCTTATAGACAGCATATAGAAGGATCATATTTCCTTATCCATTCTGCCAATCTGTGTCTCTTGAGTGGTGAATTTAATCCATTAACATTCAGTGTTATTACTCACAAGGAATATCTTACTTCAACCATATTTTCTTTGGGTTACTGTATGCCATATGTTGTTTTGTTTCTGTTTTTGTCTTTTGAGTTGTTTTTAAACTCTCCTCCAACTCTCTCTCCCTTGTTTTTTCCTTTCAACTTGTAGAATTTCCTTTAGTATTTCTTGAAGTGCAGGTTTCTTATTGGCATACTCTCTTAATTTCTGTTATCTGTGAATATTTTGAACTCTCCATCATTTTTGAATGCCAGTTTTGCAGGATAAAGAATTCATGGCTGAAAGTTTTTTTCTTTTAGTACTTTGACTATGTCATACCACTGTCTTCTTTCCTCCATGATTTCAGATGAGAAATCAGCATTTAGTCTTATTGTACTTCCCTTTATGTGATGGTTCTCTTTTCTCTTGCTGTCTTGAGTATTTTCTCTTTGTCTTGAGCATTGGACATTTTGACAAGTGTATGTCTTGGAGTTGGCCTGTTGGGATTTATACTATTTGGGATGCACTGTGCTTCCTGGATCTGCACATCCACCTCTCTCAATAGGGTTGGGAAGTTTTCAGCCATTATTTCCTTCAACACTCCTTCTGTTCCCTTTCCCTTCACTTCTCCTTCTGGGATGCCCATAATGCGTATGTTTGTGCATTTTGTGTTGTCAATTAAATCCCTGAGTCCCTGCTGGATTTTTTTCTATCTTTTTATCTATCTGTTCCACTATCTGTTTGATTTCAGATGTATTGTCTTCCACATCACTAATTCTTTGTTCTGCCAGTTCAAATCTGCTGTTATGTGAATCCAGCGTCTTTTTGATTTCTTGCATTGTGCCATTGATCACCATCATATCTGTTATCTTTTTTTGTATGTTTACAATTTCTTCTGTATGTTCTCCCAGTGTCTTCTTAATATCCTTAATCTCTTCCTTCACTTCATTAAGTTGGTCCACGATATTTGTTTGGAAAGCTTTGATTAGTTATTCGATGTTCTGCTTCTCTTCCTGGTTTTTAGTTTATTCATTGGGCTGTTCCATGTCTTCCTGTTTCTCAGTGTGGTTTGTAATTTTTTGTTGCCCTCTAGTCATCATTTTATCTTGATGGGTTTATTCGGTTGATTAGCTTCTCTCTCTGCTCTGGAGTTTTATTTAGCTGGTGGTTCTGTGTATGTGTGTGTTAATTTTTCTCTTTGACACATTTTTATCTTATTTTATTTCCTTGCTTCTTTCTATGTTCCCTTGAAGGCAAAAGATTAAGGCCAGAGGAATTGAAAGATGTGAGAAGGGAAAAAGGATAATAGTGATATTGATAAAAGTTAGAAGAGGGGTCGTATAAGACTTAGTGAAATGAATATTTAACTCATGTAGGCAGTGTAGAGTAATAGGAAAAAAGTGGAGTACCTACAATGGACTGGGAAACCAAATAAAGGAATATATATATAATGATTTAGAAGGCTAGAATGATGAGGAGGGAGAGAAAGAGTAAAGAAAGGGCTGAAAGGAAAAAGTTAATATGAATAAAAAAAGAAGAAAACAGAAGAGATAGACTAGAAATTGACACCCTTAAGTTGTGGACTAATGAAAAAACGTTGTATGTAAAACCACAACAGAAAGCACAAGGCAGAAAGATGAAGGAAGGGAAAGAGATAGCTTGGGATACAAAATCAATATAGGAGTGAGAAGTTTGGGACATCTATCTGTGCGGATCGGCGGCGTGGACCAAACGGTGGAGATTCGTGAGTTTTGAGGCTGCCGGTGGAGGTTGGCACAGGCGGCTGAGCCCCGCGGTTAGGGGGAAAAAAATCAAATTAAATAAAACGACCATTTGGAGCCACGGGCAGGGCGAAAAAGTTTTATTTTCTGGGGATCTGGCTGCCTGGCGCCCCTTGGACCTTGTGTGAACAGAGCAAACGAGCTAATCAGCACCCGGTGAACTGGAGGGGGGATTTTGGTCAGGAAACGCAGCTGATTTCCCTAGCCACCCAGGGATAAGACCCAGGCCACTGCGGAGCCAGGAGGAAGGGACACTTCCCAAAAAAGGGAGGGTTCTGTTGGAAGACAAGGAAGGGTATTTTATATTTTTAGACATCGATCTGGCTGCCTGCACCACCCCATAGCTTTGAGGAGCAGATAAGCCGACCTGAAGCACCATTAGGCTGAGAGCAGATGCGAATCTGCACTCAAACTGATTTACTGAGCAGCCCGGTGATGCTCGAGCTCGGCGCCAGAAGGGGCGGAATCCGCCGTCTTTAGCACTCCTCACTGAGTAACATCAGAGCTTCAGCTAACCTGGGGAGTCTGGAAAGTGGGACATGCTTGATTAACTTCCACAGGCCCAGCTAGGGTCCCTTCCGTAAGGGGGTTGGTCTAGTGGAGGAATTATTTTGGGTCCTGCATTTGGCTAAAAAAATAAAAATTAAAAAAAAAAAAAAAAGTGAGGTCACCTCAACAAATGAAAAATAAATTCTTTTTAATTTAGTTTAATAGCTAAAAGCTGCTTCAGGTCCTGCATATAGAACCCTGTGGGGAAATTCACTGATAAACACAAGTAGGCAGGAAGGATCCACGTGGATCCTAGGGGAATCATTGACCCCCCTTAGCTCTGTTTGACTGCTTGCCTGTGTGGATCTTTGGTTTCTCTCTGTTACTGTCTGGTCTATTGCTATTATTTCCTTTTTCCTCCCCTCTTCCTTTTTCCCTCTATTTTTTTTTTTTAAATAGGTGCTGCCAGCTTGTCGCTTCTTTGCTGGGCTTCTTATTCAGTAATTTCCCACTCGCTGTATATATTGATTCTGTATTACAAACTATCGCTTATCCTTCCTGCATCTTTCTGCCTTCTCTTTTCTGTTGTGGCTCTTAGAGACAACATTTTTTCATAGGCCCACAAATTAAGGGTGTCAATTTCTATCCCATCTATTTTGTTTTCTTCTTCTTCTTTTTTTTTTTTATTAGTATTAACTTTTTCCTTTCAGACCTTTCTTTACTATTTCTGTCCCTCCTCATAATTCTAGCCTTCTAAATCACTATATATATATTCCTCCATTTGGTTTCCCAGTCCATTGTAGGAACTCCATATTTTTTCCTAGTACTCTACACTGCCTACACAAGTTAAATATTCATCTCATTATGTCTCATTTTGCCCCTCTTCTAATTTTTATCAATATTTCTATTATCCTTCTGCCTTCCTTACATCTTTTGATTCCTCTGGCCCTAACCTTTTGCCTTCAAGGGAACATAGAAAGAAGCAAGGAAATAAAATAAGAAGAAAAACTGCCAAAGAGAAAACTTAACTCACACGCAGAACCAACAGCTAAATAAAATTCTAGAGCATAGAGAAAAGCTAATCAACTGAACAAACCCATCAAGATAATATGATGACCAGAGTGCAACAGAAAAATACAAATGACTCTGAGAAACTAGAAAACATGGACCAGTCCAATGCACAAAATAAAAACCAGGAAGCAATGCAGTACATCGAACAACTAATCAAAGCTATCCAAACAAATATCATGGACCAACTTAAAGAACTGAAGGAAGAGATTAAGGATATAAAGAAGACACTGGGAGAACATACTGAAGAAATAGCTAACACACCTAAAAAGGTAATGGGTATGATGGCGAACAAAGACACAAATCAAGAAATGAAAAAGACGCTGAACTCACATGGCAGCAGATTTGAACAGGCAGAGGAAAGAATTAGTGATATGGAAGACAATACAGTTGAAATCAAAGAAATTGTAGAAAAGATAGACAAAAAGATAGAAAAAATCCAGTATGGTCTCAGGGAATTAACCGATAATGCAAGACGCACAAACATACGCATTATGGGCATCCCAGAAGGAGAAGAGAAGGGAAAGGGAACAGAAGGAGTGTTGAAAGAAGTTATGGCTGAAAACTTCCCAACTCTATTGAGAGAGATGGATGTGCAGATCCAGGAAGCACAGCGCACCCCAAATAGTATAAATCCCAACAGACCAACTCCAAGACATATACTTGTCAAATTGTCCAATGCTCAAGACAAAGAGAAAATACTCAAGGCAGCAAGAGAAAAGAGAACCATCACATACAAGGGAAGCACAATAAGATTAAGTGCTGATTTCTCAGCTGAAACCATGGAGGCAAGAAGACAGTGGTATGACATAGTCAAAACACTAAAAGAAAAAAACTTGCATCCACAAATTCTCTATCCAGCAAAATTGGCATTCAAAAATGATGGAGAGTTCAAAATATTCACAGATAAACAACAATTAAGAGAGTATGTCAAGAAGAAACCAGCACTTCAAGAAATACTAAAGGAATCTCTACAAGTTGAAAGGAAAAAACAAAGGAGAGAGAGTTGGAGGAGAGTTTAAAAACAACTGAAAACTCAAAAAGAGAAACAAAACAACATATGACATATATTAACCCAAAGAAAAAATGATTGAAGTAAGAAATTCATTACGAGTAATAACACTGAATGTTAATGGATTAAATTCACCAATCAAAAGACACAGATTGGCAGAATGGATAAGAAAATATGATCCACCTATATGCTGTCTACAAGAAACCCACCTTCGGCCCAGGGATTCAAGGAGGCTGAAAGTGAATGGCTGGAAAACCATTTTACAAGCTAACAATAGCCAAAAAAGGGCAGGAGTAGCTATTCTAATATCAGAAAAAATAGACTTTAAATGCAAAACTATTGTAAGAGACAAAGATGGACACTACATATTAGTAAAAGGAGTAATCTCTCAAGAAGAGAGAACAATCATCAACATTTA
>JAKSZT010054532.1:1598843-1623961 GCA_026826555.1 Tolypeutes matacus
ATAACATTTTTGTAAGCAAATACACATATATGCATATATATTTATATATCATTTTGCAAATGTTTGTATGTATTGTGAGAATTTTGATTTTTACCCATAATAAAAAAAAAATGTTAAAAAAAAAAAAAAAAAGAGCTGCATTGTGACCTAATATGTGGTCTATCCTGGAGAAAGATCCATGGGCACTTGAGAAGAATGTGTAAACCACTGAGTTTGGATAAAGTGCTCTATATATGTCTGTTAGGTCTAACTTGTTTATCACATTGTTCAAGTTCTCTGTTTCCTTGTTGATCTTCTGTCTAGTTGTTCTATCAAATGATGTGAGTGGGGTGTTGAAGTCTCCAATTATTATTGTAGAAATGTGTATTTCTCCCTTCAGTTTTGCCAGAGTTTGTCTCATATATTTTGATGCACCCTGGTTAGGTACATAGATATTTATGACTGTTATATCTTCCATTTTATTAATATATAATGGCCTTCTGTATCTCTTATAACTTTTTTGCATTTAAAGTCTGTTTTGTCTGATATTAGTATAGCTACCCCTGCTCTTTTCTGGTTACTATTTGTGTAGAGTATCTTTTTCCAACCTTTCACTTTCAGCTGGTTTGTATCCCTGGGTCTAAGGTGAGTTTCTTGTAAGCAGTATATGGATGGCTCATGTTTTTAAAATTCATTCCATTAGTCTGTATCTTTTGATTGGGGAGTTTAATCCATTCACATTCAATGATATTACTGTAAATGCACTATTTACTTCCTCCATTTTATTCTTTGGTTTTCATATGACATCTTGTTTTTGTCTCTCTTTTTACTCTTTTGGTTATCCTTTCTGCTATTCGTTCTTCTATACTCTCCTCCAAGCCTCTCTCTCCTGTCTTTTTCTTTCAGGTTCTAAGGCTTCCTTTAATATTTCCCCCAAAGGTGGATTCTTTTTTCAAACTCTCTTAGTTTCTGTTTGTTTATGAATATTTTATACTCACCTTCATATTTGAAGGACAGTTTTGCTGGATAAAGAATTCTCGGCTAGCAGTTTTTCTCTTTCAGTTTTCTAATTGTATCATACCACTGTCTTCTTGCTTCCATGGTTTCTGAAGAGAAAACTGCACTAAGTCCTACTAGACGTCCTTTGTATGTGATTGTTTGCTTCTCTCTTGCTGCTCTGAGAATTTTCTCTTTATCTTTGACATTTGACATTCTGCGTAGTATGTGTCTTGGCATAGGTCTATTTGGATTTATTTTGATTGGGGTACAGTGTGCTTCTCGGACATGTAAGTTCATTTCTTTTGTGAGATTTGGGAAATTTTCAGCTATTATTTCCTCAAATACTCTTTCTGCCCCTTTTCCCTTCTCTTCCCCTTCTGGAACTCCCATGACACGTATGTTGTTGCCTTTTGTGTTGTCATTCAACTCTCTGAGCCCCTGTCAATTTTTTCCACTCTTTTCTCTCTCTGTTCTTTTCTCTCTTCAATTTTATCTGCTCTGTCTTCAGTATCACTTATTCTTTCTTCTATCATTTCGAGTCTGCTGTTGTATGCCTCAAATGTGTTTTTGACCTCACCTATTGTGTCTTTCATTCCCATGAGCTCTGTTACTTTTCTGTTCAGGATTTCAAATTCTTTGCATTCACTCAATGTCTTCTTGATGTCATTTATCTCTTTAACTATTTTGTCTTTCATCTCATTAATTTGATTTTGGAAAATTTGTGCTCATCTCACTGATTAGTTCTCTCAAATTCTTCATCTCTTCTGAGACTTTGATGTGTTCCTTTTCTTGGGCCATGTCTTCTATTTTCTTAGTATGGCTCGTAATTTTTTGCTGGTGTTTAGGCATCTGGTTAGGATGTAGTTTACTCAGATGCTCAATCTCTTTCTCTTTTATAGGGATTTAGTGGCAGGAGGCTGTGAGTTACCACAGCTCTTTGATTTTTGGCTTGACCTGGATTGTTAGAATTGTCCTTCTGGTTGCTCAAAATTGGGCACTAGACCTAGCAATTGGTTGTAGAGTCACTTCCTAGGGCTTTGGGCAGGGAGACTATAGAGGCCAGGAAAAGCGTCTCCTATTTATTTTTAATTTTCTTATGTGCACTTCCTTGGTCTGCCAGTAGATGGCGCTCTTTGGCAGCTCTCAATTCAATGCCTGGTCAGAGTGTTTGTTGTGACACAGACCAGAACAATGTGATAGAGCTTCGTGTCTGGGGGCTAAGAACCTTGTAATTCAAACTTTCTTAGACAGTTCTCCAGTCTTCTCTGGCAGCCGCCTCCCTTTTCTGAGCTAGGAAATATTTCCACTCCCCTCTGAGTCCTCAACAATCAGTCTCTTTTAGTAGAGGAGGAGATTTGGAGGTTTGTATATCTTTAGCCCCTTGCAGGCTCCAAGGCAAACAATGGCACAGCCTCACCCGGCCTGGAAGGGCTCTTGGGACAGGGCAGTCCAAACCTGCTAGTCAAAAGCCGAGTCAGTGCCAGGCTCTCTCTTCCCTCTCCTGTGGAGTCCTCAACAATTAGTACAGGCTAGAAGAGAGGGAGATTGCAAGGGTCAGATTTCTCCAGTCCTTTTTAGGCTCCCAGGGCAAACCACCATGTGGAAGGATCCATGGGACTCTGCAGCCCAAATGTGCGGGTCAGAACCTGAGTCAGCCTTAGACTGTGTCCCTCTCTCTTCCCTTTCCTGGAGTGGTAGATCCCTGGAGCCCCCCTTTGTCTGTAGTCGCAGGCCCAGCCAGAGGCCTGAGAATTCTAAAGTGTGGGGGGGAGGGTGCCGGCAGCAGCAGCCGCTGCTGGTTCCAACTCACGGTTCTGTCATCACCATTTCCCTCTTTTGTCCCTCTCTCCTCTGGGTGGTGTGCAGCCTTCACCTGCTGTCTTAAACCCTAGAAGATCTTTTTCAGGGCTGTTTCAGCCTGTCCTCTAGCTATTTTCCTGGAGAAGAGATTCCCGTGTCTTACTAGTCCGCCATCTTCCTGGAAGTCCTGACATCTTAATAACATTGTCTTCCTATCTATGATAACAGAATATCATGCTATTTATTTCGGTCTATTTTGTTTCTTTCAGCCTTGTTTTGTAGATTTCAGTGTACAAGTTCTTCACCTCCTTGGTTAAATTTCTTCCTAAGTAAATAGTATTCTTTTAGGAGCTATTGTGAATGGAATTGATTTTTAAATTTCCATTTCAGAATATTCTTTGCTGCTGTATAGAAACACAACTGATCTTTGCATGTTAATCTTGCAGCCTCCAGCTTTGCTGAATTCATTTATTAGTTCTAGTAGTTTTCTTGTGAATTCTTTGGTATTTTCTATATAAAAGATCATGCTGTCTGTGAATAGAGATAATTTTACTTCTTCTTTTCCAATTTGAGTGACTTTTATTTCTTTTTCTTGCCTAATTACTCTGGCAAGGGCTTCCAATACAGTGTGGAATAGCAGTGATGAAAGCAGGCATCCTTGTCTTGTTCCTGAATTCACGGGGAAGGCTTAAAAGTCTTTCTCCATTGAGTATGATGTTGGCTGTGGGTTTTTCATTTATGACTTTTATTATTTGTGGAAGCTATCTTCTATTTCTATTTTTTTCAGTGTTTTTATCATGGAAGGGTGTTGGATTTTGTCAAAAGCCTTTTCTGTATCAATTAAGATGATCATGTGATTTTTCCCTTCTCTCTGTTGATGAAGTGTAATAAACTGATTGATTTTCTTATGTTGGACAACCAGTGCATTCCTGGGATAAATCCTACATGGTCATAGCTATATAACTCTTTTAATGTCCTGTCGTATTTGATTTGTTAGTATTTTATTGAGAATTTTTGCACTTATATTGATAAGGAAAATTGCTCTGCATGTTTCTTTTCTTGTGATGTATTTATTTGGTTTGGTATTTGGGCAATGTTGGCCTCATACAATGAGTTAGAAAGAGTTCCCTCCTCTTTGATTTTCTTGAAAATTTGAGGATTGGTGTTAATTCTTTGACTGGTTGGTAGCATTCACTAGTGAAGCCATCTGGTCCTAGACTTTTCTTTGTTGGAAGGTTTTTGATTACTGATTCAATCTCTTTACTTGTTATAGGTATGTTGAAATCTTATATTTCTACTTGAGTCAATTCAGATAAGTTGTGTATTTCTATGAATTTGCTTATTTCCTCTAGATTATCTACTTTCTTTGCATACAATTGTTCATGGTATTATATTATAATCCTTTAATCTCTGCATGATTGGTGGCAATGTGCCCCCTTTCATTTTGGATTTTAGTCATTTGTGTCTTCTCTCTTTTGATCTTTGTCAGCCTAGCTAAAATTTTGTCACTTTTATTGAACTTTTCAAAGAACCAACATTTGATTTCATTTTCTCAATAGTTTTTCTATTCTCTATTTCATTTATCTCCATTCTAATCTTTATTATTTCTTTCCTTCTATTAACATTAAGTTTAGTTTGCTCTTCTTTGTCTTGCTCCTGTAGATAAAAGTTAGGTTATTGATTTGAACTCTTTTTTCTGTTTTAATATAGGTATTCATAACTATAAATTTCCCTCTGAGCACTATCTTTGCTGCATCCCAAAGTTTTGATATGTTGTGTTCTCATTTTCAATCAATTCAAAATATTTACTAATTTTTTGGGGGTGATTTCTTCTTTGACTTATTGATTGCTTAAAAGTATGTGGCTTAATTTACACATATTTATGAATTTTCCAGTTTCCCTTCTGTTATTGAGTTCTATCTTCATTCCATTGTGGTTGGATAATATGCTTTCTATAATTTCAATCTTTTTTAAATTTATTGAGACTTGTTTTAATGTATATTCTGCTGTTGTTGGATGGAGTGTTCTGTGTGTATAGTTCATTAATAGTTTTCTACAAGTCCACTGTTTCCTTATTGATCTCTACTTAGATGTTCTTCCATTATTGAAAGTGGTGTATTGAAGTCTCCAACTATTGCTGTGTAACTGTCTATTATTCTCTTCAGTTTTGTCAATGTTTGCTTCATGTATTGTGAGGCTCTGTGATTAGGTGTATATATGTTTATAATTTTTATATATTTTTGGTGGATTGACCCTTTTAGTAATATATGTAGTATCATCCTTTGTCTCTTGTAACAGCTTTCAACTTAAAGTCTATCTTGTCAATGTTCATATAGCCGCTCCTGCTCTCTTTTGGTTACTGTTTGCATGGAATAGTTTTCCCTTCCTTTCATTTTCAATCTATTTGTGTTTTTGAGTCTTGTAAACAACATATAGTTGTGTAATGTTTTTTCATTCCGTTCTGCCAATCTATGTCATCTTAAATATTTTTTTAACTAGAGAAGTTGCGAGCTTATGAAACAATCACACATAATGTGCAGAATTCCTGTACATCACCCTTCCACCACCACTTTCTATTGTTGTGGAATATTTGCAACAGATTATGAAAGAATATCATCAAAATATTACTATTAACTATGGTCCATAGTTTATATTTGGTATATTTTACCCATACCCCCCATATTATTATCACTATGTATTAGTATGGTACTTTTGTTAGCTCATGAGAGAACACTCTCATATTTGTACTGTTAACCACCGTCCATCATCCACCACATGCTTCACTGTGTTACACAGTCCCATGCATTGTACAATCCGTTCAAAGTGTACATTCAGTGGCTTACACTTTCATCACAGAGTTGTGCAGTCATTGCCTCAGTAAATTTTTTAACGTTTTCCTTAGTCCAAAAGAAAAGAATCCCATATCCCCTTATTATTTACCCCTAGCATTGATATAGTAACTTCTTTGACATTGATGCAAGAATATTAAAATATTACTGTTCACTATAGACCATAAATTATATTAACTGTATTTTTCTCATGCATCAACATATTCTTACCACGTTGTAATAGTGACGTACATTTGTTATAGTTCATAGAAGAACATTCTTGTATTTGAACTATTAACCACAATCCTCATCTACCACCAGGTTCACTATGTTATTCAGTCCCTAGATTTTTCTCTAGCTTTCTTTCAATTGGCATTTATGTCCCTAGACTACCCTTTTCAGCCACAATCACTTTTATAAACCAGCCATTTTAGTTATACTCACTATAATATGTTACCATCAACTCTATCCATTTCCACACACTTACAGTCAAGCTAATTAAAAATTCTACACACATTAAGCATCACTACCCTTATCAGCCCTCATCCTATCTCCTAGTATAAAATCTATACTCTAGATTTTAATTCCATATGTTTATACTTCATATTTAGTTCATATTAGTCAGACCATACAATATTTGTCTTTTTTTGGCTGGCTTATATCACTCAGTATAATGACCTCAAGGTTCATCCATGTTGTCATATGTGTCCCAATTTCATTTCTTCTTGCAGCAGCATAGTATTCCATCATACGTATATACCACATTTTCTTTATCCATTGATCAGTTGATAGACACTTGGGTGGTTTCCATCTTTTGGAATTATGAATAACACTGCTATGAACTTCGGTGTGCAAACGTCTGTTCACATCCGTTTTCAATTTTTCTGGATATATTCCTAGTAGAGAGATTGCCAGATCATATGGCGGTTCTATATTTAGCATCCCGAGGAACCGCCAAACTCTCTTCCACAAAGGTTGCACCATTCTACATTCCCACCAAAAGTGAGGGAGTGTTCCTATTTCTCCACATCCTGTCCAGCACTTGTAGCTTTCTGGGGTTTTTTTGTTTTGTTTTGTTTTTGTTTTAATAATGGCCATTCTTTGATGTGTGAGATGATATCTCCTTGTAGTTTAGATTTGCATTTCCCTAATAGCTAGTGATAGTGAACATTTTTTCATGTGCTTTTTTGCCATTTGTATGTCCTCTTTGGAAAAATGTCTATTCTTTTGCCCATTTTTAAATTGGATTCCATGTACTTTTGTTGTTGAGTTGTATGATCTCTTTATATAGCATGGAAATCAAACCCTTATCAGATATGTAGTTTCCAAATATTTCTCGCATTGAGTAGGCTGCCTTTTTACCTTCTTGACAAAGCCCTTTGAAGCAAAAAGTGTTTAAGTTTGAGAAGGTCTCATTTATCCATTTTTTGTTGTTGTTGCTCATGCTTCAGGTGTAAGGTTTAAGAAACCACCACCTACCATCAGGTCTTGAAAATGTATCCCCATATTTTCTTCTAGAAGTTTTATGATTCTAGCTTTTATATTTAGGCCTTTGATCTATTTTGAGTTAATTTTTGTATAATGTGTGAGATAGAGGTCCTTTTTCTTTGTTTTAGTTATGAATATCCAGTTCACCCAGCACCATTTGTTGAATAGACTGTTCTGCTCCAGCCGGGTGAGCTTGACAGCCTTGTCAAAAATCACTTGACCATAGATGTGAGAGTCTATTTCTGAACCATCAATTTGCTTCCATTTGTGTATATATCTATCTTTATGCCAGTATCATGCTGTTTATATGATTTAAAGTCTGGAAGTGTAGAGTCATCCAACTTTGTTCTTCCTTTTTTAAGATATTTCTGGCTATTTGAGGCCCCTTACCCTTCCAAATAAATTTGATAATTGGCTATTCTATTTCTTTTTTAAAATGATGTTGGAATTTTTATTGCGATGGCATTGAATCTGTAAATCAATTTGGGTAGAATTGACATCTTAATGACATTTAGTCTTCCAATCCATGAACATGGAATGTATTCTTTGATTTCTTTTACCAATGCATTGTAGTTTTCTGAATACAGGTCCTTTACAATCTTGGTTAAATTTATTCCTAAATATTTGATTCCATTAATCACTATTGTAAATGGAATTTTTTCCTGAATTCCTCCTCAGATTGCTCATTACTGGTGTATAGAAACACTACTGATTTGGGAGGTATTAATCTTGTATGCTGCCACTCTGTTGAACTCATTTATTAGCTCCAGTAGCTTTGTTGTAGATTTTTCAGGACTTCCTAGGTATGGAATCATATTGTCTGTAAATAGCGGAAGTTTTACTTCTTCCTTTCCAATGTGGATGCCTTTTATTTCTTTTCTTGCCTGATTACTCTAGCTAGAAACTCTAGCACTGTATTGAACAACAGTGGTGATAGTGGACATACTTGTCTTTTGCCCAACCTCAGCAGGAAAATTTTCAGTCTTTCAATATTGAGTACAATCTTAGCTGTGGGTTTTTTCATATATGTCCTTTATCATGTTGAGAAAATTTCCTTTAATTCCTATATTTTGGAGTGCTTTTATCAAAGGATGCTGTATTTTGTCAAATGCATTTTCTGTGTCAATAGAGATGATGATGTGATTTTTCTTCTTCAATTTGTTAATGTGATGTATTACACTGATTTTCTTGTGTTGAATCACCCTTGCACGCCTAGGATAAAACCCTCTTGATTGTGATGAATAATTCTTTTAATTTTTTGTTGGAGTTGAATAGCAAGTATTTTTTAGGGTAGGCAAGGGAGTAAAGAGTTTATTTAGAAATAAGAAAAGAAATAACAGTACACAACCCTAGACATAGTTGTGGGTGTGCTACAGGGTAAGATGTGAGGATTTTTAAACCTATATTCATTAGGGAAATTAGTCTGTAATTTTCATTTTTCATTATATCTTTATCTGGCTTTGGTATAAGGGTGATGTTGGCTTCATAGAATGAGTTTGATAGTGTTCTCTCCTGTTCAATTTTTTGGAAGAGTTTGAGCAGGATTCGTATTAGTTCCTCTTTGAATACTTGGTAAAATTTACCTGTGAAGCCCTCTGGTCCTGGGCTTTTCATTCTGGGGAGATTTTTGATGACTGTTTCAATTTCTTGACTTGTGACTAGTTTGTTGAGGTCTCCTATTTCTTCTAGGGTCAGTGTAGGTTGTGTGTTTCTAGGAATTTTTCTGTTTCATTTACATTGTATAGTTTGTTGGCATACAGTTGTTCATAGTATCCTCTTATGATCTCTTTTATTTCTGTGTGGTCAGTAGTATTGTCCCCATTTTCATTTCTGATTTTATTTGCATATTTTCTTGTTTTTCTTTGTCAGTCTGCTAAGGTTTTGTCGATATTGTTGATCTTCTCAAAGAATCAACTTCTGGTTATGTTGATTATTTCTATTGTTTTGTTTGTTTGTTTGTTTCTCAATTTCAGTTATTTCTGCTCTGATGTTTGTTATTTCGTTTTTCCTGCTTGATTTAGGAATAGTTTGTTGTTCCTCCAGCTGTGTAGTTTGGCCATTGATTTTAGTTCTTTTTTTTTTTTTTTTTTTTTTAATGAAAGCTTTGAGGGTGATGAATTTCCCTCTCAGCACTGCCTTCTCTGGATCCTATAGGTTTTGATATGCTATGTTTTCATATTCATTCATCTTAAGATATTTACTGATTTCTCTTGTAATTTCTTCTTTGACCCACTGCTTAAAAAATTGCTTGATCTCCATATATTTTTTAATTTTCCTTTTCTCTGCCTGTTGTTGATTTCCAGCTTCATTCAAATATGATCAGATAATGTGCTTTGTATAATTTTGATCTTTTTATATTTATTGAGTTCTGTTTTCTGATCTTTAGAGAAAGATCCCTGAGTACTAAAAAAGAATGTATATCTTACAGTTTGGGCGTACAAGGTTCTGCCTATATCTATTAGGTTTAGTTCATTTATCATATTATTCAAGTTTTCTGTTTCTTTATTGATTTTCTGCCCAGATGTTCTATCTATTGATAAGAGTGGTGTATTGAAGTTTCCAATTATTATTGTAGACATGTCTATTTCTCCCTTCTTGTTTGTCAGTGTTTACCTCATGTATTTTGGGGCACCCTGGTTAGGTGTATAAACATTTATGATTGTTATTGCTTCCTGATGATTGCCCCTTTTATTAATATATAATGTCCTTCCTTGTCTCTAATAACAACTTTTCTTTTAAAGTCTATTCCATCCAATATAAATATAGCTACTTCAGGTTTTTTTGGTTACTGCATGTGTGGAATATCTTTTTACAGCCATTCACTTTGAATCTATTTGTATCCTTGAGTCTAAGGTGAGCCTCTTGTAGACAGCATATTGTTGACATATTTTCTTATCCATTCCATCAGTCTGTGTCTTTTGATTGGGGAGTTTAATCCATTAGTATTCAATGTTATTACTGTAAAGGCAGTTCTTATTTCACCCATTTTGTCCTTTGGGTTTTATCTGTTTTATTTTCATTACTCTTTTTACACTTTTAGTTACTTTTACTAATATAATCTTCATTTCTTGACTCTTTCTTCCAAGTCTCTCTCTTGTCTTTTTTTTCTCAGGCCATAACCTCCCTTTAGAATTTCCTGCAAAGCCTGTTTCTTGGTTACAATCTCGCTCAGTTTCTGTTTATCTGTGAATATTCTAAAGCCGCCCTCATTTTTGAAAGACAATCTTGTCAGTTATAAGATTCTTGGCTGGCAGCTTTTCTCTTTCATATATCTTAAATATATCATACCACTGCCTTCTTGCTTCCATGGTTTCTGATGAGAAATCGGCACTTAATCTTATTGGGTATCCATTGTATGTGATGAATAACTTCTATCTTGCTGCTCTCAGAATTCTCTCTTTGTCCTTGGCATTTGACATTCTGATTAGTATGTGCCTTGAAGTTAGTCTGTTCGGATTTATTTGGATTGGAGCATGTTGTGCTTCTTGGACATGGATATCTATGTCCTTCAATGGAGTTGGAAAATTTTCTACTGTAATTTCCTCAAATATTCCATCTACCTCTTTTCCCTTCTCTTCTCCTTCTGGGACACCCATGGCATATATATTTGCACATCACTTGCCATCAATAAGTTCTCTGAGACCTTGTTCAGTTTTTTCCATTCTTTTCTTTATCTATTCTTTTGTGTGCTTGCTTTCAGAGGCCCTTTCTTCAAGCTCACTCTTCCTTTCTTCTGTCTCTTCAAAGATGCATTATATGTCCCCAGTATAATTTTTATTTCATTTATTATGCCTTTCATTCCCATAAGATCTGCTATTTTTCTATGTATGCTTTCAATTTCTTCTTTGTGCTCACCCAGTGTATCTTAATATCCTTAATCCCTTTAGCCATCTCATTGAATTTATTAAGATTTGTTTGAACATCTGTGATTAGTTGTCTGAACTCCATTATGTCATCTGAGCATTTATTTTGTTCCTTTAACTGGGTCATATCTTCCTTTAGGGCTTGTAATTTTTTGTTGGTGTCTTGGGACCTGATTTTCTTGATGTATTTATTCTGGGCTCAGTTTCTATCTTTAGTCTAAGGCTTTCTATTTTTAGCCTAAGGCTTTCTATTTGCTTGTCTTTGTGCTAAATCCCCTCTTTTATACTTGAGTCAACTTATTTTGGAATTTTTATTGGCTAGTATTTAGCCAATCTGAAAATGTTCAGCTCTTTTAATCTGTTTCTTGCTCTTTCTCCTTTCCTGGTGGCAGAGTAAGAACTGAGGATGCAATTGGTACCATAAGCCATGAAGGATGAACTGTTCGTGTTGCCCAGGAACCAATTAAGCTTCTCCTACCTTTCTCCCCTGCCAGGGTTGGGGACAGAGCTGCAATGTGCACAATAATCTAATCTGTGCAGGCCAACACCATCTGTATTTGCCCAGGGAGTGATGAAACTCCATGTCCTTTCCTTCCATACTTAGGCCAGGGATGAAGCTGCAGGTATGGGGTGGTAAACCAAATTATGGAGGCCAAAATGTACTGCAGTTACCCAGATAGACTGTTGAAGCACTGCACTCCCTCCTGACCTATTAGGGGCAGAGATGTAGCCACAGGTATGGCTAAAAATCTCACCCATGCATGCTGAAAGCAACTGCAGTTGCCCAGAGAGGCTTAGGGAGACTTGCCCTTCTTTCTGCCCTGTCAGAAGCATTGATGGAACCACTGATATGCCCAAGAATCTTGTCTGTGTGGGCCAAAAGCACTTGCAGTTGCCCAGACAGGCTGGGGAAACACTGCTCCCCTCTTATCCTATTGGGGGGGGATGTAGCCACAGGTGTACCCAACAATCTAGTCCATGAAGGCCAAAAGTGACTGCAGTAGCTTGGAGAGGCTGAGGAAACACCATCCTTCCTATTGCCCTCTCAGGCAAGGATGGGAAACACTATCCTTCCTATTGCCCTGTCAGGGGCAAGGATGGAGCCATAGGTGTGTACAACAATCTTTTCTGTGCAGGCCAAAAGTGCATGCAGTTGCTCAGAGAGGCTGAGGAAACACACACACACCCCATCCTATTGGGGGCAGGAATGTAGCCACATGGATGCCCAACAATCTAGTCTGTGCAGGCTGAAGTTGGCTACAGTTGCTGAGAGAGGCTGGTGCAAGTACCCACAGCTTCCTCCCTGCCAGAGGTGGGGCTGGAGCCCAGGCTAGGCAGCAATCTGACCTGGGTGGAAAGAAGCAAGTATCTATCATCATTGTGATTTTCAATCAGTCCTGCTTCCCCTCATGCCAGGGAAAAAGTTAAAATGGAGGGTACTGGTCTCTTTCTGCCTTGGATAGGTTCAAACTTTAGCTGTGCGTAGGATTGGACGTTAGCTAGCCAAATTTACTAATCAGCAAAAATTGGTGCCTGATTGTCTCTTCCTCCTCCATTTTTTGGAAATGGAGTTTCCAACTCCAGCCAAGGAATAGCTCCTGAGGCATTTGGCCCTACCAGCAGGGATGGGTATTGGCCTCCATAGTGTGGAGTGTTCTTCCCACAAATCTTCATTGCAATTAGGCAGTCACCTCCTTCGGTTCTTCCTGGGATGTTGCAGGATGCTGTTCTGGTATCCTGGACCACCAAAACAGGTGTTTTAGATAGCTCTGGCAGATTTCTAACTGCACTGTAGGTGGAGCAGACTCTTGGAGCTCCCTACTCTGCCACCATTTTGTCCCACCTCCCAATCTATGTCTGTTGATTGGGGATTTTAGACCATTTACATTCAGAATAACTACTGATAAGGCAGGACTTAATCCAGCCATCTTGTACATCTTACTCCTTTTTCCCCTCATTGCAGTGTTCTTTTTTGGGGGGGATAGTTGATCTTTTGTAGTGAAACAGACTGATCTCCTTCTCATTTCCATTTCTATACATAATTTAAATACTTTCTTTGGGATTATCATGGGGCTTATATTAACTTGTAAATCTATAACTAGCTCGAAATGATACTTGCTTAACTTCAATTGAAAACCCAGTCTCTGTTCCTATACCCATCCATTTCTCCTCTTCATGTTGCTTTTGTCACACATTGCCTCTTTATTCTTTCATGCCCATAACATATAAATAATGTTATAGAAATAAGAAATATGTTTATTTCTTATTAAATTGTATTCTAAATCTTGAAATAAATAAGCTTAGAGTTATATACCAAGAATAAAATAATGCTGGCATTTGTATTTACCCATGTGGTTATCTTTACCATAGATATTTTTTCTTCACATGACTTCAAGATACTACCTACTGTCATTTTACGTTTCTTGTAGGGCCAATCTAGTGGTGATGAACTCTCGCAGTTTTATTTATCTGAGAATGTCTTAAACTCTCCCTCATTTTTGAAGGACAGGTTTGCTAAATATAGGTTTCTTGGCTAGTATGTTTTTTCTTTCAGAGCTTTAAATATGTTGTACCACTGCCCTCTTGTCTCCATAGTTTCTGGTGAGAAACAGGCACTTAATCTTATTGAAGATCCCTTGTATGTGACAAATCACCTTTCTCTTGTTGTTTTCAGAATTGTCTCTTTGTATTTATCATTGGACATTTTGATTATAACATGTCTTGGAGTAGGTCTATTTGGATTTATCCTGTTTGTAGTTCATTGGTCTTTTGGGATGTGTATCTTCATATTGTTCATCAATTCGGGGAACTTTTTGGCCATTATTTTTTCACATATTCTTGCTTCCCCTTTCTCTTTCTTTTCTCCTTTTGGGGCTCCCATAGCGAATATGTTGGTCTTCTTCATGTTGTCCCACAGGTCCCTTAGGCTCTGCTCACTTTTTTCCATTCTTTTCTATATCTGCTCTTCAGATGGAATGATTTCAATTGTCTTGTCTTCTTGTTTGCTGATTCTTTTGCCTGTTTAAATCTGTTGTTGAACCCCTCTAGTGTATTTTAAATATTTGTCATGTATTTCTTCCCCAGAAGTTCTATTTGGTTCCTTTTTAAAAATTCTACATCTTCCTTTTGTTTTTGCAAAACTTTCATTATTTCCTTTAGTTCTATGTCTATGTTTTCATTTAGCTCACTGAACTTATTTAGGAGCAGTTACTTAGTGTCTTTGATTAGTTGTTCCAGTGTCTGTGCTTTCTCTGTTGCTTTATTTTGTTTCTTGGAATAGGACATCTCTTCCTGTTTCTTTGTATGTCCTATGAGCTTTGGTTGAAGTCTGAACATTTGATTATTTTGATGTGCTAATTCTGGAAGTCAGATTCTCCCTCTTATCTAAGATTTTAGTATAGTTGAGATTTTCTTCAATACTTAGCCTGGCTTGTACTGTACCTATAGAACAAGGGTTCTTAACCAGGGATCCACAGACCCCGAAGTGGTCCATGGAAAGATTTCAGGCAGTCCATGAGCTTGAATTATAAACAAATCAACTTATTATCTTTATTTTCTCTGACCTCTAACCGAAATCTGGCATTTCCTTCACTTATGAATGTATGCAATAAATAAATTGCTGTAATATTCATTTCTCCTGACTGGCAAAGGGGTACAGGGAACAAAAAAGGTTAAGAACCCCTGCTGTAGAACAACTCATGGTTGACAGTTTGGTTCTTCTCAGGTCTCTCTGACCCTGCATCTTGCCCTAGGGATGCACAGTAATTTTCAAGAACTCCCCAGTAATGTGATCATTTCCCTTCTAGGAAAAGAGTTCCTCTCCCCAGCTTATCCTCCTGGGGCCCTGGGCTATGTTCTTTGTTTTTATTATAATTTTTCCTCCTTGGCAGCTAAAATTAGCTTATCTCCACTTGCGCACTCTGGGTTGCCTTTTGACCCCAGATTTCAGCACTGAGTCTGCTCTGTGGATCTGCAGCTTATCTCCCTTTATCTGGTTTAGGGGACCCAGCCCAGACCTATACCCTGAATCTGCTTTCCATGGAGACAGTTGAGGTAGATGTACAAAAACACTCAATATTTTCATTTAAGTGTACCAGTAATCAGGTTCCAGGGGCCCACACTGGAAATGTGTTCAGGCCGCCAAACTACTGCTATGGGTGGGCTGGACCTCAGGGACCTGCATTTGAGTGCATGTGGGCCACCAGCTGCACCATGGATTGATTGGGTCTCTGGGACCTGAGTTCTCACAGGCCTTAGAACCACCACTATGAGCCATGCAAACTACCTTGCAGATCTAAGCATGGGGTAGGGGCCCAGACTGGAAAATTTGTCCTGTCACTCTCCTACCATTTTCGGTGTTGTAGGTGTTTTCAGTTGTTATCTAGCTTCAATTGTCTTCCAACTTTTGAGAAAGTTGATTCTGTCCTCTCTCCTTTACCCCTATTTCTAAGGGGATGCTACACTAGCATGTCTTACTCCACCATCTTGATGTCACCTCTGGACTTGAATCTTTACTAGCTATGGAGCTATGGTATGCATCATGAATATTCATCAATATCAAGGCCTCAAAACTTCCAGAAACACAGAAGATTGCAAATCCCCACACCCTTGAGTTCAGTTGTGGCCATTTGATTAGTTCTGCCAAAAAAAGTGATGGCAGAGGTGACAGGTGTCATATCTGGATCCAAGCCTTTAATTGAATGTCATCAACTCTCCAGCTATCTTTCTCAGTTCTGGTGACAATGGAAGTCCATGTTGAAATGGTGGTGTAAATGTCATACAATGGTGGATGTTTCCCTAGCCCGGTCCTAGAACCCTACTGATGACCTACAGTGGACATATGACATGAATGAGAAGTTAACTCTTTTTAAGTCACTGAGATTTGCATGATTTTATTACTGCAGCATATGGCTTATACTACCTGTGATGGTTAGGCTAATGTGTCAATTCGGCCAGGTAATTGTGTCCAGGTGTTTGTTCCAGCAAGCACTGGGCTAATTGTAATACAAGAGCTTTTATGGACTTCAATCACCAGTGAGTTTACTGCGTGGATGGCTAATTACATCTGCATCAATCAGGGAGATTACATCATCAATGGGTGGCACTTTTATCCAATCAGTTGAATGACTTAAAAGCGGAAGTGATTTCAACATTCAGAGAGAATTTCCCAGCTGGTCGTTGGACAGGCAACTTCTCCCAGAAACTCATCAACGACCCTTCATCGGACTTTCATCGGAGCCACTGATTTGCAGCCTGCCTGCAGAACCTGGATTTGTGCATCCCCACGGTCGCGTGAGAGACTCTTTTAAAATTTCATATTATTGACAGATATCTCCTGCTGATTCTGTTTCCCGAGAGAACCCTGACTAATACACTACCTAAGACAGCAATCTTGGGCAAGTTACTAAACCTTTCTGTACCTCAGTTTCTTCATATATATAATGAAGTACCAACCTCCTATAGATGTGATGATTAAACAGGTCAAAACTTAAAGGGTTTAGAGAAGTCTGTAACATATACTAAAGCATTCAAACAATGTTAGAATTATTTCTACTATCTCATCCATTTCTCTACCTAAGAAGCTTTCTTCTTAAAACTTAATTGGGTTAATCAGAGAGATTTAAAAAAAAATAAAAGAATAAAAAAAGACATTAAAGATTTCTGCTTCCACCCTAAATTTGTGTTTGGATTTTCTCTGCAGCATCCTTGCCAAGTAGTATCCAACTTTTCTGGAGGCCGTATCTTTGGTTCCAAAGGCAAAGCTGTAACCTGTTCATAGATACATTCCTTTCTTCAACCCCCAGTGCATCTATAGCTGAGGTATGAATCAAACCCAGGATTCCTGGCACTTTGTTTAGTGTGCATCTGATGACACTGACACCATGCAGAGCACCAATTTCTGCTGTCATTGATATACTTACTGATGGAAGGAAATGGGTGACATTCCTATCAAGATTCTTGGAAATCATATCAACCCCCACCCCCACAGGGTCCTCTGTCCCATGCTTTTGTCAATCTTCTCTCAAAAAGACTTCCCTGAATATGCTTCCTAGGTTCAGAACCTGTCTGACCAAAACCGTTTCACCCATCTCCTTTCCTCTTATTATTATTTTTTTTTTTGAGAAGTTGTGGGTTTACAGATCAATCATGCATAAAATACAGGATTCCCATATACCACCTCACCTCCAACACCTTGCATTGGTGTGGCACTTTTCTATAATTGTACTATTTTTTAACAATAGTTATCTTTGTTACAATTGATGAAAGAGTATTAAAATAGTTCTATCTATAGTCTGTTATTTACATTAACTCTATTTTCCCATATACCACCTTATTTTTAACATCTTGTAGTAGTACCGTCTATTTGCTATAATTCATGAGAGAATATTCTTATGCTTGGATTATTAACTATAGTCCATCATCTACAATAGAGTTCACTGTGTTGTAAAGCCCTATGTTTTATCTTTTAATTTTTATTCTAGTAATATATATATTCTAAAGTTTCCCTTTCTAACCAAATTCACTTCAGTGCTGTTGATTAAACTCATAATAATGTATTTCCATTACCACCATCCATTTCCAAACCTTTGTAATCATCCTAAATAGAAATTCTGTATAAGTTAAGCATCACCTTCCCATTCTATAACCCCAATCTATCTCCTGGTAACCCATATTATAGATTCTAACTCTATGAGTTTGCTTATTATAACTAGTTCATAACAGTTAGATCATACAATATTTGTCCTTTTGTGCCTGGCTTATTTCAGTCAACATAATGTCTTCAGGGTTCTTCCATGTAGTCACATGCATCAGGACTTCATTCCTTCTTACTGCTGAATAATATTCCATTGCATGTATATACCACATTTTGTGTATCCATTCATCGGTTGATGTACACTTGCTTTGCTTCCATTTTTTGGCAATTGTGAATAATGCTGCTATGAACATCAGCTTGCAAATATCTGTTCGAGTCCCTGTTTTCAGTTTTTCTGGGCAAATATCTAGTAGCAGGATTGACGGATCATATAGCAATTCTAAACAGCTTCCTGATAACCTTCCAAACTGTCTTCCACAGTGGCTGCACCATTTTACATTCCCACCAGCAATGAATGAGTGTTCCTCTATCTCCACATCCTCTCCAACAATTATAGTTTTCTGTCCTTAAAAGTGGCCATTCTAGTGGGTGTGAAATATCTCATTGTGGTTTTGATTTGCATTTCCCTAATCATTAGCGATGCTGAGCATCATTTTATGTGCTTTTTAGCCATTTGTATTTTCTCTTTGTAAAAATGTCTATTCAAGTCTTTTTGCCCACTTGATTATGGTGTATAATTATCTTAATGTGCTGTTCAATTTGATTTGCAAGTATTTTATTGAGGACTGTTGCATCTATATTCATAAGAGAAATTGGTCTGTAATTTTCTTTTCCTGTAGTATCTTTATCTGGGTTTGTTATTAGGGTGATGTTGGCCTCATAGAATGAGTTAAGTAGTGGTCCCTCCTCCTCAATTTTTTGAAAATGTTTGAGCAGGATTGGTATTAATTCTTCCTAGAATGATTGGTGGAATTCACCTGTGAAGCCATCTGGTCCTGTGATTTTCTTTGCTTGTAGATTTTTTGATGACTGATTCAATCTCTTTACTTGTAATTGATTTGGTAATGTCTTCTATTTCTTCTAGAGTCAGTGTGGGTTGTTCATTATTCATAGGAATTTGTCCACTTCATCTAGTTTATCTAATTTGTTAGCATACAGATATTCATAGTATTCTCTTATGATCCTTTTATTTCTGTGGGGTCAGTTGTAATGTCGCCCCTCTCATTTCTGATTTTATTTTCTTGCACATTCTCTCTTTTTTGCTTTGAAAGTCTAGCTAAGGGTTTGTTTTACTGATCTTCTCATAGAACCAAATTTTGGTTTTCTTAATTCTATTGTATTTTTATTCTTGATTTCATTTACTTCTGTTCTAGTGTTTGTTATTTCTTTCCTTCTGCTTGCTTTGGGGTTAGTTTGCTGTTCTTTTTCTAGTTCCTCTAGGCGTGTGTTAGGTCATTGATTTTATTTTATTTTTTAAAGATTTATTTATTTGTTTTCCCCTCCCCCCTCATTGTCTGCTTTCTGGGTCCATTCGCTGGGTGTTCTTCTGCATCTGCTTGTCTTCTTTTTAGACAGCACCAGGAACCGATCCTGGGACCTTCTGGAGTGGGAGAGAGATGCTCAATCTCTTGCGCCACCTCAGCTCCCTGGTCTACTGCATCTCTCATTGTCTCGCCGCTGTGTCTTTTTTTTGTTGTGTCATCTTGCTGCACCAGCTCGCCATGCAGGCCAGGACTTGTGCATGGGCCAGCACTACTGCGTGGGCCAGCACTCCACGTGGTCCAGCTTACCATGCAGGCCAGCTTGACTTCACCAGGAGGCCCCAGGAATTGAACCCTGGACCTCCCATATGGTAGATGGGAGCCCCACTGATTGAGCCACAGCCGC
Organism: Tolypeutes matacus; assembly: GCA_026826555.1. Classification (NCBI taxonomy): domain Eukaryota; kingdom Metazoa; phylum Chordata; class Mammalia; order Cingulata; family Chlamyphoridae; genus Tolypeutes; species Tolypeutes matacus. Next base: position 1,618,283 of record JAKSZT010054532.1, read on the forward strand.
TTCCCTGTTCTCATTTTCATTCTCGAGATATTTACTGTTTTTCTTTTCAATTTCTTCTTGACCCACTGGTTATTTGACTGTGTTGTTCAACTTCCATATATATATATATATATATATATATATATATATATATATATATATTTTTAAAGATAGTAAGACTAATAAATGTTAGATAAAAAATGTAGGGGATTCCCATATGCCCCACTTCCTACCCCTCCCACAATTTCCCACATTAACAACATCCTTCATTAGTGTGGTACATTTGTTACAATTGATGAACACATATTGGAGCTTTGCCACTAAGCATGGATTATAGTTTACATTATAGTTTACACTCTGTCTCACACAATTTTGTAAGTTATGAGAAGATATATAAAGGCCTGTAACTGTCATTGCAACATCATACAGGACAATTCCAACGTCCCAAAAATGCCCCCATATTACACCTATTTTCCCCCTCGCCCTTCCCTCAGAACTTCCGGTGGCCACTGCCTCTACATCAATGATAAAAGTTCTTCCATTGCTAGAATAACAATAAGTCTATAGTAGAATAACAGTAAGTCTACTCCAGTCCATCATTCATTCCCCAATCCTGAGGATTCTGGGATGGTGATGCCTTAGACCCTTACTTATAATTTATTTCTTCCCATTATGCATAGCCACTCTCTCCTGACTTTTCCTCGCAACCTGAAGAACTCCCTTTAATATTTCTTGTAGGCCAAGTCTGTTGTTGATGAACTCTTTCAGTTTCTGTTTTTCCACAAATATTTTAAATTCTCCCTCATTTTTGAGGAATAATATTGCCAGATAAAGAATATTTGACTTGCAGTTTTTCTAATTTCATTGTCTTAACTATCTCATACCACTGCCTTCTCAACTCCATGGTTTCTGATAAGAAATCAGCATATCTGCATAGTCTTATTGCAGATCCCTTGTATATGACAAATCATTTTTCCTCTTGCTGCTTTCAGAATTCTCTCTTTATCTTTCACATTTGACATTCTCCTTGTATTGATTTAGGGGATTTGTTTGAAATTTTTTATAAGTTGCTCCAAATTCTGTGTATCCTCTGAAGTTTTAATTTGTTCCAGTGACTGGGCCATATTTTCCTGTTTCTTAGTATGGTTTGTAATTTTTGCTGATGTCTAGGCATCTGATTATCTTGATTAGTTTACTTTGAAGGTTGGTTTTTCTCTGTTGCCTAAGTATTTATTGTTGATTGACTTTGTGTTAAGACTCTTTTTTGACACTTAGTCTGCCTTATTCTAGACCTTTAGACTATCACGTGTTTAACTGATCAGATTTTTTCAGCTCTTCTTCATCTGATTCTTGCCCTGGGTATGCAATACAATTTTTAAGATTGCATCTTTTGTGCAATTGTTTCATTTCCAGGAGAAAGCCTTCTTTCCTCTGTTCCTTCTCTGGGAATCTTGATCTGTTATGTTTGTTTTTGTTTTTGCCAGTTTATATTTTTATACTCCTTTCATTCTCTCTAGCTGCTTTTGCCTGGAGGTCAAATTCTGGGAGGAAGGTCACCCCAGAGAGTACTTTCCTGAATCAGTATTTCTCAACCAAAACAGGACCAGGGACCAACGAAGGTGCATAGACTGGATCCTAAGTGCCCTGGGAGGGGATCAGAAGGGGCATCAAAAGTCTCCTTGATGGTTCCCCAAGCTGAGCTTTCCTGGCCTGCCCCAGCAAATGAAGCTTCTCTGCTAACTGCCCCCCCATTCCTGAGAAAGCACTGTGTTTTTAAATCTCCATCACCTCTGCCCCTGTCCCAGGCAGGGTTTAAACAATGGCTGCCACTGTCTTTGTCCAGTTTGGGTTGAAAAAATAGTTCAGAGTTGGAACCCAGCAATCCAAATTTTCTTATCAAAAGCTGTGATTGATGATTGGCCATACCCACCTCTGTTCTTGGGGAAGAGGATTCCTATGTCCCTTTCTGTCATCAGTGAGCCAGCCACTGGACTCTGCAGTAGTCTGTCACAAGTGTGTAGAGATGGGTGCTGGCCACTGATGCACAGAGAAAGCAACTCACTGTTCTCTACTCTAGTTCATCAGTCTCATCTTCCTGCTCTCCCCGAGACATTGTACTATGTTCTTCTGGACTCTTGAGTTTCAGAATAGTTGTTTCAGCCAGTTCTTCCTTGTTCAATAGTTGCCTTGATGCAAGCACTGAACCCTGGAGCTCCTTACCCCAACATCTTTCCACCAGTGCTACCTCCTTTTCTTAAGTCCTTTCTGAAAGGGCTTCCTGATGTCTTCCTTAATCAAGCCACTCTGTATTATTTTCAGAGTCATTAAAATTCACCTCTTACCCCTCTCTATCATCTGTGCTTCCCATGGTGTTCACGGCCACTCTAGGAAGGACTGTAAAAGAGGCCATGGGCAAATGAAGCTCGCTTAGCATAAATGTTAACAGCTCAAAACAGATTTGCACCTATGGGCCCCTGTGGACACACACATGAGGTACCATCTGAGACCGTTAGAGACCCTGGGACCCAAACATCACTCCCATGTGTCACTCACAGTGCCTCAATTGCCACCATTTGAAGTAACGTATTGCCTTGTGTTAGATAGCAAAGAATACATGGGGATACCAGCCATGTAGATGAATTAGAACAGCTGTGTTCAAAGCTTGGCCTGAGCTATGCCTCATTGGAATCACCTGGGTTACATATAAAACCTGCAGACTCCTGCAGTGGCTTCATGGAGCTGGATGTCTACTATTGGAAAAAGGGCTGCTTGGGAAAGGAAGCAGCAAAAACAAATAACAAAATGTCGCCATTTTGACCATGAGTAAGTAAAAAGAGAGCAAAGCAGGAGCACTACACAAGATCCAGTAAGGCAGTGGTGGCATTTTCAAGACATCTCATCCCTACTCTATGAACAAGGACTAACAAGAGGCTGAAACTACAGCAAAGAGGGGTCTATGGTAAAGGTGGGGCTGCTGTTCAGACAGTAGGAAGAAATTTTAGCTATAAAACTTCCTCTCATGGGTTCTACATTTTACAGAGCTCTTTCATGTCAAATTCTTCTGTAAGCCTCCTTCAGCTCGTTGAAGTGCATATTAATTACACTTTTTTTTAAATATAAAATTGACATTTGCAGCTCAGAGAGGTTAAGTGACAGTAATTAATGGAGGAGAGATTTGACTCCAGGTCTCATGCCCTCTCAATTATAGGCAAGTCTGTGTTAGTTGGGTGAACACTGGCACAATCTTACAGGGACCAGCAAGTGAGTTGGAAGCCCCTGAGGGTCCCCACCCCAATTAGGGTGTTTCCCCTGTCCCTATGGAGGGTCTGGATGAAATGGGTTTTCTGGACCTTGAGGGTAATTAACCATTATTGCTCTTCATTTGACTCCAGCCACCAGCAGCCACTATTTGAACAAGAGTGTCATCTCTGATAATCCCTGGGCTGACTGATAACCCACCCACATCTCTGCTTGACCGTTGGAGTGGAAGACACCTGTCTCCAATTCTCCTCCCATGGGTTGGTCCCAATGGCTTTCAGGAAAGGTGGAAACCTGAGTGACTCACTGTTTATAGGTGATACTTGCCCCAGTGAGAATGCACAGTGGGCAGAGATCAGCCTAGTTCACCCCCTGTCTGGAAACCGGAGAATCAGCATCAACTGAACAGCAGCTATCTCTCTGTTGAAGCAGTTTGGGAAGAGGAGATTTAATAGTTTCTCTTTATGTTTCCATGGCAAGTGTTTACTCTCTGTTTATTTGCTATCCAGAACCAGCCTGAGGTACAGAAAAACAAGGTGCTAGTACCTTTACAGCTATTAAATTACTATGTAACTTTGTAAATCTCACTTTTCCTCCCTGGATTTCACTTTCTAGGGGACCTTCTATTTAATAGGTAAGAAAGCCACACTGATCCTAAGGTATATGTTGAGTTAATATACACATCAGAGATTAAAAATTTACTACAGGGAAGAAATTGACAGGGGAAAGAATAAAGTGTTAACCAAAAACATGCATATCTACTCCGATATACATCTGGATATTCAGGTATGATGTAGGAGATTAACATAATGGGAAGGAGGTGTCCAGGTAGGAGGACAGATGAGCTAATGGCCTCAAAAGAAGAAAAAAGAGGTGTGAAGAAAGAGATCTGGTAGGCATGACAAGGGAAAGGATGAAAAGTTTGAAGAGAAAGGAAAATCTAAAGATGGAAAGGACTGAAATACTTGAGGGAACTGTAAGCACTCGTGAATTTACCTGCCTGATGGATACTCCCCTTGGATGTCCCACCAGTATCTCAATGTCAATATTTTCCTAACCAAACTCAGCATCTTTCCTCCTCCTGAATCAGCACCTCCAACCAATCAGTCCCCAAGTCCAGTGGCTTTTATCTCCTTAATATCTCTTGAGTTCATCCCCTCCTCCATATTCCCACTGCCGTCATCTGCATTCACCTTTCAACTGGAATGCCGTAAGTGCCTCCTAACTGGTTTCCCTAAGTACACTCTTTTTTTTCCCTCATAATAAGTTGCAAGTGTATTTAAAAGAAAAACATTTTACAACATTTATCAGGAAGAAAGGAAGTTTTAAAAATTTTATTCTGGTAGCATGTATATAACAAAACTTCTCATTTTAACCACTTTTAAGTTTACAATTTAGTGGTCTTAATTACATCCACAATGTTGTGCAAGAATCACTATCATCCATTACCAAAACTTTTTCATCACTCCAAATAGAAACTCTGAATATATTTAGCAATAACTTCCCATTCCTCCTGCCCTAGCCCTTGGTAACCTCTAATCTGCTTTCTGTCTCTATGAATTTGTTGATTCTGATATTTCATCTAAGTGGAATTGTACAATATTTTTCCTTTTGACTCTGACTTATTTCACTCAATATAATGATTTCAAGATTCACCTGTGTTGTAGCATGTATCAGAACTTCATTTCTTTTTACAGCTGAATAATACTCAATTGTATGTATATGCCACATTTCGTTTATCCATTCATCTGCTGAAAGACACTTGGGATGCTTCCACCTTTGGGCTATTGTGGATAATGCCACTATGATCATTGCTGTACAAGTGTCTGTTCAAGTTCTTGTTTTCAAATTTTGGGGTATATACCTTAGAAGTGAAATTGCCAGTGCATATGGTAATCCTATGTTTAAGTTTTTGAGGAACCACTAAACTGTTTTCCACAGCAGCAGCAGCATTTTACATTCCCACCAACAATGTACAAGGGCTCAACTTTTTCTGCATCCTTGTTATTTTCCCTATTTTAAATAACCATCTTATTAAGTGTGAAGTGGTATCTTATTGTAGTTTTGATTTGCATTTCCCTAATGACTAATGATGTTAAGCATCTTTTCATGTGCTTACTGGCCATTTGTATACCTTCTTTGTAAAAATTTCTATTCAAGTCCGTTGCCCATTTCTTAAATTGGGTTATTTGACATTTTGTAGTTCAGTTTTAAGAGTTCTTTATAGTGGTCTATGGTTGGTGGCAAGGCCCCAGGATGTGCAAGTCCATTGAGGGTGGTGGGCCACACTTGTGGGAGATGTTTGTGTGGGATGTGGTGGGAGGTGTGGGAGGTGGGTAACATGGGAATCCCAGTGGGTTCCGTGTAATATTTTAGGTAATCTAAGCACCTCTTAAAATATATATATATATATATATATATATATATATATATATATATATA
>JAKSZT010054532.1:1623971-1779836 GCA_026826555.1 Tolypeutes matacus
ATATATATATATATATATATATATATATATATATATATATATATAAAATAACATTTTTGTAAGCAAATGCACATATATGCATATATATTTATATATCATTTTACAAATATTGGTATGTATTGTGAAAATTTTGATTTTTACCCACAATAAAAAATAAATAAAATTTTTAAAAAAGGGGGAGGCAAAATAAAGATATATTAGACCAACAACAACAACAAAAAGAGTTCTTTATATATTCTGGATATTAAACCCTTACCACATAATGACTGGCAAACTATATTCTCCAATTCTGTGGGTCATATTTTCATATTCTTGATAATGTCCTTTGAAGTACAAAAGATTTTTATTTTTTTAAAAAAGATTTATCTATTTATTTATTTATTTCTACTCCCCCCCCCCCCGGGGTTTTGGGGTGGCTGTGGGCTCTCTGGGTGTTCTTCTGTGTCTGCTTGTCTTCTCTTTTGGCAGCACCGGGAACCAATCCTGAGACCTTCCAGAGCGGGAGAGAGGCACTCAATCTCTTGCGCCATCTCAGTTCCCTGGTCTGTGGTGTCTCTTATTGTCTCTCCTCTGTGTCTTTTTGTTGCATCATCTTGCTGCACCAGTTCTCCATGCAGGCCAGCATTCCTGCACGAGCCAGCACTCCACGTGGGCCAGCTCTCCGCTAGGGCCTGCTCACCATGCAGGCCAGCTTGCCTTTCACCAGGAAACCCCAGGAATCGAACCCTGGAGCTCCTATATGGTAGACAGGAGCCCAATTGCTTGAGCCACATCCATTTCCTAAGATTTTTATTTTAATGAAGTTCAATTTATATTTTTCTTTGGTTGCTCATGTTCTTGATATCATATCTTGGATCATATCCATATATTGGATAATTGCCAAATCTAAGGTCATGAAAAATTTCCCCTATGTTTTCTTCAGGGCTTTTGTTTTACCTCTTATATTTAGGTCCTTGATCCATTTTGAATGAAATTTTATATATGATGTGAAATAGGGGTTTGTCTTCATTTTTGCACATGAGCAGACAGTTTTCCCAGCATCATTTGTTGAAAAGACTTTTCTTTCCAAGTTTAATATACTTGGCACCCTTTATGTATTAGTCAGGGTTCTCTAGGGAAACAGAATCAACAGGATATATCTGTCAATAATATGAGATTTTATAAGAGTCTCTTATGTGACTGTAGGGACACACAAGTCCAGTTTCCGCAGGCAGGCTGCAAACCAGGGGCTCCGATGAAAGTCCAGTGAAGGTCCTTGATGGGTTTCTGGGAGAAGTTGGTTATCCAAAGACGAGCTGGGAAATTCTCTCTGAATGCTGAAATCACCTTCCCTTTTAAGGCATTCAATTGATTGGATAAAAGCGTCACCCACTGCTGACTGCAATCTCCTTGATTGATGCAGATGTAATCAGCCATACACGCAGTAAACTCACTGGTGACCAAAGTCCAAAGTCCATAAATGTTCTTGTATTACAATTAGCCCAGTGCTTGCTTGACCAAACACCTGGACACAATTACCTGGCCGAATTGACACATTAGCCTAACCATCACACTTGTCAAACATCAGTTGGCCATAAATAGACTCTCATTTTCCTTACATTGGTCTACATGTTTATCCTTATGCCACCACACTATTTTAATTAATGTAGCTTTGTAGTAAGTTTTGAAATCAGGAAGTGTGAAGCCTCCACCTTTGTTCTTCTTTTCAATATTATATTGGCAATTCGGGGCCCCATGGGATTCCATATGAATTTGGGACTGGCTTTTACATTTCTGTAAAAAAAGGCAGCTGGGATTTTTATTGGGACTGAATCTGTAGAATGCTTTGGGTAGTATTGACATCTTAACAATATTAACTCTTCCAGTCCATGAACACAGGATGTCTTTCCATTTATTTACATCTTCTCTAATTTCTTTCAACAACATTTTGTAGTTTTCTTTTTTTGTTCTTTTTTTATTTTTTAAAGATACTTGGATTACATAAATGTTACATAAAAATATAGGGGAAAAACAAAAAAATAATAAAAATTAAAAATTAAATATATATATATATGTATTTGGGATATATATATTTGGGATTCCCATATGCCCTGCTCCCTACCCCTCCCACATTTTCCCACATTAACAACATCCTTCATTAGTGTGGTGCATTTGTTACAATTGATGCACACATTTTGGAGCATTGCCACTAAGCGTGGATTATAGTTTACATTGTAGTTTACACTCTCTTCTGCACAATTTTGTAAGTTATGACAATATATATAATGGCCTGTATCTGTCATTGCACTGTCATTCAGGACAATTCCCAACTCCCAAAAATGCCCCCATATTACACCTATTTTTTCTCCCTCACTCCCCTCAGAATCTCCAAGTAGCCACTGCCTCCACAGCAATGGTAAAAGTTCTTCCATTGCTAGAATTGCAATAAGTCTCTAGTAGAATAACAGTAAGTGTACTCTAGTCCATAGTTCATTCCCCAATCCTGATGATTCTAGGATAGTGATGCCCACTCTGCCTCTAATTGAGAGGGGGTTTAAATCCGATGGGGCAAATGGATGGGACTATCTTGCTTGCACTTGCAGACTCTCTGTTCCTTGGGATGGTCATTGTCCATCATCTCCTTGTTAATTGTCCTGGGTAATTCCAATGAACTGGAGAGTAGGTGTTACAACTCTTCTGAGATTCAGGGCCCAAGGATTTCATTGACTGCCAAAGTAAATATTGCCTCAAACAGCGGGGCTCCTGAAGGCTCTGGAGACATCCAGACACTATAGGCAGGGCAGACAGCTCAGGAGTTTGGCATCCTGCCAGTGGGCCCTACTGCAGTTTTCAGTGTACAAGTTCTTTACCTCCTTGGTTCAATTTACTGCTAGGTATTTTATTCTTTTTTATGCTATTGTAAATGAAATTGTTTTCTCCATTTTATTGCAAAGTGTCTGTTAGTGGTGGTTAGAAACAAAATGATTTTTTTTTTTAAAGATTTTATTTATTCATTCATTTATCCCCCCCTTGCTGCTTGTGCTCACTGGGCCAGCCAACCACGCCGTGCGGGCGGGCCTGCCCTCACCAGGAGGCCCCGGGAACCGAACCCGGGGCCTCCCATATGGTAAACGGGAGCCCTACTGATTGAGCCACAGCCGCTTCCCCAAAACTGATTTTTGCATATATATCTTGTAGCCTGCATATTTACTGAATTCATTTATTAGCTCTAATTGTTTTCTTGTAGACTCTTCGGGATTTTCTATATAGGATCATTTTGTCGGTGAATAGAGCGAGTTTTACTTCTTCCTTTCCAATTTGAATGCCTTTTATTTCCTTTTCTTGCTTAATTGCTCTAGCTAGAACTTCCAATAAAATGTTGAGTAGTAGTTGTAAAAGCCTGTTTCCTTGGGAGTGGATATATTTCAGTGGTTGAATGCCTGCTTCCTATACACAAGGTCCTGGGTTCAATCCCAGTAGCTCCTTTTTAAATAGTGTCTTGTTTCTGATCTTAGGGGGAAAACTTTCAGTCTTTCACTGTTGAATGTAATGTTAGTTATGAGTTTTTCATAAATGACATTTATCATATTAAGGAAGTTCCCTTCTATTCCAATTTTTGTGAGTGTTTTTATCATGAAAAGGTATTGGATTTTGTCAAATGCTATTTCTGGGTCAAGTGAGATGATTGTGTGGTTTTTTTTCTTTCATTCTCTTAATGTAGTGCATTACGTTGATTTTTTTAAATGTTCAACCACCTTTGCATTTCTGGGATAAATGTCACTTGGTCAGGCTTTATAATCCATTGAATATATTGTTGGGTCCAGTTTGCTAGTACTCTGTTGAGGATTTTTGCATCTATATTCATAAAGGAAATTGGTCTGTAATTTTCTTCTCTAGTGGTGTCTTCATCTTGCTTTAAGATCAGGGTAATGCTGGCCTCATACAATGAGTTAGTAAGTCTACCTTCTTCTTCAGTTTTTTTGAAGAGTTTGAGAAGATTTGGTGTTAATTCTTCTTTGAATGTTTATTAGACTTCACCAGTAAAATTATCTAGTTATGGACTTTGGAGATTTTTGATTAGTAATTAAATCTCTTTACTTGTTTTAGGTCTGGGAGATTTTCTCTTCTTGATTCAGATTAGTTAATTTGTGTTTTTCTGGGAATTTGTCCATTTCATCTAGGTTGTCTAATTTTGGGCAGACAACTGTCATAGCATTTCCTTATGATTCTATTATTTCTGTAAGATCATTAGTAATGCTCCCACTTTCATTTCTGATTTTAGTTATTTGCATTTTCTCTCTTTTTTCTTTGTCAATCTAGCTAAGGGGTTGACAATTTGCTTCATATATTTTGGGAACTCTCATAGGTGCATATATCTATATAATCATTATATCTTCTTCATGAATTGACCCTTTTATCAATATGTACTGCCCTTCTGTGTTGTTATGTCCCTTTTGACAGTTTTTGCCTTAAAGTCCATTTTGCCTAATAGTAGTATATCCACACCTGCTCTTTGTTTATTACTATTTGCACAGAATATTTTTTCATCATTTCCCTTTCAACCTATTTGTGTTTTTGGATTTAAGGTAAGTCTCTTGTAAACAGCATAAGGTCAGGTCGTGTTTTTTTTTAAATCCATTTTGACAACCTGTATTTTTTGACTGGAGAGTTTAACCCATTTACATTTAAAGTAACTACTAATAATGTTGGACTTTCTTCTACTATTTTACTCTCTGTTTTTGTAAGTCATATACATTTTTGCCCCTCCATTCTTCCATTACTGCCTATATTTTTATTTAGTTGATCTTTTGTAGTGAACCTTTTAGAATCCCTTCTCTTTCCTTCTGTATATTTTTCCAATATTTTCCTTGTGGTTACCATGGGATTAAAATTTAACATCATAAATCTTTAAAAATCCAATTTGTATTGAGACCAGCCTAATTTCAATAGCATACACAATATCTGCTCCTATACCCTATCCCTCCATTATGTTGTTTTTGTCACAAATTACATCTCTGTATTTTGTTTGCATGGTAACATAGATTTATGAACTTTTGTGCATTTGTATTTTAGTTCATGTTCATAAGCAGAATCACAAACCAGGAACATAATAATACTGGCATTTATATTTATCCATGTAGTTGCCTTTATTGTGGAACTTTATTTCTTCATATGACTTCAAGTTACTGTCTAGTGTCCTTTCCTTTATTCCAGAAGGACTTCCTTTAGCATTTTTGGTAGAGCAGTTCTAGTGGTGATGAGCTCCCTCAGCTTTTGCTTCTTCTGGGAATGTCTGGATTTCTCCCTCATTTTTTTAAAACAAATCAATTTTATTGATATATATTAATAAAATGTACAATTCATTCAAAGAGCACAATCAATGGTATTTGGTATAATCACAAAGTTGTGTGTTCATCATGTCAGTCATTATTAGAGCATTTTCATTATTTCAATAATAATAATAAACAAAAAACAGACAAACAAATAAACAAGAAAATTCCTCACCTATCAATCTCTTTATGTTTCCCCTGTTGTACATAGCTGCTGTTTCTGGCTATTCTTGCACAATTATTTATTTGATTATTAAGCAGTTTTATTGAGATATATTCACATACCATATGATCTATCAAAAGAATATAATCAATGACATTTAGTATAATCACAATGTTGTACATTCAGCATCTCAAATTTTTTAGAACAATTTTATTACTCCTAAAAGAAAGACTCCATACCCCTTAGCATTCCTTCCTCAGACCTGCATAACCATTAATCTAATTTCATCTTTATAAATTGATATATATTTACATCTTATATAAATGGAATCATACAATATGTAGTACTCTGTGTCTGGTCTCCTTCACTTAGCATAATGTGTGTATTTTTGTCTGATATTAACATTTTATGGTATTAACTTATATTTGTTCAGCTTCAAAGATAAACAGTCTTATATATGCATTTTCATACGATATAGAATTCTTGGTTGACAGTTTTTCTTTCAGCACTTTAAATTAGTCATCCCACTAATTTTTCTGGCCTCCTTCGGTTTCTGATCAGAAACCAACACTTAATTTTATTGAGGATCCATTGTACATAAATGATGAGTCACTTCTCTCTTACTGCTTTTAAGATTATCTCTTTTGCTTTGGCTTATGACAGTTTGACTGTAACGTGTCTTGGAATGAATTTCTGTGAATTTATCCTCTTTGGAGTTCATTGACCTTATCATGTGTGTATACCCAAATCTTTCTTCAAATTTGGGGATTTTCAGCCATTATTTCTTCCAATATTCTTTCTTCCCATTTCTCTTTCTCTTCTCCTTCTGGGACTCCCAAAATGTGTATATTGGTATGCTTCATGATGTCTCATAAGCTCTGTTCACTTTTTTCATTCTTTTGTATTTCTGTTCCTCAGACTGAATAATTTCAATTATCCTATCTTCAAGTTCACTGATTCTTTTTGTTTAAATCTGCTGTTGAATGCCTCCAGTGATTTTTCAATTTCATTTATATTTTTCAGTTCCAGAATTTCTCTTTCATTCCTTTTTTTTAAAAGCAGTTTATTTTTCCTGTCAGTATAACATTTTGAAATATTATCATTTTTACATTAGAAACATTACAGGATTACAGATAATTCATGGAAAAGTACAATTTCTTCTTTTGTCAATGTTGGCTGTTTGTGAGTTTCTAGAAACTTGTCCATTTCCTCTAAATTATCATTCTTGTTGGCATATAATTTTTCAAAGTATCCTCTTATGATACTCTTTATTTCTGTGGGATCAGTAGTGATATCCCCTTGCTCATTCCTTATTTTCTGTATTTGCATCTGTTCCCTCTTTTTCTTTGTTGGTCTGGCTAAGGGTTTGTCTATTTTATTGATCTTCTGGAATAACCTGCTTTTGGTTTTGTTTATTTTTTCTAGTGCTTTCTTATCCTCTATTTCATTTAGTTCTGCTCTAATCTTTGTTATTTCCTTCTTTCTACTTCCTTTAGGTTTACTTTGTTGTTATTTTTCCAATTCCTCCAAGTGTGCAGTTAAGTCTTCAATTTTTAGCTCTTTCTTCTTTTTTAATATGTGTATTTATGGCTATGAACTTCCCTCTCAGGACAGCTTTTGCTGCATCTCATAGGTTTTGATATGTTGTGTTGTCATTTTCATTAGTTTCAAGGTGGTTACTGATTTCTTTTGACATTTCCTCCTTGACCCACTGTTTGTCTAAGAGTGTGTTTTTAACTTCCATATCTTTGTGCCTAATCTGTTTCTCTGACCCTTAGTGATTTCCAATTTCATTCCATTGTGGTTGGAGAAATTACTTTGTATAATCTCAATCTTTCTGAATTCATTGAGAGTTGTTCTGTGGCCTAGCATGTGGTCTATCTTGGAGTATGATCCATGTGCACTTGAGAGGAATGTAAATCCTGCTGTATTTGGATGTAGTGTACTATATATGTCTATTAAGTCCAGGTCCTCTCATGTATTGTTCAGAGTCTTTGTTTCTTTATTGATTCGCTGTCTAGATGTTCTGTCTAATGATGAAAATGGTGTATTTAAATTTCCCACTATAATTGTAGAGGCATTTATTTCTCCACTTAGTTTTTCCAGAGTTTCCCTCATGTATTTTGAGGCACCCCAATTAGGTGCATAAATGTTTATTAATGTTCCCTCTTCTTGAGAGATTACCCCTTTTACTAATATATAGTGTCCATCTTTGTCTCTTACAATAGTTTTGCATTTAAAGTCTATTTTGTCTGATATTAGGGTAGCTATTCCTGCCCTTTTTTGGCTATTGTTAGCTTGTAAAATTGTTTTCCAACCATTCACTTTCAGTCTCCTTGAATCCCTGGGTCGAAGGTGGGTTTCTTGTAGACAGCGTATAGATGGAACATATTTCCTTATCCATTCTGCCAATCTGTGTCTCTTGAATGGTGAATTTAATCCATTAACATTCAGTCTTATTACTCGCAATGAATTTCTTACTTCAACCATATTTTCTTTGGGTTAATGTATGTCATATGTTCTTTTGTTTCTGTTTTTGTCTTTTGGGTTTTTTTTAAACTATCCTTCAACTCTCCCTCCCTTGTTTTTTCCTTTCAACTTGTAGAACTTCCTTTAGTATTTCTTGAAGTGCAGGTTTCTTATTGTCATACTCTCTTAATTTCTGTTTATCTGTGAATATTTTGAACTCTCCATCATTTTTGAATGCCAGTTTTGCTGGATAGAGAATTCATGGCTGGAAGTTTTTTTCTTTTAGTACTTTGACTATGTCATACCACTGTCTTCTTGCCTCCATGATTTCAGATGAGAAATCAGCATTTAATCTTATTGTGCTTCCCTTGTATGTGATGGTTCTCTTTTCTCTTGCTGCCTTGAGTATTTTCTCTTTGTCTTGATCATTGGACATTTTGACATGTATATGTCTTAGAGTTGGCCTGTTGGGATTTAAACAGTTTGGGGTGTGCTGTGCTTCCTGGATCTGCACATCCATCTCTCTCAATAGGGTTGGGAAGTTTTCAGCCATTATTTCCTTCAACACTCCTTCTGTTCCCTTTCCCTTCTCTTCTCCTTCTGGGATGCCCATAATGCATATGTTTGTGTGCTTTGTGTTGTCAGTTAAATCCATGAATCCCTGATGGATTTTTTCTATCTTTTTGTCTATCTGTTCTACTATTGGTTTGATTTCAGTTGTATTGTCTTCCACATCACTAGTTCTTTCTTCTGCTTGTTCAAATTTGCTGTCATGTGAATCCAGCGACTTTTTGATTTCTTGTGTTGTGCCATTGATCACCATCATATCTGTTATCTTTTTGTATATGTTTACAATTTCTTCTGTATGTTCTCCCAGTGTCTTCTTTATATCCTTAATCTCTTCCTTCACTTCATTAAGTTGGTCCATGATATTTGTTTGGAAAGCTTTAATTAGTTGTTCGATGTTCTGCATCTCTTCCTGGTTTTTAGATTGTTCATTGGACTGGTCCATGTCTTCCTGTTTCTCAATGTGGTTTGTAATTTTTGTTGCCCTCTAGTCATCATTTTATCTTGATGGGTTTATTCAGTACTTAGCTTCTCTCTTTGCTCTGGAGTTTTATTTAGCTGGTGGTTCTGTGTGTGTGTTAAGTTTTTCTCTTTTACACTTATTTTATTTCCTTGCTTCTTTCTATGTTCCCTTGAAGGCAAAAGATTAGGGCCAGAGGAATCGAAAGATGTAAGAAGGGAAAAAGGATAATAGTAATATTGATGAAAGTTAGAAGAGAGGCTGTATAAGACTTAGTGAAGTGAATATTTGACTCATGTAGGCAGTGTGGAGAAATAGGGAAAAAAAGTGGAATACCTACAATGGACTGGGAAACCAAATAGAGGAATATATATAATGATTTAGAAGGTTAGAATGATGAGGAGTGAGAGAAAGAGTAAAGAAAGGGCTGAAAGGAAAAAGTTAATATTAATAAAAAACGAAAAAAACAGAATAGATAGAATAGAAATTGACACCCTTAAGTTGTGTGGTAATAAAAAAGGTGGTATGTAAGAACCACAACAGAAAGCAGAAGGCAGAAATTTGAAGGAAGTAAAAGAGATAGCTTGGGATACAAAATCAGTGTAGACAGAGAATGGGAAATCACTGAAGAAGAAGCACAGCAAAGAAGAGACAAGCTAGCAGCACTGGTTGTTGGCAGGAGTCGTCATGGCTCAAACTAGCCTTTTTCCCTGAGGGTGGGGCTCAGCCGTCTGTGTTAACCTAAACGGGCAGGGTTAGAACGCTTGAATCTCTCCCAAGCAATGTCAAGCTCCCTACAGATGGATGCCCTCAAAGGTTCTCACTCTGTGCACCCACAGCACAGGCCCCCGGGCAGGACCCTGTCCCCAATCCGCCATCCTCAGAGAGCGAGTCAGCGAGTGCCCTCCTAAACTGACTCCATCTTCCTTCCCCTCTTTCATTCTTTTTTAAACTTTCTGTCTCTTTATTTAATTCCTCCTTTTGTTAGTGTATCATTTTCCTGATTCCATTTAGTTTTTTTTTTCACATTTTCCTTTAGATTACTAAACCTAACTTAGAGAGTTGATGTAACATCTTCAGGTAGTAATTCCAATGTCTAGGTTTCCTCAGAGATGGTTTCTGTCACTTTATTTTGCTCCTTTGAATAAGCCATCCTTTCCTGCTTCTTTGTACGTCTTGTGATTTTTTAAATTGAAATCTAAGCATTTTAATATTATAGTGTTTTTACTCGGGCAATCAGATTCTCCCCTTTCTCCAGGATTTGCTGATTTTCACTGATCATTGAAAGTTATAGCAGTCTACTTTGCAAAGTCTGTATTTCTTCTTATGTGAGCCCAGATTTTTTCTGTTCCTTTATCTTGTATTCAGTTAGTGTTTTGACAGAGATTTCCTTGAATTCCTGGAACTCAGAAACACACACACAAACACACATACACATAACCAAAACAAAAAAAAAAACAAAAAAAAAAACAAAAAAAAAAAACCCCACAAAAACATCATCAACAAAAAAAACTACAAAGAAACAAAAATATTTCTTCCAGTCATTACATATTAGCTCTGTGTTGAGGCTTGCCTTCAATATTTAGCCCAGGTTATACTGACTCTATAAATTAGTCTGACATGAACACTTAGATTCATTTCAGGTCTTTCTGAGCATTCATCTTGCCCTGGACATTCACGTGGCTTTCAGAATTGTCCAGTAGGCATGAATGCTCCTAAATGTCCTCATTTCCTAAAACTATCTTTACCCAGTTTTTCCTCCTGTGCCCCAGGCACTTTATTGTTTTTCAATGTTTCTATGGTTGTGCATGCACTTACAGCTTCTTACTCCTACATCATACTGACATCATTCCTCCCTGAGTTCACTCTTGCCCTTCTAATCTGTGCTCCACATCTCTGAAATAACCTCAGTTTACCCCATTACTCTTAGACAAAATCTAAACTCCTTACCATTGACTACAAGACCCTGTGCTCTGACTCATGTCTCCTTTCCAAGCCTTATCTTTTGCCACTACTTATCTAGATTTTAACATTCCTATCTTACAAACTGATTACTGTTCATTTCCAGACTTTTGCATACTTTGCTCCTCTTCCTGGAACATCTTTGCTTCTTCCTACTTCATCACTTGGTAAATTCCATCTCATCCTTTTGGCCTCAGCTTACACAATCTATCCTTCTGGAAGCCAGTCTAGGTTGGGGGTTCCTTTTCTGGAATCTCATGGTTCCTGTGCTTCTTTTTGTTGTAGAATTGATCACACCTACTAGTATTTATCTAGACGGGGAGTTCTCTGAGGACAGGAAATATGTCTTTTTGTCACCATTATGATGAAGCAGTGTCTTTTCCAACCTTGCCTTGGGTCATCAGCACCTCTGTCTGATGGATATAGCCCAACTGCTCATCAACTGGATCAACAGAGGTTCCTTCAAGGGCCAGACACTCAGAAAGCCTAGCATGTGTGTATATGTGTGTGTGTGTGTGTGTGCTCGCGCATGTTGTGTGTGTTTCATTCTTGGAGATGATGGTGAGAAATACAAAAACAAACAAGGTCTTGTCTTTACTTCAAGTGCTCATGAGTTTGTAAGAGGGAAGATATCCAGAAAATTAGTTCTAATACAAGGTGCAAAATAAATGCAATATGAGTAGAGGAGGGAGAGCTTGGTTTCATTGGATAGAATCTGGCAAGGTCCCATGGAATAGATGAACCTTGAAAAAGAGGTAGATTTCGGAACTTCAGAGAGGATAGCATAAACAAATGCATAGGAAGTTTTAGGGGTTATTTGGGGAAAGTAGTCAGTAGTCAAGTGTGGTTGGAATGAGAGGAAGTAGGGAGTCAGAGATGAGGCTAAAAAGCAAGGGCTACCATCCAATTGGGTAGAAACTTGAATGCCACGCTAAGGATATGGAGAGTGTCCAAAGAGGAAACATACCAAGTAGGATTTTAGGATGAGCCTTCTAGGTGTGGAGAAAAGAGTGGCTTTACTCAAGATCTTGACTAAAGAGAACTTTTTTTTTAAAGTTACTTAGATTACATAAATGTTACACAAAAGATATAGGGATCCCCATATGCCCCACTCCCCACACCTCCCACACCCTCCTACATAAACATCCTTTATTAGTGTGGTACATTCATTGCAATTGATAAACACATCCTAGGGCTTTGCCATTAAGCATGGACCATAGTTCATATTGTAGTCTGTACTCTCTCCCACACAGTTCTGCATGTTATGTGATGATATAAAATGGCCTATATCTGTTTTTGCAACATCACTCAGGACAATTCCCAAGTCCCAAAAAAGCCCCCGTATTACAACTGTTTTTCCCTCTCCCTACCCCCAGAGCCTCCAGTGGCCACTGCCTCCACATCAATGTTTTAAATTCTTCCATTGCTAGAATCACAATATGTCTAGAGCAGAATACCAGTAAGTCCACTCTAGTCCATAGCTCTTTCTCCAATCCCGAGGATTCTGGAATGGTGAGGTCAACTCCACCTCCAATTGAGAGGGGGCTTATATCCCATGGGGAGGAGGGATGGGACTATCCTGCCTGCAGCTGCAGACTCTCTCCATTCCCTTGGATGGCTGGTGTCCATCATCATCTCCCTGCCAGTTGTCCTGAGTGAGTCCAATGAGCTGTAGAGTAGGTGCTGCAACTCCGCCGAGGTTCCGGGCCCAGTTGGCACATGAACAGCCCAAAGACTCAAGTCTCTGGACGTACACCTACAAGCTCCAGCACCAAGTATAGGTTTAAATAGAAGGGACAAATGAGCCATGTGCAGGGAAAACATAATTGAGTCCAACTCTGTCACTCTCAGGAGCACAAACTCCAAAGTAAGGCCTGCTGGCAGGGTACCAAACTCTGGAGCTATCCTCCCTGACCATAGGACCTGGGTGTCTCCAGAGCCCTCAGGAGCCCCACTATTTGGGGTAGTATCCACTTTGGAAGTCTATGAGATTCTGCTGAGATGTGCATAAGCATTACCTCTGGGATGACCTCCCGACTCACTTTGAAGTCTCTTAGCCATATAAACTCATTTGTCTTCACCTTTTCCCTCATTTTATTGATTTCTAGTTGGTGCTTGGTAGTAAACCCTCGGTGCCAGGGAGGCTCATCCCTGGGAGTCATGTCCCACACTGTGGGGAAGGTAATGCATTAAGTGCTGAGTTTGGCTTAGAGAGAGGTCACATTTGAGCAACAAAGAGGCTCTCAGGAGGCAACTCTTAGGCACCCCACAACAATAGGCTAAGTTTCAATTTCAAGAGCAAAGGCTCGGGGGGCGGATGTGGTTCAAATGGTTGGGCGTCCGTCTGCCATATGGAGGGACCTGGATTCGATCCCTGGGACCTCCCGGTAAAATTAAAAAAAAAAAAAGAACAAAGGCTCATAAGCATAGTCGTCAATATCAAGGGCCCATTAGTGGATCATCCTCCTTCACCAGTCATTGCCCCTGCACTTGGGGACTGTTGCTGCTCCCTCAGAGAATGTGGCAGAGCACTCCAGCATGGGAATTCAGTATTCTCTCGGTATTTATGTGAGTCTCCACCCACTGTGACAATGCCCCGTGAACATTTGAACATTTTTACATACCTTATATTATGCTCAGGTGAACTTCCCCCCATGCATCCCCCATCACTGACACCCCACATCAATGATCCCTCCTGCCCCAGTTGTAACCCTTCTGTGATCCAAAGCTTCTTCAAAAATGAAGCCATTACATTAGCCAAATACAATTAATAGGAAAATGAAACAATAATGATAAGTTTAAATATAAGAAATAAAATACATAAAAAATTTTAAAAAATAAAAATAAAATTAAAAGATTGGGATATTTTAAAAAATGAGAAATATTTGTAAAAATTTCTTTTGGCATTTTGTCTTTCATCACCACAATATCTGGTGTCCTGTCTGTACCGTGGCACCTTCCCCCACTCATTCCCCAGTGTTTCACTATTTTTTGTTTTGTTTTCAAAGAAGTTTTAGGTTACAGCAAAGTCACACACAGAATACAGGAGACTCTCATATACCCAGCATCCTCCCCCATTCCTCCTCCCCATATTAATACCTTTTTATATGTGGATGGTACCTTTGTTATAACTGATTACAAATAGGGAAACATAGCTACTAAACATGGTCAATGGTTTACATTATGGTTTACATTTTAGACCGTACACTTTTATAAATTTTGATGATATTTACCATGTCCTGTGTCCATCATTGTAAGATCATGTAGAACACTTTCACTGCCCACTAAATACGCCCTGTTCATTCTATCTATTCCTCCCTCCCCCTCTCCTTGGGGCCCATGCACCCCCTGGCTTCACTCTTTGGATGACAAGATTCATAGTTACATGCAACAAGACTGAGGTCTTGACACACTGGTTTGTCCTCCCCTATTAGGAGCTGCCCATGCTCTTGAGAGACTCCTGCCGGTCTATTTGTGAGCAAATCGGTCCTCCTGAGGATGGGAGTCCAATTCCTTCCTGCTCATTATGCGGGTCTCCACCCACTGATACAACACATTATGGCAGAATGATCACTCACACACTCCTTAGAAGCCTGCTCCAGGTGCACCCTGTCACAAATGCCCCCCATCCAACACCCTAAACCAGTAACCCTTCCTTGTCATATTGCCATAAGAGCATTCCCAACTTTGTACTTTCAACTTTTCAGATGTTATATGAAAGTTCTTTGGGTGATGAAATGCAAACACAGATAGCCAGCCCTTTGGGAATATGTGAAATGACAGCTTTATTTGGATCAGAGATCTTGGAGGAGACAGTAGAATGAGAGTGGTGGAGGCGCCTTGTCTTACCTAACCTAAACTCCTGTGGAGGAGAGGGTGGAAGGACACTTGCCTTTATTGTGACCCATAGGGGAGGGGTAGGATTTTTCCATGGATACTGGAGATACTATACAGCACAAAAGGCAAACATAATAAGGGCTGTTTGGAGAAGCTGAGGGCAGCTTCTTACTATCCAAACCATATGGAAGTACCTGCACTGCTAATAATTTATACAGTGTGAAAAGGCAGAAGCAGCAAGAGGCCATTTGGAGAAGTGTCAGGGACCTTTCAGAGACGCTAAGAGTGGCCCTTATCATCCCAAACCATATAGAGGTACAGACCTTGCTAATTAATTATGCCCAGGGACAGGTTTACTGGGGTGATTGCTTAGAAGGAAACTTATGACAACCAGGCAGGATGATGAGGCACCAAATATAATTTTTTATGCCATTTCATTTCATCCTGTAGTGCTTCAGAATCATTTTTAAAATGGCTATGGCATGAGTAGTTGGGATATTTGGGAACATATTTAGGCTGTTCATTATGGCTTGAATGACCATCTTATATATGGGCACCATAAGCATACCTAGTACTAGTCCTACTAGTACTAGTCAGTGCAAAGCCTGTTGAAGCCTAGGGGTAGTGGGGTTTAACCACCAGGAAAGGTTTTGTGCAGGCCTAAAGATTGTGAAGGTTTGGGAGGAAGTATACATTTTAGGGAAATTGTTGGAGATATTTTTAATAATGTGTATATGGTATTGTATCTTTGTAAATTATATTGGACTTGCCCTGAACTGCAACGTACATGCAACAGGACGTGCTGGTCACAGCATAGATTCCCCCTCCGTAGCCAGCAGGTGAGTTGACAATTGTGGAAGGGATGGCTTACAGTTTTGCAGACTTATGGTACTGCATGGGCCCACTGAGCAGGCATTTGGTAATCTCTGCAGGGTATAATTCCAAATCTGACTCCCAGGGCTGCAAGCACTGCTGTAGGTCCTGAACTCCAACTCCTTGGTGGATTTGACTGGGGGAAAATTCTTCTCCAGCGATGAGGCCAAGGGCTGGGGTGATGTCATCTGAGGTGGTGATCATTGGAGGCCAATCCAGAGGTAAGTATCCCTCCCAAGCAGCAATCCATAAAGGATTAAATACCACTGGGCAGCTGTAGTCATATCTCTGTAGGTTTCTGTAAAATGGTTGTCATAACAGAGCTCCATTCTATGGGGTCATCGAGGATGTACCTAGCAAAGCCTTTGGCTGAGTTCCCACATGGCCACACTCTTCTTCCCTCTCCTTTGCCTATACTTCTATGCCAATTGGGTGTTAATTCTTTGTAAGCTCTCTTTGCAATCCAAGCTCTTGCTTTAGAGCAGTATGTCCAGCAGGCTGGAGCAGCAGACAATTAGCCATGCAGGTTTGATTTGATTAGACTCATAAGGCCATTAGTACTGTATGAGAATTTTATTTAGGTTATGCCTGGGTGAGAATCATTTATGTATTGGTGTCAGTGGGTCCATTTGATATATATGTTGGATGGCTTTGAGTCATTAACCACACTTAGTAGCATGTTGAGCACAGGTGGTTGAGGAGGAACAGCCAGCAATCTCTTCTGTCCCTTCTCTGGATACAATATTAGGATCAGCCAAATATTTTTTAGCATTCCAGGGCCAGCATGGTGAGATCTTGTGGGTTGGTAAGTAAGCTTATGACCCATGTTACCAGGAAAAATACTAAAGCCCAAAGCTAGGGTGAACATTGGCATCCCACTAGCTAGCGAGGAATGGCTTCTAGGGCTGCTACTTGTATCATGACAGTTGTACCTGGTGTTGTTTCTCTCTTGCTGAGAGATTGTGTAACGTTTTCTGCCAAAGCTTAGGGCTCTATGACTGTTGTTGGCCAGGCAGGTGCTGTGCTTTGTATCGGTAATAAGCACTCACAATAGGGTAAAAGGAGGTCAATTTTTTATGTGACTGGCATCCACCAGATGTGGCTTCTTTTCACCTCTAAAGGTGACTCATACCATTCCACTGCTTGGTTTGGGATCTATAATATTTACTTCTTAGAGGGTCTGATGGAAAGTGGTTCTATGTAATTAATATGGCAAGGGGAGAAAGGATTAACACCTCCCATGCAATGTGACTCCATTTATGGGATGCCAATGTTGGGATTTGGAACACAAGTCACATCCTTTATTACATATTTTGACCAGTGATGAGCCTAGAGGCAATTCCTTTTTTTTTTTTCTCATTGATTTTTTAAACAAATCAATTTCATTGATACATATTAATAAAACACAAATCCACACAAAGTGTACAATCAATGGTATTCGGTATAATCACATAGTTGTGCTTTCATCACTCCAATCATTCCTAAGGCATCTTCATTATTCCAGCAAAAATAACAATAATACTAAAAGACAAAAACAAACAAAACTCATCACCTCTCAATCTCTCTACGCTTCCTCTGCCATACATAGCTGCTATTCTGTTTCCTTCTCTCTAGTTTATTTGTATTTATATTTGGTAAAAACAGTCTTATATATGCAATATCAACGATATTCGTATTTTCCATGAGGTTTCACTATGTTATACAGTCCCAAGTTACATTTTTTAGTTTTCCTTCTAATAATATAACTGTCCTTGGGCTTTCCCTTTAACACTGCCATACACATATAATAGCTCTGCTAGTCACAAACAGCATGGTGTGCTCTCACCATTTCCATTCATTTCCAAAGATTTATAAGCAACCTTTTAACCAATTCTGCACAGATTAACCATCAGCTTTCCATTCTCTACCCTCATTCTATTTTCTGATGACCTATATTCTAATTATTAATTCCATGAGTTTACATAATATACTGAGTTCATAATATCGCAATCATACAGTATTTGTCCTTTTAGTGTCTGTCTGGCTTCACTCAACATAATGTCCTCCTGGTTTATCCATGTTGTCATATGCTTCACGACTTCATTTCTTCTTACTGCTGCATAATATTCCATCATGTGTATACACCACAATTTCTTTATCCATTCATCAGTTGATGGACAACTAGGTTGTTTCCAACTTTTGACTACTGTGAATAACACTGCTATGAACATTGGTGTGCAGATGTGTGTTCGTGTCATTGCTCTCAGTTCTTCTGGGTATAAACCTAGTAATGGTGTTTCTGCGTCAAATGACAAGTCTATATTCAACTTCCTTAGTAACTGCCAAACAGTCCTCCACAGTGGCTATACCATTCTACATTCCCACCAACAGTGAATAAGCATTCCTATCTCTCCACATCCTCTCCAACATTAAAATTTTCTGACTTTTTAATAGTGGCCAATCTAATGTGAAATAAAATCTTATTGAGTTTTGAGTTGCATTTCCCTAATTGCCAGTGATGTTGAACATTTTTTCATGTGTTTTTTCACCATTTGTATTTCTTCCTTGGACAACCGTCTTTTCAAGTCCTTTGCCCATTTTTTAATCAGGTAGTTTGTCTTTTTGTTGTTGAGTTGTATGATCTCTTTGTATATCATGGATCCTAAACCCTTATCAGATATGTTACTGCCAAATATTTTCTCCCATTGAGTCAGTTGCCTTTTCACCCTTTTGACAAAGTCCTTTGAGGTAAGTGTTTAATTTTGAGGAGGTCCCATTTATCTATTTTTTTCTTTTGTTGCTCATGCTTTTGGTGTAAGGTTTAAGAAACTACTGCCTACCACAGGATCTTTAAGATGTTTTCCTACATTTTCTTCTAGGAATTTTATTCTTGTTGCCTTTATATTTAAGTTCTTGATCCAATTTGACTTAATTTTTGTATAAGTTGTGAGATAGAGGTCCTCTTTCCTTCTTTTGGATATGGATATCCAGTTCTCCCAACACCATTTGTTGAATAAACTGTACTGACCCAGCTGGGAGTGCTTAATAGCCTTGTCAAAAATCACTTGACTGTAGATGTGAGGGTCTATTTCTGAGTCTTTGATTCAGTTCCATTGGTCAAACTGTTTCTTTATGCCAGTACTATGCTGTTTTTACCACTGTAACTAAGTAATATGATTTAAAGTCAGGAAGTGAAAGCTCTCCGACTTCATTCTTATTTTTTAAGACATTTTTGGCTATTCAGGGCCCTTTACTATTCCAGATAAATTTGATTAATGGTTTTTCGATTTCTCCAAAAAAGACTGTTGGAATTTTTATTGGGATTATGTTGAATCTGTGAATCAGTATGGGTAGAATCAACACCGTAAAGATATTTAGTCTTCCAATCCATGAACATTGAATATCCTTCCATTTATTTAAGTCTTCTTCTGTTTCTTTTAGCAATGTTTTGTAGTTTTCTGAATACAGGTCCTTTATGTCCTAGTTAACTTCATTCTTAAATATTTGATTGTTTTAGTCGCTATTATAAATGGATTTTTTTCTTATTTCCTCCTCAGATTGCACATCAGTAGTGTATAGAAACGCTATTGATTTTTTAAATATTAATCTTGTATCTTGCCACTTTGCTGAACTCATCTATTAATTCTAGTAGTTTTGTTGTGGATTTTTCAGGATTTTCTAGATATAGGATCATATCAATGAATAATGAAAGTTTTACTTCTTCTTTTCCTATTTGAGTGACTTATTTCTTTATGTAGCCTAATTGCTCTAGCTAGAACCTCTAGCAAAATATTAAATAATGGTGACAGTGGGAATCCTTGTCTTGTTCCTGATCTCAGCAGGAAAGCTTTCAATCTTTCACCATTGAGTACATTGCTAGCTGTAGGTTTTTCTTATAAACACTTTACTATATTGAGAAAGCTTCCTTCTATTCTTATCTTGTGGGGTGTTTTTTTATCAAGAAAAGGTGCTGTATTTTGTGAAAAACCTTTTCTGCATCAATTGAGAAAATTATGTGATTTTTCTTCTTCATTTTATCAATGTGGTTTATTACACTAATTGATTTTCTTGTGTTGAACCACCTTTGCATATCTGGGATAAAACCTACTTGATTGCAGGGTATAATTCATTTAATGTGATTTTGGATTCAGTTTGCAAGTATTGAAGGTTTTTGCATCTATATTCATTAGCGATATTGGTCTGTAATATTTTTTTCATAGTATCTTTGTGTGGTTTTGGTATTAAGGTGATATTGGCTTCGTAGAATGAGTTTGGTAGCTTTCTGTCCTATTCAATTTTTCAGAAGAGCTTGAGCAAGATTGATATTAGATCATCTTTGAATGATTTGGTAGAATTCACCTGTGAAGCCATCTGGTCCCAGGCTTTACATCTTTGGGAAGTTTTTGATGATTGTTTCAATCTCTTCACTTGTGGTTGGTTTGTTGAGGTCTTCTATTTCTTCTAGGGTCTATGTAAGTGGTTCATGTGTTTCTAGGAATTTGTCCATCTCATCTACATTGTCTAGTTTTTTGGTATACACTTGTTCATAGTATCCTCTTATGATCTCTCTTCTTTCTGCAGGATCAGTGGTAATGTCCTCCCCACCCCCCGTTCTGATTTTATTTGTTTGCATCTTCTCTCTTTTTTTCTTTCTCATTATAGCTAAGGATTTGTCAAATTTTTTGATCTTTTTAAATACCAACTGTTGGTTTTGTTGATTGTCTCTATTGTTATTTTGCTCTCAATTTCATTTATTTCTGCTCTGAGCTTTACTATTTCTTTCCTTTGGCTTGGTTTGGGGTTAGTTTCTTATTCGTTTTCTAGTACCTCCAGGTGTTCAGTTAGATCTTCAACTTTCTTCTTTTTTAATGTAAGCATTGAGGGCTGTAAATTTCCCCTTCAACACTGCCTTTGCGGGGTCCCATAGGTTTCGATATGTTGTGTTCTCATTTTTATTCGTCTCAAGATAGTTGCTGAATTCTCTTGCAATTTCTTCTTTAACCCACTGATTATTTAAGCGTGTGTTGTTTTATCTCCATATATTTATGAATTTTCCCTTTTTCCATCCATTACTGATTTCCAACTTCATTCCGTTATGATCAGAGAAAGTGTTTTGGATACCTTCAATCTTTTTAAATTTATTGAGACTTGTCTTGTGACCCAACATATGGTCTATCTTGGAGAAGGATCCATGGGCACTTGAAAAGAATGTATATCCTGCTGTTTTGGGGAGTAATGCACTATAGATGTCTATTAGGTCTAGTTCATCTATCACATTATTCAAGCTCTCTGTTTCTTTATCCTCTGTCCAGATGTTCTATCCAATACTGAGAGTGGTGTCTTCAACTATTATTATAGAGACATCTATTTCTCCTTTCAGTTTTGCCAGTATGTGCCTCATTTATCTTGGGGCACTCAAGTTAGGTGCATAAATATTTAGTATAGTTATTTCTTCTTGGTGAATTGCCCCTTTTATTAATATATAATGACTTTCTTCAACCCTTATAACAGTTTTGCATTTAAAGTCTATTTTGTCTCATATTAGTATCATTACTCCAGCTCTATTTTGGTTACTATTTGCATGGAATATATTTTTCCAACCTTTCACTTTTAACCTGGTTGTGTCCATACGTCTGAGGTGAGTTGCTTGTAGACAACATATAGATGGCTCATATTTTTTTAATCCATTCTATCAGTCTATGTATTTTGATTGGTGAGTTCAAGCCATTAACATTCAATGTTATTACTGTAAAGGCATAACTTACTTCATTCATTTTCTCCTTTGGCATTCTGTAGTCATATCATATTATTGTCTGTCTTTTTACCCTTTAATTTACCTTTCCTAACAATCTTAATTTCTACACTCTTCTCCAAGTCTCTCACCCTTGTTTTTTTCCTTTCAGGCTGTAGTACTCCCTTTAGTATCTATTATTAATTAGATGATGTTAGGAATAGGAGTTTTGATTTTGGTAAGACTTGTGGATTAATATTGATATAATTAATGGTTAATCACCTTCATTGGTGGAATCTTTAGGAATTGACTGAATAGGGTTATTGTATGGGGAGAGGGTAGGTGTAATGAATGACTTCCTCTTTGAGGATTTGGATTATAGGTGAGAGCCTCACATTATCTTGTTTCAGGCAATATTGTGGCATTTACCACCTTGATTAACAGGAGCAGTTCTGTGGGAGTCCCATTTGGAGTGGCCTGCCAAGGGAGACAAAGATTTTATCTCATTCAAGGCAATAGTTAAAGCATTAACACCTATAATGGGGAAAGTAAGAACAAAAGTGCCAACATTCAGGATAGCTGTTTAATAAGAATTTTTTTCCAGTAGACATAACTCCCAGGAGGATGGGAAACTAGGCAGGAGGATGGAGGGGCCTTGTAAGGTGGCCACCTGGGACTGATAAGCAAGGATCACATGACCTGCAAATAGCTCCACCCCTTACACAACTTCTAGATAGCATGAACCCTGACAATAGGGGTGAGCAAAGCTGCCCTGTAATTTGATGGGAGAAGACTCCCTGTCAAGAAATTTTTCCATGACTCAGTGTCAAAAAGGGCCCTTCTCAAGATTGGAGATGAACTCCAGTTCTCTTTGTCTGAATGGTCAAAGAAAGGCTTTGTCCATTGCATCATTTCAATTGTTAAGTAAAAATAGGAATTCATTATTTATTTGCCCATTGGGTATCTTGGTATGGATGGATAAGTTTTCCCTCTCTTTTTTTAGGTCATTAGGAGAGGGGCTCAGGGTCTTTAGTAATACTAGCCTATCACTTTCTTTTTCTTTCCCTCTGGCAATGAGAATAGCAACTCAGACTCCATGTTAAAGCCCTCTCAGTAACTAATCTGTCCCTTATTTCCCTTCCTTGTACCCTTGAACAAAATCTTTATCTGGGTGGGTATCAAAATGATATACCCACTGTACTATTCCTATTTTACACAAGAGGTTCCTTATTTCCTCTAAATCCTTGGCCTTTTTACTGATAATTCCTAGGCTGCTCAAGGCAAACACCATGAAATGGGTTGTGTTAAACAATGGGAATTTATTTGCTTACTGTTTTGAGGCCAGAGAAATGTCCAAATTAAAGCATCATCAAGGAGATGCTTACTTCCCAAAGACCAGCAGTCAGAAATCCTTGGGTCCTCTGTCACATGGCAAGGCACATGGCAGCATTTGCTGATCTCTCTGATCTCTTAAGGGTTTCATTGAATTCAGTTTCTTTCTTCCATGACTTTCTCTCTGTGTGTCTGAATTTCATTCTCTTATTAAGGACTCCAGTAATAGGATTAAGACCCATCCTGATTGAGGTGGATCACACCTTAACTGATGTAGCCCCAACAAAAGGTCCTACTTAGAGGGGAGGTCCAATATAGCAGAGCAGGGGGAGACAGGGCACACTAATCCTCCAGAAATTCTAAGAAAACAGGCAGAAACTGTCTGAGATGGTGGTGACCAGACTACAGAGACAAGGGGGCATGGTACATCAGCCAGGAAGGAGCAGGATGGGGAGACTGAGAGGCCATCACAGAAAAACTGTGAGTCAGTTGCTCTGGGGCAGTGCCTAGTGCTCATCCTCAAGGCAAGCAGCCTGAGCATGGATTAGACTGGCTGGCAGCTACAGACAGAGGGGTCAGAGAAGCCTTCCTCCTTGGGAACAAGGGGGGCAGGGCTGAGGACCAAGAGAGGCCCCTGATTGGAGAGTCATGCTTAAATGGGTCATGCTTAAATCATAATTCCAGCTGGTCAGGTCAAGGCTCCTCCCAGCCACCATAGTTTCAACAATGCCTTCAAGACGGGTGAAACTGGTAGAAGAGAAATAATTAAAAAAAAAAAAAAAACACCTAACACTCCCATTAGGTGACAGTTCACCAATGAGTGCCACCTGCTAAGCAGGAAAGCCCACTGTCGGTGAGCTGACAATACGAAAAATAAAAGGCTTTTTAGAGTCTTTCCTGACCCTCTCCCCAGGAACCTGTACTCCATTTTTGGGTCTGTGGCCCAGGTTTGATCAGTTAAACATGAGTAATGCTAAAAATTTTGAATAAAGTGAATAAAGTGTCAAAGAAGAGCCTTAACAAAAGCCAATCAACAATAAAACCCTAGGCAAGAGAGAGAAACTGATCATGAGTGTAAACTCATCAAGATAATCAGATACTTAGACATCAGCAAAAAGTTACAAGCCATACTAAGAAACAGGAAAAGATAGCCCAGTCAAAGGAACACATTAAAAAGTTGAAGGAGACACAGAATTTGAAATAACTAATCAAAGATGTTCAAACAAATTTTCTAAATCAATTTAAGGAGATGAAGGAAGAGATAAATGATATTAAGAGTACACTGGGTGAGCGTAAAGAAGAATTTGAAAATATGAAAAGAACAATAACAGAACTTACAGTAATAAAAGTCACAGTAGAAGAGATTAAAATACAGTAGAGTAATACAACAGCAGATTTGAGCAGGCAGAAGAAAGGATAAGTGAATTAAAAGACAGGACATCCAAAATCACACAAATAGAAGAACAAATAGAGGAAGAAAATGGAAAAAATTGAGCAGGGTCTCAGGAATTGAATGACAGCATGAAGCACACAAACATACATGTCATAAGTGTCCCAGAAGAAGAGAAGAGAAAAGGGGTGGAAGAGTGTTTAAGGAAATAATGGGAAAATTTTGCCAACTCTTATGAGGGGTCTTGGTTATTCGTGTCAAGGAAGCACAGCATGTATTAAAGAGAATAAATCCATACAGAATTACTCTGAGACACATACTAATCAAATTGTTAAATTCCAAAAATAAAGGGAGAATCCTGAAAGCAGCAAGAGAAAAGTGATCCATCATATACAAGGGATATTTGATAAGACTAAGGGCTGATTTTGCATCAGAAACCATGGAGGCAAGAAGGCAGTGGTATGACATGTTGTATTAGTTTTCTAAAAGCTGTTTGGAGCAATGTACCAGAAATAGGTTGGCTTTTATAATGGAAATTTATTAGGTTAAAAGCTTACAGTTCTGAGGCTGTGAAAGTGTCCAAATCAAGGTATCATAAAGAGATGCTGTCCTATCAAGTTGCAGCTGTGGGTGATAAGGCACATGGCAGGGCACAAGGCTGGTCCATTTGTCTCTCTCCTCTCTTCTGGATGTCGATGCTAGTTCTGCTTTGGGCTACTCTGACTGTGGCTTTTCTCTCTCCTGTGTTATTCTTTGAGCTCTTGGGTCCCTTCTCTCTATCTCTGCAGCTTTCTTTCTCTGCGTCTACAGCCTTTTAGTCCTCCATTGATAAAAGACTCCAATAAGATGATTAAGACCCACCCTGGGTCCCACAATCTAAGCAAAGGCCCTTAACTGATGTGAACTAATCAATAGAGATCAAATAAAAGGTGTCTTAACAGAATCTAATAAATATAGTCCTATCTACAATGGGTTTACAGGCACAAGGATGGATTCACTTTAAAGAAGAGGATTTTCTGGGGTCCATACAAAATTCAAACCAGCATACATATTTAAAGTGCTTAAAGAGAAAAACTGCCAGCCAAGAATTCTGTAACCAGCAAAATTGCCTTCAAAAAATGAAGGAGAAATTAAAATAATCACATATAAACAAAAACTGAGAAAGTTTGTAAACAAGAGACCTGCCTTACAAGAAATACTAAAGGGAGTTCTGTAGGCTGAAAAGAAAAGAGAAGAGAGAGAAATTTGGAGAAGAGTGGAGAAATGAAGATAAGTAAGGGTAACTAAAAGAATAAAAAGCAAGACAAAAATAAGATACGGCATCTGAAAGCCTAAGGATAGAATGGCTGAAGGTTACTGCCTTTGGAGTAAGCTTCAGTGTTAATGGATTAAACTCCCCAATCAAGAGATACATATTGGCAGAATGAATAAGAAAGACCCATCTATATTCTGCGTACAAGAGAATCACCTTAAACCCAAGGACACAAATAGGTTGAAAGTGAAAATTTGGAAAACAATTTCCATGCAAACAGTAACTAAAAAAGTGCTGGGGTACCTATACTAATATTGGACAAAATAGATTTTAAATGAAAAATGGTTATAAGAGACAAAGAAAGTCAATATATATTAATAAAAACAGCAATCTACCAAGAAGAAATAACAATCATAAATATTTATGCACCTAACCCTGGTGTCCCAAAATACATGAAGCAAACATTGGTAAAACCAAGGGGAGAAATAGATGTTTCTACAGTAATAGTGGGAGATATCAATACACCACTCAGCATTGGATAGATCATCTGGGCAGAGGATCAATAAGGAAGCAGAGAACTTGAATAATATGATAAAAGAAGTAGACCTAACAGACATATACAGAACACTGCACCCCAAAATTGCAGGATATATATTCTTCTCAAGTGCTCATAGATCATCCTCCAGGATAGACCACATGTTATGCCATAGAAAAAGTCTCAATGAATTTTAAAAGATTGAAATTACACAAAGGACTTTCTCTGATAACAATGGAATGAGCTGGAAATCAATAATAGGCAGAGAACTGGAAAATTCACAAATATATGGAACACAAATCAAGCAACACACTCTTAAACAATCAGTGGGTCTAAGAGTAAATTGCAAGAGAAATCAGTAAATATCTTGAGATGAATGAAAATGAGAACACAACATATCAACACTTATGGGATTCAGTGAAAGCAGTGCTGAGAGGGAAATTTAAAGCCTTAAATGCCTACATTTTAAAAAGAAAGAACTAAAATCAAAGACTTAACTGCACACCTGGTAAAACTTGAAAAAGAAAAACAACCTAATCCCAAAGCAAACAGAAGGAAAGAAGTAATGAGAAATAAATGAGATTGAGAAAAAAATAGAATTAACAAAATCTAGTTGTCTGAGAAGATTAATAAATTGGCAAACAACTAAACTAACAAAGAAAAAAGAGATAAGATGCAAATAAATAAAATCAGAAATGAGAGATGGGACATCCCCACTGACACCACAGAAATAAAAAGAATCATAACAAGATACTATGAACAACTGTATGCCAGAAAATTAGACAACTTAGATGCAATAGACAAATTCCTAGAAACAAACAAGCTGCATTGACTCTAGAAGAAATAGAAGACTTCAACAGACCAATCACAAATAAAGAGACTGAATCGTTCACCAAAAACCTCCCAACAACAAAAGCCCATGACCAGATGTTGTCACAAGTGAATTCTACCAATCATTCCAAGAAGAACTAATATCAATCCTGCTCAAACTCTTCCAGAAAATTGAAGAGGAGGAAACATTACCTAACTCGTTCTATGAAGTCAATAACACCATAATACTAAAGCCAAATATAGATGTTACTAAACAAGAAAATTACAGAACAATTTCTGTAGTGAATTTAGATGCAAAACTCCTCTACAAAATACTTGGAAATCAAATCCAACAGCACATTAAATGAATTTTTCACCTTGATCAAGTGGGTTTTATCCCAGGTATGCAAGGGTGATTCAACACAATAAAATCAATTAATGCATTACACCACATTAACAATCGAAGGGGAAAAATCACATGATATCTCTATTGACACAGAAAAGGCATTTGACTTTCTCGATAAAAACAGTTCAAAAGATAGGACTAGAATAAAACTTCCTCAACATGATAATGGGCATTTTGAAAAACCCACAGCTGACATCATACTCCATGGTGATTGATGGAAAGCTTTACCTCCAAGATCTAGAACAAGACAAGGATGTCTATTGTCATTGATCTTATTCAACATTGTGCTAGAAGTTCTTGCTAAAGCAGTTAGGCAAGCAAAAGAAATAAAAGACATCCAAACTGGAAATAAATAAGTAAAACTGTCACTGTTTGTATATGACATGATCCTATATATATTAAGTCTTACAAAATCTATAACAAAGCTACTGGAGCTAATAAATGAATTCAGCAAAGTGGTGGGATGCAAGAACAACACATAAAACTTGGTAGTGTTTCCATACATTAGTAATGAGCAATTTGACGAGGAAATCAAGAAAAAAATTCCATGTACAACAGCATCCAAAAGAATCAAATATCTAGGAATAAATTGCACCAAGGATGTAAAAGACTTACACAGAAAACTACACAACATTGCTATAAGAATTAGAAGAATACCTAAATACATGGAAGGACAGTCTGTGTTCATGGATTGGAAGCCTAAATATCATTAAGTTGTCAATTCTATCCAACTTGATTTACAGATTCAACGCAATCCCAATAAAAAATTCCATTAGCCTTTTTTGAAGAAATGGAAAAGCCAATCTTGAAATTTATTTGGAAGGGTAAGAGGCTCCAAAGAGTCAAAAAAAAAACTTTTATAATGTGGGACTTATCTAACCCCAGGACAAATTCCTGCTTTCTTCTTTCCCCACAGAGCTATGTGAAACTAGCAAAGAATGCACTGAAAAGAACAGACCTGAACTTTAAATGACCCTGGGACATAAAATACCCTAAGAGTGAAATCAAGGCGAGCAGGAACAACAAGAAAGAGGAATACCGTGTTTGAAAGAAAGCAAGAGGTCTGACCATTTCAAATTCTGGCAACATCACAAGCCTCAAGATAACAGAAACCATTAGCCAATGATAACAACCAACTTGCAATCATTAATTTGAATGTTTGCTAACCAATCCCAATGTGCCAATAGTCCTAATATCCCTAACCCTGCCTCCTTTTGTTTAATCCAATAAATATCCCTCATCTTTCCAGCTCAGGAAGACAGATCTGAGGAAATTAAACTGTCCTCTCTTTGCGAGGTTAGCCTTTGCTAAATAACCTTTTTCTCTTCTAAAAAAAATTAATAATAAAGGGGAGTATAACCTCTGACTAAAGCAGATTTATTGTTATTGTAGTTATTATCTTGTGTTACTTGAGTAATTTTTAACATTGATTTAAAAATAATAAAAAATAATATTAATAAAATAGAGATACCTGGTGTAGAGAAGTAGAAGCAGTGATGTCACCCATAAATCAAGAAATGGGTCTATCCATGGAGACAGCATCCATGTTGTCAGCCAGGATGTCTTAACATAGGAAGCTCCTCAGGGACATCTCCATTATGGACCAATATATATTGAGAACGTCACTTTTCTTTTCCACTATTTCAGATTGAGAAATGAGACAAGGATGGAACAGGCCAAGCTACAATGTCATTGAGCCAGCCCCATGACCCTCCACTCCATGTCTCTCAGCACACCAAGGCTTGGACAGATGTTCAATAGCACATTGTTGCCTTATTGCAGGGGTTCTTAACCTTTTTTGTTCCATGGACCCCTTTGCCAGTCAAGTGAAATGAATACTACTGTAATTTATTTATTGCATACATTCATAAGTGAAGGAAATGCTAGATTTCAATTAGAGGTCAAAGAAAATAAAGAAAATAAGTTGATTTTCTTCAAGTCAAGCTCACAAAAACCCCTGAAATCTGTCCACAGACCCCCTTGGGAGTCCGTGGACCCCTGGTTAGGAACCCCTGCCCTATGGTGTTGAGGTCACCAATCAGAGATTTCCCCGAAGTCAGCTTGGCAGGAAGAAATGTCTGAGTTGAACCTCAGGATTTAAATCCTCCTTGTTCCGCAGGACCAGCTCTGCTGCCCTCTGCTGGGCCCTGACCTTGGCTAGATTGCATGGTTCCTGAGAAATGCTTAGAAGATATATCCTTCTATAAGTGAAAGCATTTTCTGTTATAATTATTATAACATAAGGAAGTGTAAGATGGTGGCAAACCCCACATAATCATACTCCAAAGTGACAATGTAAAGGACAAGAACATTTTTTAAGAGCAATGTGTAAACTTGTATAAAAATATTTGAAATATTTTGTAAAAAAAAACAAAGTCCTTCTTACAATGGGTTTATACCCACGGGAATAGATTAGATTTAAGAACATGTTTTTCTGGCGTGCATACAGCTTCAAACCACCACGCCCCAGGTACAGGGATGACCCCTTTCCCTTTTAAATATAGTGGGACCCTGTGGTCATGGATAAATTTAGCATGGAAGCTGGGAGGGTCCCAGAGTTAATTATGTAATTTGGATTCCTTGGCAATGCTTGCTAATTGTCTCATCTCCTGGGGGACAATTCGGACTCTGTGTTGAATACCCTTAGTAATCATTTAGTCACCGTTTCTCCCTCCTTCTGAACAAAATCCTTAAGAATGGTTTGAATTTCTAGTCTGGTAAAATTTCTGGGTTTGGTTTCAGTATCCTCCCTGTCCGAGGTTTGTTTGACCTTGTAGTTCATTGCCAGAAAAAATTGGGTGTGTGGGAGTCCCTCCACCCTGTCTTATATTCTAACACCTCTCTCTCCAGGGTATCCCAATTGACGTCAGAAGGGTTAGGGTCCTTAGCTAAGGACTGGAGCCTCTATAACCAAGGAGGTAGAGTGGAAGACAAAAATCAACAGCAGCAGAGATTGCTGCAACAGAGGAGGCACTTGCCTCAGCAGCACTTCCTGTTGGAGGGGTGCCATGGAGAACTTCGTTAGAGTTACCCCCATTACATGTTTAGGGATGGACTGATTACTCCCTCTCCTGACTCTACTCACCGACTGTGAGCCTGGCATTGTATCACCCTCTCTGACCTTTGCCAGGGAGGCATTATGCCTGTTAGCCTGTGTCTCTACCACCTAGATAGAAGTAGAGCTCTACTATCTTGGTGGGCCCCACCAGCTTAAGGCTTCCACCTCACACCAAAACTTCTGTAACTTAATAGCCAATATAGTCCTGACCACTACTGAGAATCCAGGTCACCCTGAAATAGTGGCCCGTTGTTCAGGGCTCTGTCCCCAGGAAGGGCAGCCAAGACGCTACTTAAGGCCACTATGGGAGACACACCTCCATACACCAGAGCCTGCCTACAATCTGCTGCAGGGGAGCCCAACAGCACTTTGTACTTCCTACAGCCATTGCAATTTAGGGAGAGACCCCACAGCAACACTCAGCACAAGCAGCACAAAGCAGTGCAGAGCAGCACCAATGAATGCCAGCAAGCAGTGGAGCCTTCCCAAATAGTGCTAGCGACTTGGAACCACAGGTTCATTAGGAAGAGCAGCATAAAGGCATTCCCACCTGGCCACTATTTATCAATGCTATACTGTCCTGCTGACTATACCAATTGTTTTGAATGTTATGTGAAGGTTCTTTGGGTGATGTGACACAGACATAGATAGCCATTCAGCCGAGAATATATGAAACAACAGCTTTATTAGATCAAAGAATCTGGAGGCGGAGAGGGGAGAATGAGGGTGGCAGAGGGGCCCTGTGTTACCTAACCAAGTTCCTGCTAGGGTCTGTGGAGGAGAGGGGGGAAGAACACGTGTGGGTCCTGGGCTCTTGCCTTTATTGTGACCCAGAGGGGAGGGGTAGGATTTTCCCCTGGGTTGGAGGATTCAAACCATACAGCACAAAAGGCAGAAGCGGTAAGGGCCGTTTGGAGAAGCTGAAGGAGTTTCTTATCATCCAAACCATATGGAAGTACCTGCCCTTCTAGTAATTTATGCCGCACAAAAGGGTAGAAGTGACAAGGGACCTTTTGGAGAAGCCGGGGTGGTCTTTATCATTCCAAACTAGAGGTGAGGTGCAGGCCTTGCTAATTGAGGTTATGCCCAGGGCAGGGCTAGTTGGGGTGGTTGCTTAGAAGGGAAACATATGATTAGGCCAAGCAGGATTACAAGGTGCCAAATATAATTTATTTTATGCCTTTAGGGGTAGTGAGGCTAGAGAGGAGAAGATGAGTAGGAAAGATATCATGGAGGTGACTACAACCACCTTAGCCAATGGTTGATTATAGGCAGTGAAGGAAGGGGCAAAGTTAAAAAGGGCTTTCAAACTTGCTGCTTATAAGTACCAGCTTCCCCCTTCTTTTATTTGTGCAGTTGAGTTAGGAGGTGGGGGTTGCGGCTAGTACAGAAGATTATATTTGGCACTATCATACTTTATCACGTCCATTTCAACCCATCATTCCAGCCTGTAGAGAATTTTCTGAAGCTTTGATTCACTGTCATTTTATGTATCTACTAGTCCTTCAGGATTCATGTAATTTGTAAATTCTTGAGAGTCAGGTTGCTTGTATTTAATTCTTGGTTAAAGAATTAACCAAGCCTTACTAGCTGTGTGACCTTGGTAAACTATTTCACTTCTCCAAAGCCACAGTTTCCTCAACAGCATTTTGGGAATAAAATTAGTATCTACCTTATAGGGTTGATGTGAGGAAAAATGAGTTAAGCATGAAAATGTCTCAGTGCCTGTCACATTATAAATACTTGATCATGACAGTATCATTATTGTTCAGGGCAGTTTGACTGAGTACTTAAATTGTGCCAGAGAGTCATCCAGAAGCTCTGGGGAAAGCAGAGAAGAATTAGGTTTGCTCTCTGGGAGAGCAATGTCTAACTCATCACAGAATCCAATAGACTCAGGACTGTAGTAGAAAAAGAGTCAGAATGTTGTAGGAGCAAGTAAGAAAGAAGAGGAAGGAATTGAATCTCATGAGGTGAGGTAAGGGTGGGTGACAGAAAGAAAAATCTCTTTTTTGGGCAGGATGTGCCTGGCCTTTCCTTAGCAATGGGACATTTGTGGCCACAGCCTACTAAGCCAGATATATGAAATTCTGGAGTCCTTTTGTGGACAGGAGGAGGACTCTAGAGGCTAGAAGACTTGCTACAGTTCCTCTCCAGCTGGGATCCTCATCTCCAAGACTTTTTATTTAAATTAAAGTAATTATTTTGTATAGACTATGAAAGAAATACTGTATCAGTAAGGGTTTGGTTGCAGACATTAGAAACCACTATAGGTGCTTAGAGAAAACGGGTTTATTATATCAGATAGTGGGTGGTTTTCAAAATTGTTGGAATGGCTAGCAGAGCAGATTCTAAACTGAGCTTCCAGGAACATTTCCAGCCTCTAGAACCACACTGCCTTTGCCATGATCAACATCAGCAACTCAGTCCCAAATTCAATTGCATTTGATTGGAAGAATTAAATAACATGTGGAAACCTAGTTGCAAAAGGTTCTGAGAAATGCAGACTTTAGCTTCCCACTCTGCAATGCTGGAAGGCACTTAAAAAGGATGCTGAAATGAATGTCAAGGAAGCCAGTTCACAATATGCACCACACGTACCAATTCCTGAAAATCAGTAAAGTATAAAGAAAAAGAAAAAGCATTCATAATTCTACCACACAGACACAACTACTATAATATTTTGGCATGTTTCCTCCAGAAAGTTTGAGCCAATTTATGCTCTTACCAGCTGTGCTCAATATCTTCTGTTTTCCCTTCCACACACATTTACCACTCTTTTCCACCTTTCTCTGTGCCTCTTGAAGCTGACCTATATGGATTACATCTACAGCACTTCCTTGCCCAGTGTGTCCCAGTTGTGTTTGGCCAATGGGAAAATCTGGCAGGAGATCAGAAGGATGGAGGACAAGATAAGGGTATTTATTTCCTGACTTCCTTCTTGTGCAGTCACTGTGTCCTTCAATTGAATGTCACAGCTCCTCTCAAGGCAATCCTGTATTCAGAACTCTCTCCTTTCAGATTTTGATAACTGCTCCCTCCCCTTGCCCCTTTAGGCCCCACTTCATGATCTCTTGTAGTTTTCCTACACTCTTCCCACATCTTTGTAAGAAGTACCTTTATTAAACTCTCCTCACAACCGATTTGAGTGTGTCCTCTGCTTCCTTCAGGGGTTCTATCAGATACATGAGTGCCCATTCCCATCACTAGCATTATTCTCACATTCTCCAAGAATCTGTCTTCTCCCCTTGGCCTTGGCTAAGATTGCAGGACCTCTGAGGACCCAGGCCCTGTCTGGATGTCTGTATGCTTGCCCTAGCAGTGGCAGAAGAGACGCTGAGACTGCTGGTTCTTGAGCCCTAAATCTAAGTTGATACTGCTATGTATAGACAGTCCTGCTCACCTCTCAGGTACCACAGAGCATGGGTCTTCCATTCCCTTCTATTTTTTCTTTAATTTTTTAATTTTGAAATAATTTCAAATTTACAAAACAGTTGCAAAAATAATACAAAACCCATGTAGAGAACTCCAACATACACCCATTCCCAGATACCCAGAACATTTTGTCACATTTTTTAGTTTTATTTTAACAAACAATCCTCATCCCCCTTCCCCCCTTCCATGGTAACCTCTAATCTGCTTTTTATCTCTGCAAATTTTCTTTTTCCAGTCATCTCTTATAAGTGATATCATGCATTTTTTGTCTTTATGTGTCTTGCTTATTTCACTGAGCATAATTTTTCAAGGTTCTTCTATGTTATAGTTTGTCTCATAACTTCATTTATTCTTATGACTGAATAGTATTCCATTGTATATACGTACCACATTTTGTTTATCCATTCACTTCTTGGTAGACATTTGTGTTGCTTCCAGCTTTTGACCATTGTGAATAATGCTGCTATAAACATTTGGTATAGAAAGTATGTTTCCAACCTTGTTTTCGCTCTCTATGGGTATATACCTAGAAGTGGGATTTCTGGGTCAAATAGTAATTTTATATTTAACTTTTTGAGGAACCACCAAATTGTTTTCCACAGTGAGTATACCATTTTACATCCTCAACCAACAATGCACTAGAGTTCCAATTTCTTTGCATCCTATCTGAATTAGTCAGCCAAAGGGGTGCTGATGCAAAATACCAGATCTCTGTTGGGTTTTACAAAGGGTATTTATTTGGGGGTAGAAGCTTACAGTTACCAGACCATAAAGCATAAGCTACTTCCCTCACCAACGTCTGTTGCCACATGTTGACACAAGATGGCAGACAATATCTGTGAGGGTTCTGTCTTCCTCCTCCTCCCAAAGTTCTGTGGTCCCAGCTTCTTCTAATCTCAGCAGCAGGTTGGAAAAGTCTCAGCTCTCTCCCAGGGCTCGTTTCTCTCCTGGCTCAGCTGCTCAGGGCTCTGGTCTAAGCAGCTGCAAACTCTCAGGTGAATGGCTCCTCTCTCTTCCAGGGGCTGCAGGATCCTGTCTAATGAGCTGTCTCTCTTCCTCTGTGTTCTCCTTCTCCATGCATTTACTTCCCAGGGTTCCAGAGTCAAAACTCTAACCTCTCTTCTTTGTGATGTGGTTTCTCTGTCCTCCTGATGTGGCCCAGTCAAAGACTTACTCATTATTTAATCAAGTAAAAGTGAAACCTCTGACAGACCAGTTTACAAACAATCAGTATTTCTTTTTGGAATTCATCAATATCAAACTGCCACACTATCCAACACTTTTTATTTTCTGTTCTTTTAATAATAACCATCCTCGTGGATGTGAAGTGGTATCTCATTGTGATTTTAATTTGCATTTCGCCAATGTCTATGTGGATCAACTTTTCAAGTGTTTATTGACCATTTTTATATCTTCTTTGGAGAAATGTCTATTCAAGCCCTTTGCCACTTTTTAATCGGGTTGTTTGTCTTTTTGTTATTGAGTTGTAAGAGCTTTTTATATATTCTGAATATTAAACTCTTGTCTGATATATGGTTTGAAACTCTCTATTTTCTACTATTCTGTAGGTTGTCTTTTTATTTTCTTCATTATCAATTGACATTTATCTGTTGTTTCTTTTGTTGTTCCTGCTTTTGGTGGCATATCTAAGAATACATTGCCAAATTCCAGGTCATGAAGATTTGCCCCTATGTTGTCTTCTAAGAGTTTTATAGTTTTAGCTCTTGTATTTAGGTGCTTAATCCATTTTGAGTTGATTTTTTTATATGGTGTGAGGTAGGGGAGTCCTTCTGAGGGAAATTGCCCACCCTCAGCTTCTGCCAAGGGGACGGGCCCTAGGCCACAGGATCACCTCTCTGGTGTGAGTATAACTAGTTGGATCAGGTTGGCTGTCTGACCAAAGGGCAATCAACAAGACTGTTCTTTACAAGGAATTCTGTCCAAAAGGGAATCTGTATTTGGAAATAGAGAAAATCAAGCAGCTAGTATGGGAGTTGAATCTGAAAGAATGAAAATAAAGGCTAAGTGAATATTTATAAACTCCAGCTGCTGGGGTCCTTAGAGTAGCTTGGGACAAAGTTCCAACCTCCAAAAGGCCTAATCATCTTAAGGTTCTGACTCTTCAGTTTCCATAATATGCCTTTCCTTATTGCTCTGTAAACATATTAACTGCACAAATTGAGCTAGCCTGAGTGGCTCACTGTTTCTTGAAGGAAAAAATCCCTGCCTGGAATGGTATCCTAAACAATCTCATTTCTTGCTTTATCTCTCTTGAGACACAAAGGCCCAACCTTACTTTTATTCATCCCATATAACTAGTCCTTGGACCCAACCATCCCCCATCCCTCCACTACCTCCCAGTCTGAATCCTTTGGATCCATGCTCCATATACACACCCCACAAGCTCCATAATATGGATCCCTCATTATCTATTAGTGTTAAGCCACTTAGATTTGGGGGAGTATTTTTTACTGTAGTACACCCTAGCCTACCTTGATAAATAGCTATTCTGAACACAATCTTCAATCTTACCCAGCTTTCTCTGAAGAGTACACTCTGGGCCTGGAAAAAGATGTAAGCAGTTGTTTACCAGGGTCCTTGTGATTGTCCTAAAGTAATTAAAATCATGATTCCAGAGATGTAACCAGGCATATTTCTAGAAGTTCTATGTGATTCCTTTTCAAACCTGTTTGGGGATTGAAAGTTTTTAAATGGCATATAGTATATAACATATATATATAATAAACTACACAAATATTAAGTGTATAGCTTGATAAGTTTTTAGAGAGCACATCTGTATAACTACCAACCAGATCAAGATATAGAACATTACCAGAAGCCTTCCTTGTGTCCCCTTCCAGATGGTAACCATCCCAAAGTAACTACTATCCTGAAATCTATCACCATATATTATTTTGCTTAATTTTAAACTTTATATAAATGGAATCATACAGTATGCATTTTTTATCTCTGGCTAATTTTGCTCAACATTATGTTTGTGAGAGTCAACCAAATTACCTTGTGTAGCTCTAGTTCATTCATTTTAAATG
This sequence comes from Tolypeutes matacus, assembly GCA_026826555.1. Lineage (NCBI taxonomy): Eukaryota > Metazoa > Chordata > Mammalia > Cingulata > Chlamyphoridae > Tolypeutes > Tolypeutes matacus. The sequence goes on from JAKSZT010054532.1 coordinate 1,660,590, forward strand.
TTGAATGGTATTCCATTGTATGGATATTTCACAATTCTGTTTTATTGTTGATGGACATTTGATTTCCAATTTGGAAACATTTTACTGTTATGAACATTCTTATAAATGTCCTTTAGTGCATATATATATGCATTTCTGTTGCACACATATCTATGAGTGGAACTGTTGAATCACAGAATAAGTGTATATTCAGCTTTAGTGGAGACTGCCCAACATTTTTCCACCAGGAGTGTATAAGAATTCCAGTTACTCCACAGCTTCCCTAACACTTGATATGGAAAGATTTTGTTTCTTTGTTTGTTAACCAATTATGGTGGACATGTTGTGATGCGTCACTGTGGTTTCAGTATATGAATACAATGAGTAAACTCATGGAGGTAAACTCTAAAGTATAGGTTACTAGGAAATACAATGTGTGTTGAGAAGGTGGAGCTGATCCTTAACGCATGTAGAATTTTTAATAAGGTTGATTGTTAATATTTGGAAATTGATAAAATTGATGTTAACACATTATCGCGAGTATAACTAACACTGCTGATTTATAAATGTGATTGTGGCTGAAAGGGGTCATCTAGGGATGTAAATGTCAAATGAAAGGAGGATAGAAGATAATCTAGGGACTGTATAACATGGTCTTTTTGGTGGTGGATGAGGATTGTAGTTAATAGTTCAAATACAAGAATGTTCATCTGTTACAAGGTGTTAGGATTATAGTGATACATGGTAAAAATACAACTAATGTAACTTATGGAGAATAAATAACAGTAATATTGTAATATTTTTGCAGCAATGGAAAAAGATACTATATCAATTCTAAGGGTCAACAATAGGAGAATATAAAGGGGTATGGGATTTTTCCTTTTGGAGTAATGAAAATGTTCTAAAATTGAATGACTTGGTGACAGCACAACTCTGTGATGAAACTGAGAGCCACTGAGTATACACTTTGGATGGATTGTACAAGGCATGGTACTATATAACACAGTGAACCCTGTAGTGGTTGATGGACTGTGGTTAAAAGTACACATATCAAAAGATTCTTTCATTAACTATAACATATATACAATACTAAAACATAATGTTGATAATAGGGTGTTTTGTGGGGAAAATACACCAAATGTAAGATATGAAGTGTAGTTAGGAGTAATATTTTGATGATGTTCTTTCATCATTTGTAGCAAATGTCCCATAACAATGCAAGGTGTTGGTGGTGGGGTGAGGTATGGTAATCCTCTCTGGTATGCATAATTGTTTTGTAAACTAACAACTTCTCTAATTTAAAAAAATGAAAATAAAATGTAAGGTCCTCTCAAGACTTTTCTGAGCATGGGTCTTGTCCTGTGCATGAACAGGTAGTCTAATGAATTCTCTCGTTTACACCAAAACTCCAAATGCTCCTCTTCTTCCAGGAAATTGACAATCTTTCCTCCTGGTCTCAAAAGCTCTATTTTATGTCTTCAAGCCAGTAATACTTTGCCTCAGGCAACTACTGTTTGTTTTATTATAGCATGTTAGCTGCCCTGTGAGCTGCTTCTATATCCCAAGCAAGTTCTGGGAATGGCCAGATAATCATCCTGGTTCAGTCCTTCAGACTGCCATCAGATAAATTGGTACAAACATACATTCACCCCAAAATGTGCATAAGGATTACTCCATTCTCTCTGGAACTGAGACCAAAGATCCACACTGGGAGCACAGGTTGACTCACACTGACCCAAGGAGGAGATGGGGGAAGGGCCAACAAAGGCACCACTGCCATTCTTAAGTTGCTCTTTTTCATGATTCAATACTAACCCGTTTACAGCAACCTTTTAACTATTTTCCAGAGCTCTGAGATGGATGGTTCTGCCAGATTTTGCTTGTGGTTTAAAAATGTTGCATGTCATGGGGTGGGAAGGTGGAACCCTAAAGCATCTCATTCCATCATCTTAGTGATCTCATCTTCAGAATGATCTTTTAGAAACACAAATTTGATCACTCATGACTGTTTCATGCTCTTCAATATCCCTCACCAGATAAGATCCATATCTCTTAGTTTAGTACCATAGGTCTTCCATGATTTGACCTCTGTCTTCTTCTTTAGCCACATCGCTTGTACTCCCTACTTTTCACCCTCCATCCCACTCATCCCAAACATTTGGAAGTTTTCTGACTGCATTAAGCTCTCTCACTTTCCTGGGCCTTTTTCAGAGGCTGTTCCTTTTTTCCTGGAACATTCTACACCTTGCTCTTTGCCTGCCTCAATCCAAATTGTCTTTCCTAACTCAGCTCAGCCATCCTCTGCACCCAGGGTTATCCTCCTACATCTAGAATTCAAATTGGATTCAAATTATTTGTCTGCATGTCTGGCTCTTGTATTGAACTGTGAGCTCCGTGAGTATTTATTTCTATTTCTGCATTGTCTAATGTTTCAAAGGTATTTGGAAGGAAGGAATGAAAGGGTGGGAGAATGTGGGGCTGGCTCGCTGCTGGGCATGGTTGTGGGATTGAGTTAGAAGGGAACACATCCATTTGAATAGGTGCATATCCGTTATTTGTTGTCCATTCTGCCCAAGGTAACAAACTGCACCAGGCTTTCCTGTTAGCATCTAGATATTTGTGTTCAGGGAAAGAGGAGGAAGTAGAGTTGAGGTAGCCAGCACAGACTGTCAAGGTCTTGTACAGGCAGGGCAGAAAGTGGGACTGTAGATTATTGTGTCCATAGTGCCTGCATCTTAAGAGTAATTGCCAGAATTATGCCTGCAGATGAAGACCAAGAGGGTGAGTTAGAGAATTGGAATGGAACCAACTTTTAGAACAAGGAGCCAAGTGAAGGCTGAACAAAAGACAACAGGTTTACGTGTGTGTGTGTGTATGTGTGTGCATGCATATGATTGAGTGGTTCTCTGTTTTATAGCATGAACCATGCAACATGTCCTGCCCAAACCACTGCTGACTGAATTAGGGGCCACAGCCTCCTGGGGGTATAAGAAAGATGTGCTAAGAACAGATTTCTAGGTGATGATGAAGACAGAGCTGGCACGAGAACAAGATTTCACTACCATCATTACTGCCAAGGGCCAGAGCCTCTCTGGCACCACTGTCTATGCCCTCTTGGGTAATCCTCATGGTCCCTCTCTCTGAAAGAGAAGATCCAAATGGTTCTGTTCATTACTAGCAAGTAGAAGTTGTGCATGTAGGGCAAACTTTTCTCAGTCATGCCAGGCTGCCCCACAGGTCACTGGCTGTCCCTAGCATTGCATTTGGTTCAGGTGCCAATTACTGGTCTAGTCAGTTATGACCAGAGTTGTGGGTTACGTGATATAAAGCACAGTGACCTATGCTGAAGCAACCTACCATCTAGAACCTACTTTTCTCATAAAGGGGCAGAATAACTGCTAATCCCTTTGACATTATGGCCTGCCTAAACCTGTTGCATTTGTATAGAAGGGCAGATACATGCAGGGGACCAGGATGACCAGGGAGGGACTCACTGTACCCTCTACAGAGGGATATTCGAAATTTCCTGGATTGTCCGAACCTGGTGTGAGATCTTCTCCACTTATATTTAAGTAAATATGAGTGGATACTTATATATAAGTCTGTAACTGACTCTATGGGAAGCTAATGGTGAGTAAATAGGAAGATCTTTCTGCTATTTTTCTTAAAATTCTCCTCACTTGACTTCTGGGACATGCCTGCCTTTACTACTGGTTCTCTCCATCCACACTTCTGACTTTATTTTTCTTCATGAGCTCCTCTCACTCTCCCACCTCCTTATCCTAGTGCACTTCTTTCTTAGTACATTTTTTTCTGGGTGCTCTCAGCCACTCCTACAGCTTTAGCTACTGCCTGTGTTGAATGATTTCAGTGGTATCCCACTCTAAGAAATTGGGGGTTAGAAAAATAAGGTTAGCCTCTGAGATGTAAGCTAATTAAATCAACGTAATAATTAGATCAGACAAACTGTCTCTTTCCTCATGGGATCAGCTACCAGACTTGCTATTTAATTAGTGGTATTAATGCATGGAATAAGGAAAGAAAGTGTTAACAGAGCACTAGAAAAGGGAAGGTCAGGCACTTGGCACTTTGGTTGGGTGTGCCCACTGCTGCCCAAGAATGAGAGTCTTGGAATTTGGTGCTTACTAAGCTGCATTCTCTGCTGTGGGGTAGAAAAATTCCCCAAGCCATCCCTCAAGACTCTCTCCCTCACTTTGCATTGTTGCCATGTCTTTCCAGCAACATTCTGGATGCCAGAGACGAGCCATGATACCAGGAAAGAAATGCCTTAGATAGAGAACATGAACATTCTGGTGCCTGCAGAGGAAAAGCCACCATTAGAAATGGAAGTATGGATTATCACATTTGCGGGTGTACTGAGAAAATTATGCATCCAGGCCAAAAATGCTGGCCACCAGACTTGGGAATATACTAATTCAACTCAAGACAATAATGCTTATTGAGATTCTTAGTGGCCAATATTTTAAAACTATCTGGGCCATACCCTCTATGAGGGCTGCTGCTGGCACACACAGAGACTTTGTTCAAATGAAAAATAAAGTCCCTCTAGGTCAGGGGTTCTTAACCTTTTTTGTTCTACAGACCCCTTTGCCAGTCAGGTGAAAACCACGGACCCTTTACTAAGCCCACACTATACTGTGTATTATTTAATAAATATATCACAACTGCACCAAAACGGCCCCACATGAATAATGTGGTTTTTTTTTTATTATTTCAATTCAAGCTCACAGACCCCTTGTTAAGAATTCCTCCTCTAGGTGGATGAAATACTCAAAAATGCTCCCTCTGGGTCGACCAATTAGTAAAAAGCACTCTTCCTTGGGCTGAGATAACCCCACATGGCTTCATGATTGAAGCACAGAATATTCAGCCCCACTGTGCCCACTTGACTGGTACCATTGTTTGTACAGGGCACAACTTACACAAAGCTACACAGAAGCACTGCCCTCTACCTGTTTTGAGTCTTGGCAATTCATGGATCTGTATATTCTGAAATCTCTTTCCTGAGCTCCAGTCCTGAGTCTGTCTGGATGCCCAGGAATTTCAACCTTTACATGCCCAAAATTGAGTTTATCATCTTCCTCCCCAAATCTATTTTCTAGTAATTTCAGAGTCCTTACCATGTGCCAGATACAATGTTAAGGACTGTACATATATAACTCATTTAAATCTCACAACAACCCTATGAGTTAGTTACTATAATGATTACTATTTTATGACTAAAGAAACTGAGGCTTTCTTGAAGAGTTAAAATGATTTGCTCAAGGTCACACAACTCATAGGTGGCAGAACTGTCATTCAGACCCAGGAAGTTAAATTCCAGATCCTGTGCTCTTAACCCCTAGGCATACTGCCATCTATAGTCTGCATTCTCAGTGAATGGCACCATGAGCAAGCCAGTCAAACTGGGCCAGAAATCTGGGAATCACATTGGGTTACTCCCACCTCTTCTCCTTTTCTAATCAATGTCTTAGTACTATTGATTATAAATGTTTCTCCTATCCAGCCACTTCTCTTCATTCCCACAACCACTATCCCAGACTAAACCCTCCTCATCTTTTACTTGTATCACTGCAGCAGTTTTCTAAGGGTGTCCCTCTCTGGTCTCACGTTCCTGCCTTCTATCTTCTAGGCTGTTCTTCCATTCCTTACACCGTCATCAGAATGAGTTTTCTGAGTAAACAAAACAAAACAGGGTGTGTGCGTGCGGCTGCATTGGGCTGCAGGAGAAGATGGCGGTCTCCACAGACAAATTATGAAAACAGAATATATAGCCTGAAAGTAGAATGTGGACCTAAATACCCAGAAGCTCCTCCATCAGTTAGATGTGTAACAAAAATTAATATGAATGGAATAAATGATTCCAGTGGAATGGTGGATGCACGGAGCATACCAGTGTTAGCAAAGTGGCAAAATTCATATAGCATTAAAGTTGTACTTCAAGAGCTAAGACGTCTAATGATGTCCAAAGAAAATATGAAGCTTCCACAACCACCAGAAGGACAAACATACAACAATTAATTTTAGTGGATTTCAAACTTGTCTTAAATCAACAACCTTCTACTCATGTTAATGTCCTGATTAAGTATCACAACGCAAAATACCCACACATTAAGTAAAAGAATTCCAGCTGGTAAACATAACCTGGACATTTGTAAGAATATATTTAATATATGTACACCCATTATGTTTTCAGGTAACAGGAGGAAAAATGCAGCACAATTCTTTTTTCTCTTATGACGGCACTGTCATATAAGCATAAACCTGGAGTACTCAAAGTAGAATTCAGGTTTGCAAGATGAAATGACAAGAAGTGTCAGATTACTGTGGAAGGATATGTGTGTCTGAAAACTAATTTGAAGAAGGAAAAACATAGATGGCATGCTTTATCCACTTGCTTAGGGAAAGAGCTGCAGTTAATTGTTTAAAGTAGCAGGTACAATGAATATTGTTGCAAATTGTGTTAATTTTTGAAGCAGTGTGGGTGCTGACTACTAATCAAAAATACGTTCAGGATTGTCTTGATACCTGTATTTATAATAAAAAAAAAGTTGGGGGGGTGTCAATGAATTTCTGTTAAAAGCCGTTCCTGTGTGTTACATGTAACAGACATGGTAAATACTTGTTTACAGTCTTTGTTTAACAAACCATGCATTTAAGTTTAAGTGAAACCAACAAAAAGGAAATAGGTGTATGGATATGTGATTTTGAGATAAAAGTTAGTCTTAAAATGTAAATAAAATGTGGAAAGTGTCCTCAAAAAAAAAAAAAAACAGATCTAATATACAGTTAAAGAAGGAGGGTGTGGTTATTTCCTCTATACCTATCCTCCATCCTGAGTCACCACTGATGTTAGTAAAGGAGTTTAAAAGGTATGAGTGCACAATGACAAAGCACAGGAGATGTGGCATCGGAAGACAAGAGACCTTCACAAATTTAAAGAATCTGAAAATTGGATGGAGAAGTGGTTACTGAGGAGGCAGGAAAACACAGGTGACCCACAAAAGAATGACTATGAGACTTGCCTCAGACTTCTATAAACATCTCTGGATGCTAGAGAACCAAAGCAATAATAACCTTCAAAGTTCTGAGGTATTTCTATACGCTCCATTCCCCACACCTCCCACACCATTCCACATAAACATCCTTCATTAGTATGGCACATTCATTGCAGTTGATAAATGCATCCTGGGGCTTTGCCACTGAGCATGGGAGAGGGAAAGATAGGTGTAATATGGGGGCATTTTAAGGACATTGGAATCTTCTTGCATGATATTGCAGTGACGGATACAGGCCATTATATATTTTGTCATAACTTACAAATTTGCACGAGACAGAGTATAAACTATAAGGCAAACTACAATCCACGGTTAGTGGCAGTGCTTCAATATGTGTTCATCAATTGCAACTAATGTACCACACTAATGAAGGATGTTGTTAAGGAGGGAAAGTGTGGAAGGGGGAGGGGGACTTATGGGAATCCCCTATAATTTTTACGTAACATTTATGTAAACTGAAGTTTCTTTTAAAATAAAAACATAAATAAATATTTTTTTAAAAAAAAGAAGTAAAGTTCTGAGGGAAATAATGGTTTCTAGAAATGCAAAGTGTAAGAAAAATATGTATTTAACACCATCTTTATTAGTTTCCTGTGGCTGCTGTAACAAATTACCACAAACCTGGTGGCTTAAAATAACAGAAATTTGGGGGACAGATGTGGCTCAAATGGTTGGGTGTCCATCTCCCATATGGAGGGACCTGGGTTCGATCCCTGGGACCTCCTGCTAAAAAAAAAAAAAAAGATCAAGTAACAAAATAACAGAAATTTATTCTCTCACAGTTCTAGAGGCCAAGCGTCTGAAATCCGAATCACTGGGCTGAAATCAGGGTGTCAGCAGGGCTGTTTTCCCTCTGGAAGCTCTAGGGGGAAATCTGTTCCTTGCCTTTTCCAGCTTCTGATGGCTGCCAACATTCTTTTACTGTGCTCATATCACTCCAATCTCTGCCTCTGTAGTCACATTGTCTCCTCCTCTTCTATATGAGTTTTGAATCCCACTTCCTCTCTCTTATAATGACATAATAAGAGCATTTAGGACCCACCCGGCTAATTCAAGATTATTGCCTCATTTCAAAATTCTTAACTTATCTCACACCTGCAAAGACCCCTTTGCTAAGTAAGGTAACATTCACAGGTTCCAGGGATTAGGATCTGGATAACCTGGAGCCACCATTTGGCTTGTTTACTTTACCAGGTCTGAGAACCAGGTCTGGTAACATGGTGGTGTTCAAAAAATGAGAGCTTTTGTTGCAGTTGTCATTCATCTACTCTCTCCCCTCATTTATCTCACTTCTCTATTTTCTCAAACACCATTCACCCTTCAAATCTTCATTCAAACTCCAGCAACTCCTGGAACTCATGCTTCCTGGTTGGAAGTGAACTCCTGACCTTGACACATAGCCCTCAACCACTCTCACATCTGTCACATCTCCTCAGTTTGCATCTTTTGATGCTAGGGTCCATTTCTCATATTTCATTTCAACAAACTTTTTTGAGCTTTTATTTTGTGTCATATAGTAAACTTGTCAAGCAAATGGTAATTTTAGACTTTGATAAATGATACAAAGAAACTTAAAAAAAGGTAACAGCCTAGACAATTATTATGGTTGGGGAGTGTGACAGTTTGAAGCTTGGTAGATCCCAGAAAATCCTGTTCTTAAAGATAATCCATTTCTGTGCATGTAAACCTGTTGTAGATGGGACCTTCTGGTTAGATTCAGTGAATGGACCTTCCTTTTGATTAGATCACTTCAGTAGAGCATGACCCAGGGTGGTTCTTAATCCACTTACTGGAGTAATTTATAAATAGAAGAATAAAAGGCTGAAGACACAGGAAAAGAAAGCTTCAGACACAGAAACAAAAAAGTGCAGAGAAAGAGAAGCCTCCAGAGTTGACAAATCTGGGGGAGAGAAAAGCCACAGACAGAGCAGCCTGAAGTTGAAAGCAAAGAGGCCCAGAGGAAGAGGTAGAGACCAAGACTGGCAGATGCCACAATTGTGCCCTGTCACATGAGAGGAGTCCAGAACCACCAGCAGTCAGTCCTTGGGGAGAAAAGTATCACCTGATGACACCTTGGTTTGGGCATTTTCACAGCTTCAAAACTGTAAGCTTTTTAACCTAATAAGTTCCCTTTGTAAAAGCCAAGCCATTTCTCATATATTGCTCCCAGCAGCTTTTAGCAAACTAAAACAGGGAGTGCCACTAATTTAGCCTAGATGGTTGGAGAAAGTTCTTTGAGGGGGTAGCATTTGAGCTGAGTCCTGAATGATAAGATGCATCTTTCTGTATCTCCCACACTTCCTTGCATATGGTGTGTGAGTCACATTATGTATTTGCTGGTTGACTGATTGTGGAGCCTCAGGGATGGAAGGTACCTTAAAGTTTATCTAATCCAACCCCCATCCTACATAGGTTTTATCTTCTGACAATAAGTTACCCCCCCCAAGTAGGACAGTCTGTTTCAAGGGTGTCTCCTGTCCCTAAAGATTCCCACTGGGAAAGCAGATGTGGCTCAAACGATTGAACTCTCACATACCACATGGGAAGTCCCAGGTTCAGTTCCCGGTGCCTCCTAAAAAAGACAAGTAAGACAGCAAGCTGACACGACAGGCTGGCAGATGATGCAATAAGAAACACAAGGAGGAAAAACATTATGAGAGACACAACAAAGCAAGGAGTGGATGTGATTCAAGCTATTAGGCACCTCTCTCCCACATGGGAAGCCCCAGGTTCAGTTCCCAGTGCCTCCTAAAAGGAAGACAAGCACACAACAAACAGACAGTGAGTGCAAAACAGTGAGGGGGTGGGGAGAAATAGAAAAGATTCCCACTGAAGGAGGTTCTCAAATGTTCCTGATGGATAGCTGAAAGACCAACATTTTCCAGGCACCTTCTCTGTGTCAGACTTTTCCAAACCCAGTATATTACTTAACCCTTACTTAGTAGTTCTATTGTTACTCTTATTCTAAAGATGAGGCAAACTCAGAGTTTATGTAACTTGCCCAAGGCCACACTGATAGCTAATATGTAGTGAGTGTGTCTGACTCCAAAGATGGTACACCTTGCTACTATCCCTTGCTCCCTTAATTATGAAGTTAAACCTCCCTTTTCAGGTTTTAGATGTTCTTTAAGATTCCTAACTTCAGGAATTGGAAGCCAGCTCTATTTATCCTCAAAGCCTGGAGATTTTTGGTGTTTTAACTTGCCTCTGAGAAAGGCCAGATATTGGACTTGCTGGACAAAGACTTTAAGACAGCTATTTTAAATATGTTCATAGAACTGAACAAAACCAAGTCTAAATTATTAAAAGAACATAAAAATATAGAAATGATGTCTCATACAACATAGAATATCAGTAAAGAGATAAAACATTTTTTAAAGAAACAAATGGAAATTCTCAAGCTGGAAAATGCAATAACAGAAATGGAAAATTCACTGTAGGAACTCAAGAGCAGAATTAGGCAGGCAGAAGAAAGAATCAGCAAACTTGAGGATAGGTCAATTGAGATTATCCAGTCTTAGAGACAGAAAGAAAAAAGAATGAAGAAGGAAAAAAAAAAAAAGAGTCCCAGATACATGTGGCACACAGGCATACCAACATATGGACATTGGTGGCCCCCACAAGAAGAAGATAGAGAAGGGGAGAAAGATGAAATAATGGCTGAAAACACCCTAAATTTGATGAAAAACATTAATATACACATTAAGGGATTTTCATGAACTCCAAGTAGGATAAACACATCTATATACATTAGAGCCAAAATATTGAAAGAGAAAAAGATGAAATCTTAAAAGCAACCAGAGAAAAATATCATGTACAAGGGAACTTCAATAAGATAAACAACTTACTTCTGATCAGAAACAATAGAGACCAGATAGCAATAGGACATATTCAAATTGCTGGGGCAAAAAAGTTGTCAACCAAGAATTCTATATCCAGCAGAAGTACCCTTCAAAAATCAGGGAGAAGAGAAAAAACTTTTATAAAAAAGAGAAAAATCAGGGAGAAATAGAGATATTTCCAAATAAATAAAAACTGAGAGAATTCATCACTAGCATACCTGCCCTAAAGGAATACTAGAGGGAGTCCTTCAGGCTGAAATGAAAGGACACAAGGCAGTAACTTGAATCCACACAAGACAAATAAAGAGCACTGGTAAATGTAACTAAAAAGGTAAATATAAAAGACAGTATAAATATATTTTTGTAACTCTTTTCTTCTATCTGATTTTTAAAGTAAACTTTACTTTATTTCAACTTCAAAAAGTAAAATAACAGAGAAAAGGCAGCTTAACAAATTATGGAAGCATTACTCTAACAAATTCTGTCCAGGTGCATTTATTTCATTTAATCCTAAAAACAAATTCAATTGTTTCCCCAGTGTTCAGAAATATACATAAATGAGCACAGATTGGTCAAATGACATGATGAAGTTCTTCTTTTGTTGATGAAGAAAATGAAAAAAAGCTTAATCATATTCATATCTCATAAAACTAAACCCCACATTCTTTTCTTTATGTTTAGCATTAATATAGTACCTTCTTTGCCTTTGCTAAAAAATATTACAATATTACTGTTAACTATAGTCCATAAATTATACTAGTTGTGTTTTCCCATGTATTACCATATTCTTCCCTGGAAGAAGAAGAACATTCTTGTATTTATATTATTTACCACAATACTCATTTACCACAAAAATTACTATTTATACAGTCTCTAGATTATTCTCTGTCTTTCAATTAACATTAAACTCCTTAGACTACCTCTTTCAGTCATAATCACATTTATAAATCAGCAGTGTTTGTTATACTCATTATAATGTGCTACCATCAACTCCATCTATTACCACATATTTACAATTGACCTTATTAAACATTCTATATACATTCAGTATCAGCTCTCCTTTCTCAACTCACATTCTGTCTCCTATTAACCTATATGCTATAGTTTAACTCCATAAGTTTACTCATCGTACTTAGTTCCTATCAGTGAGACTATACAATATTAATCTTTTTGGGTCTTACTTACTTCACACAACATAATATCCTCAAGGTTCATCCATGTTGTCATGTGCTTCCCCAGTTCATTTCTTCTTATGATTGAATAGTATTCCATTGTATGTATATACCACATTTTATTTATCCATTCATTAGTTGATGGGCACTTAAGTTGTTTCCATCTTCTATCAATTGTGAATAATGCCACTATGAACATCAGTGTTTCTCCTATCTGATTTTAAAATGATGGCCTAAAACAATAATTATAAAACTGAGTTGATGGGCAATTGTATAAATTCTTCATTGGTATGATAGTATCACAAAGGAGGGAGGAAGAAACATAGCTGTAGAGGAGAAATGTTTTTATATACAACTGAAAGTAAGTTAGTATTAATCCAAAATAGATTTTTAAAAATTAAGATAGCAATTGTAATCCCCAGAGCAACTAGTAAGAATTCACTACAAAATATATAATAAACAATAAGAGAATTAAAATGGTACACAAGAAAATATCTATTTAACATAAAAGAAGACAATAATGGAAGAATATATTAGCAAAAATTATGAAACATACAGGTAACAAATTGCAAAACAGCAGATGTAAACCCAATTTTATCAGTAAGTATATTTAACATAAATGAATTCAGCACTACAATAAAAAGGAAGAGATTGAATTAAAAAAAAAAAAACATGACCAACTATATACTGTCTACAGTATATATACACTTTACATTTCAGGACACAAGTAGATTGAAGTAAAAATATAGAAAAAGTTATCCATGCAAACAGTATGCAAAAGAGAACTAAATTTGAAAAACACTATAAACTAGCTAGACCTAATAGACACCTGTAGAACATCCACCCAACAAGAGCAGAATATACATTCTTCTCAAGAACACATGGAACATTCTCCAGAATAGAATACACATAAGCCATAAACAAGCCTCAATAATTTTAAAAGGATTGAACTCATACAAACTATGTTCTCTAATGACAATGGAATTAAATTAGAATTCAACAACAAAAGGAAATGTGTGAAATTCACAAGTATGTGAGAACTAAACAGCACATTCTTAAATAACCAATGGGTCAAAGAAGAACTCAAAATGGAAGTTGGAAAATGCTTTGACAAAAAAGAAGACAAAAACATAATATACCAAGATTGATGGGATGTGGCTAAAGCAGTGCTTAGAGGAAAATTTATAACTATAAATGCCTATATTTATCAAGAATCTATATCAAATCAATAGCCTAAACTTCCACCTCAGTAAACTAGAAAAAGAAGAGTAAATTAAATTCAAATCAAGCAGAAGAAAAGGGAGTACTAAATAATGAATTGGAAATTAATGAAATAGAGAATAGAAAAACAATAGGGAAAAAAAACAATAAAACCAAAGTTTGGTTACTTGGTATTTGCCAGTATTTTCCAGAGACACAGAGCCAACAGGCTTTATCTATGAGTGTGTATATACTTAAAATCAGGAGCTCTAGGGGGCGGATGTGGCTCAAATGGTTGGGCATCTGTCTCCCATATGGAGGGACCTGGGTTCGATCCCCGGGACCGCCTGATAAAAATAAAATAAAATAAAAATAAATAAAAATAAAATCAGGAGCTCTACTATTGGGAGGAATTGTCTTACATGACAATGGGGGCTAACACATCCAAACCCTGAAGGACAGGCTGCAGGCTGGAAACTCCCATAAATGAGATGCTGAAGTCCTTTATCTGACTTCCCCAGGGAAAGCTGGCTGGCTAAAAATCCTGGCAAAAGCCAATGTTGAAGTTGAGGCAGAAATTCTCAGTTCTGACTTTTAAGACCTTCAACTATTTGGATGAGGATATTACCCACATTGTGGAGCTAACCTCCTTTGTTGATTGTAAATGCAATCAACCGATTATAGATGCAAATCCCATCTACAAAAAACCTTTGCAGTAACCAGTTGCCGGCAACAGGTAAACAACTAGACGGTATCACCTAACCAAGTTGACATGTGAAATTAACCATCACAGGGGGACATCACAACTGATGTTACTGGGGGAAAAAAGAATGCTAAGGGAATATTATGAACAACTCCCTGCCAAAAAATTAGGAAACCTAGATGAAATGGACAAATTCCTAGAAAGACACAAACTACTAAAAATTTCTCAAGAGGAAATAGAAAATCTAATAGATATATATCAAGGAAGAAGATTGAATTAGTAATTTTCAAACTTTTAACAAAGAAAAATATAGGCCCAGAAGGCTTCACTTGTGAATTCTATCAAATATTTATATAAGAAGAATTAATATCAATACTTCACAAACTCTTTCAAAAAAGTAGAAGAGGAAGGAATGCTTCCAAACTGTGAGGGTTAGGTTAATGTGTCAACTGGGCCAGGTAATTGTGTCCAGATGTTTGGTCCAGCAAGCACTGGACTAATTGTAATACAAGAGCATTTATGGACTTTGATCACCTGTGAGTTTACTGTGTGGATGGCTGATTACATCTGAATCAATCAGGGAGATTGCATCAGCAATGGATGATCCTTTTATTCAATCAGTTGAATGCCTTAAAAGGGGAAGTGATTTCAACATTCAGAGAGAAGTTCCCATCTTGTCTTTGGACAGCCAACTTCTCCCAGAAACTCATCAAGGACCTTTCATTGGACTTTCATCTGAGCCCCTGGTTTGCAGCCTGCCTGCGGAACATGGACTTGTGCATCCCCACGGTTGAGTGAGAGACTCTTATAAAATCTCATATTATTGACTGATATCTCCTGTTGATTCTGTTTCCCAAGAGAACCCTGACTAATGCAGCTTGGTACCGGGATTGGTTCTTGAGGAACAGAGTCTTAAACATGGGATGTCTGAGGTGGTTCTGTGAGTTTTGCAATTGGCTCTCTACTCCAGTTGGACACAAGCATACTAATGACTCCCTTTCCAAAAATGAAGAGGTTGCTAACAGTCCATGGCGTGAGCTGCCAATAGCGATACGCAAAATAGCATCACTGGATTCCCCTACTTCCACACTTATAAGAAACAAGGATCTGGGTGAGAGTGTTTTCAACACCTTAACAGAATTTTGTGGAGTCAAAAGGTATAATGATGTCAGCTGGCTACTCCTAGATACTCTGGATACAGTTATAAAAGAAAGAGATGAGCTAAAGTCTTCAAATTTGAAACTTAAATGCCTCATGAATGATGTCAAAGTTGCCATGTGTGCCCTGAAAAAAAAAAACTTGTCTCTTGTAGCCACAGACTTGAGATATCTGAGAATCAAACCCAGACTCTCATTGCACGAGTAGCAGAATTACAGAGGAAACTAAAACCTCAACCCCACAAGGTTTCTGCAATTAAAGTGAGGGTATTGATTGGAAAGAAGTGGAATCCCGAGGATTGGGATGGAGACATATGGGATGATGATAATATTGGTGGGGATATTGGAACCCTAAATTCTGCTGAGACTTTACCAGATAAACCTGCAATGGCCTGCCCTGTGGAGACCACACCTTGTCAACCTTGTATCATCCAGCCTCCAGCCTGCCCCAGGGAGTCTGGACCTCCTCCCAGCCCTGAGGCAGGTACTAGCCAAACTCCAGCATGCACTGCCCAACCTTCAGTCTGCCCTGAGGAATCTACCTTCCAACCCCTGCCTGAAGAGATTAATCCTGTCTCACCAGAAGAAAATGCAGAAGAATGCCCTGAGGTCAGTAGCTTGCAAAACATTTCTAATTCTTCTCCTTACCCACCCCCACCACCCCTCTTGTCTTCGAGACTTATTACTAGACTAAAATCACAACAAGCCCCCAAAGGTGAAATACAAAGTGTGACCCATGAGGAAGTACGCTATACTCTGAAAGAACTGCATGAGTTTTCCAACTTGTGTAGACAGAAATCAGGGGAATATGTGTGGGAATGGATACTAAGGGTATGGGATAATGGTGGAAGGAATATAAAGTTGGATCAGGCTTAATTTATTAATATGGACCCACTAAGCAGAAATTCTGGATTCAATGCTGTAGCTCGAGGGGTTAGAAAGGGCTCTAACAGTTTGTTTGGGTGGCTGACTGAAGCATGGACCAAAAGATGGCCTAGCATGTCTGAGGTTGAGATGCCTGATTTGCCCTGGTATACAGTAGATGAGGGATTTCAAAGACTTAGAGAGATTGGAATGCTAGAATGGATTTACCATTTGAGAACTGCTCACCCACCCCAGGAATGTCCAGAGGACACACCTTTAACCAGGACTGTGAGGAATAAATTTGTAAGACTAACCCCATCTTCTCTGAAGAGCTCTGTGGTTGCTCTTTTCTATAGTCCAGATATTACTGTGGGGAGGGCTGTAATGGAATTAGAATCCTTAACCGTTGTGGGGTTGATTGGATCTCGGTCAGGTAAAAGTCAAGTATTGGCAGTTAATCGTCAAAGGCAAGGTGGGCTTGGCTACTGCAATGAAAGGCAGATTCAAAGCCGCACTCAGAATCGTCTGAATCGCAAGGAGTTACGGCGTTGGCTAATAGATTATGGAGTACCTAGAAGTGAAATACATGGGAATTCTACTAAATTTCTTCTGGATCTGTATAAGCAAAAGAGTTCTAGGTTGAGTAAACAAAACCCTAACTCAAATTACAGATGCGGACCTTAATCAATTCCCAGACTTGAGATAGATTACAGACCCAGAGCCCCTTGAATGAGGAGAAGACCAGGTCCCCTTGGGGAAGGATCCTGTTAAACTACCAAAAATTTATACTGTTAATCTTCCTTCCACCTTTCCCCAAGGAGACCCACAGCCTTTTGCCAGATTAACTGTGCTTTGGGGAAAAGGAAATGATCAGACATTTTGGGGATTATTAGACACTGGCTCAGAAGTCACATTAATTCCAGGAGACCCAAAACGTCACTGTGGTCCACCAGTCAGAGTAGGGGCTTATGGAGGTCAGGTGATTGATGGAGTTTTAGCTCAGGTCCATCTCACAGTGGGTCCAGTAGGTCCCCGGACCCATTCTGTGGTTATTTCCCCAGTTCCAGAATGCATAATTGGAATAGACATACTCAGTAACTGGCAGAATCCCCACATTGGATCTCTAACTTGTGGAATGAGGGCTATTATGGTTGGAAGCCACTAGAACTGCCCCTACCTAGCCAAATAGTAAATCAAAGGCAATACCACATTCCTGGAGGGATTGCAGAGATTAGTGCCACCATCAAGGATTTGAAGGATGCAAGGATGGTGATTCCCACCACATCCCCATTCAGCTCTCCTATTTAGCCTGTGAAAAAAACAGATGGATCTTGGAGGATGACAGTAGATTATCGTAAACTTAACCAGGTGGTGATTCCAATTGCAGCTGCTGTCCCAGATGTGGTATCATTGCTTGAGCAAATCAACACTTCCCTGGTACCTGGTATGCAGCTGTTGATCTGGAAAATGCTTTTTTCTCAATTGCCATTAGTAAGAACCACCCGAAACAGTTTGCTTTAGCTGGCAAGGCCAGCAGTATTCTTTCACTGTCTTGCCTCAGGGGTATATCAACTCTCTAGCCCTATGTCATAATATTGTCCTCAGGGACCTTTATCATCTCTCCTTCCCATGAGACATCACACTGGTCCATTATATTGATGATATCATGTCGATAGGACCTACTGAGCAAGAAGTCTTTGCTAAGACTCTAGATTTATTGGTAAGGCATTTGCGTGAGAGAGGATAGGAGATAAATACAACAAAAATACAGGGTCCTTCCACCTCAGTGAAATTTCTAGGTGTCCAGTGGTGTGGGGCATGTCGAGATATCCCTTCTAAAGTAAAGGATACGCTGTTGTATCTGGCCCATCCTACTACCAAAAAAGAGGCACAACGCTTAGTTGGCTTCTTTGGATTTTGGAGACAACACATTCCTCATTTGGATGTGCTACTCTGGCCTATTTACCGAGTGACCAGGAAAGCTGCTACTTTTAGTAGGGAACCAGAACAAGAGGAGGCCCTGTGACAGGTCCAGGCTGCTGTGCAAGCTGCACTACCACTTGGGCCATATGATCCAGCAGATCCAATGGTGCTGGAAGTTTCAGGGGCAAATAGAGATGCTGTCTGGAGCCTTTGGTAGGCTCCTATAGGGAAATCACAGTGCAGACCCTTAGGATTTTGGAGCAAAGCCTTGCCATCCTCTGCAGATAACTACTCCCCTTTTGAGAAACAGCTTTTGGCTTGCTACTGGGCCTTAGTAGAGACTGAATGCTTAACCATGGGCCATCAAGTTACCACGAGACCTGGGTTGCCTTTCATGAGCTGGGTTTTGTCTGATCCACTAAACCATAAAGTTGGGCGTGCACAGCACCACTCCATAATAAAGTGGAAGTGGTATATATGAGATAGGGCTTGAGCGGGTCCTGAAGGCACAAGTAAGTTACATGAGGAAGTAGCCCAAATGCCCATGGTCACCACCCCTGCCATGTTACCTTCTCTTCCCCAGCCCATAGCTTTGGCCTCTTGGGGAGTCCCTTACAATGAGTTGACTGAGGATGAGAAAACTTGGGCCTGGTTTACAGATGGTTCTGCACGATATGCAGGTACCACCCGAAAGTGGACAACTGTGGCACTGCAGCCCTATTCTGGGACATCCTTGAAGGATAGTGGTGAGGGCAAATCTTCCCAGTGGGCAGAACTTCGAGCAGTGCACCTAGTTGTTCATTTTGCTTGGAAGAAGAAATGGCCAGAGGTGCGTTTGTACACTGATTCATGGGCTATTGCCAATGGTTTGGCTTGATGATCAAGGACTTGGAAGGAACATGATTGGAAAATTGGTGGCAAGGAGGTCTGGGGAAGAGATATGTGGATAGACCTTTCTGAGTGGGCAAAAAACATGAACATATTTGTGTCCCATGTCAACAATGTTCACCAGAGGGTGACTTCAGCAGAGGAAGATTTCGATAATCAAGTGGATAAGATGACCCATTCTGTGGCTAATATTCAGCCTCTTTCCCCAGCCACTCCTTTCATTGCCCAATAAGTTCATGAACAAAGTGGCCACGGAGGTGGGGATGGAGGTTATGCATGGGCTCAGCAACATGGACTTCCCCTCACCAAGGCTGACTTGGCTACAGCCACTGCTGAATGCCAAATCTGCCAGCAACAGAGACCCACACTCAGCCCCTGATATGGCACCATTCCTCGTGGTGACCAGCCTGCTACCTGGTGGCAGATTGACTACATTGGGCCACTTCCACCATGGAAAGGGCAGCAATTTGTTTTAACTGCAATAGACACATACTCTGGATATGGGTTTGCATTTCCTGCATGCAATGTATCTTCCAAAACTACCATCCATGGATTAACTGAATGTCTTATCTACTGCCATGGCATACCACACAGCATTGCTTCTGATCAAGAAACCCATTTCACAGCAAATGATGTGCGGGAATGGGCACATGCCCATGGAATTCACTGGTCTTACTATGTTCTCCATAACCCTGAAGCAGCTGGATTAATAGAACGGTGGAATGGCCTTTTGAAGACTCAATTATGGCACCAGCTAGGTGGCAATACCTTTCAGGGCTGGGGCAATGTTCTCCAGGAGTCTGTGTATGCTCTAAATCAGCACCCACTTTTTGGTGTTGTTTCTCCCATAACCAGGATTCATGGATCCAGGAACCAAGGGGTGGAAATGGGAGTGGCACCACTCACTATTACCCCTAGTGACCCACTAGGGAAATTTTTGCTTCCTGTCCCTGCAAACTTAAGCTCTGCTGGTCTACAGGTTTTAGTCCCAAAAGGAGTGCTGCCACCAGGGAATACAACAATGATTCCATTGAACTGGAAGTTAAGACTGCCACCTGGCCACTTTGGGCTCCTCTTACCTGTGAATCAACAGACAAAGAAGGGAATTACTGTACTGGCTGGGGTGATTGATCCTGACTATCAAGGGGAAATAGGACTACATCTACATAATGGGGGTAAAGAATTGTTTGTCTGGAATGCAGGAGATCCTCTAGGGCATCTCCTAGTACTGCCATGGCCTGTGATTAAAGTCAATGGAAAATTGCAACAAACCAATCCAAGCAGGACTAACAATGGCCCAGAATCTTCGGGAATGAAAGTTTGAGTCACCCCACCAGGCAAAGAACCACGGCCAGCTGAAGTGCTTGCTGAGGGTAATGAGAACATGGAATAGGTGGTGGAAGAAGGTAGTGATAAATATGAACCTTGACCACATGACCAGTTACAGAAACGAGGACTGTAATAGTCATGAACCCTTCTTCCTTGTTTTGTTATGAGCATGATTGTATATGTACACAAAATGAATTTCTTTTTCTTCCCCAACCTTTTCCCCTATCATATGAAAAGTTGTATAAATTTCATGTCATAATATTTAAGGATATCAAGTTTAAGAGTGAATATTACCCAAGGACTTACACCCTATTCTGTAGGGAAATAATGCATTTCCCGTTGTACGCAGGCAAGTTGAACATTGTTAGGTGGAAATATTTATGTAAGCTTGTCTGTTATTCTTTTTACGTAGAAACTAAGTTGGTTTAAGGTAATGTGTATGGTTGCTGAGTTGACAAGGGGTGGACTGTGATGGTTAAGTTAATGTGTCAACTCGGCCAGGTAATTGTGTCCAGGTGTTTGGCCCAGCAAGCACTGGACTAATTGTAATACAAGAGCATTTATGGACTTCAATCACCTGTGAGTTTACTGTGTGGATGGCTGATTACATCTGAATCAATCAGGGAGATTGAATCAGCAATGGATGACGCTTTTGTTCGATCAGTTGAATGCCTTAAAAGGGGAAGTAATTTCAATATTGGAGATAATTTCCTAGCTCATCTTTATACAGCCAACTTCTCCAAGAAATTCATGAAGGACCTTTCATTGGGCTTTCATTAGAGCCCCTGGTTTGCAGCTTGCCTGAAGAACCTGGACTTGTGCATCCCCACGGTTCTGGACTTATATTTTATAATATGAAATTATAAAATCTCATATTATTGGCAGATATCTCCTGTTGATTATGTTTCCCCTGACTAATACACAAACTCATTCTGTGAAATATCACTTTGATACCAAAACAAGGCAAAGACATTACAAGAAAACTACTGAACAAACTGAATCTGGCAACATATAAAAAGATTATATACCATCAGCAAGTGGGATTTATCCTTAGAATGCAAAGTATGTTTAACATATGATAATAAATAAATGAAATACAAGATATTAATAGAAAAAAGAGAAAAACATGATCATTTCATTGCATGCTGAAGAAACATTTGAAAAAATAAAACACTTCTTCATGATAAAAATGCTCAACAAACTAAAAATAGAAGGGAACTTCTCCAACCAGATAAATGACATCCACAAAAAAGCCACAGCTAACATCATACTTGAAACACTGAATACTTTGGTCTTAAGTTTAGGAACAAGACAAGGATGTTCACTCTCACCACTTCTAGTCAACATTGTAATGGAGGGTCTAACCAGAGCAATAAGGTGGGAAAAAGAAACAAAAAGCATCCATATTGGAAAGGAAAAAGTAAATATCTGTATTTGCAGATGACATGATCTTGTAGCTAGAAAATCCCAAGAAATCTAGTAAAAATCTATTAAAGGTAACAAATGAGTTCAGCAAAGTTGCAGGGTACAAGACCAATTCACAAAAAATGTGTATTTTTATTCCCTAGTAATGAACAATCTGAAATGAAATTAAGAAAATTACATTTACAGCAGCATCAAAATAAGAAAATATTTTGGAACAAATTACCAAAATACATGCAAGTCTTATAGTCTGAAAACTGCAGAACATTGTTGGGAGAAATTAAAGAATACTGAATAAATGGAAACACATCTCATATTCATGTATTGAAAGACAAAATTGTTAAGATGGCAATACTCCCCAAACTGATATATAATTCAATGCAATACCTCATCTAGTGGACAGAGGATTGTGGGAGGATGGCAGAGTAAGAAGTTCTAGGAATCATCCCTCCTCTCGAACAAATATTAAACAGGCAGGAACTGTCTGAATCAACTATTTTGAAACTCCAGAGTCAAATGGAACACTGTGCAGCATCCAGGGAAAAGCAGGAAGAAGAGGCTGGTATATTGCAGTAAATGTCAGTGAATTTCACTCTCCATGATGCAGCTACCATCACCCATACCCAGCTTCACAGCAGAGAGCAGTGAGGTCCTCAACCCTGACCCCTGGTGAAGCTTGCTGGTGTCTGGGTAAGATATAAAGATCTAGCTCCCCAAGATCCAGGAGTGCATGGTCTGATTACTGATCATAGTTTTTGATTGGCTATTTCAGGTCATTGGGGGCCCAGCTCTGAGGCTGGACATTGTTCCAACCTGACTTAGGCAAAAGTGGCAGAGGAATGTAAAGATAGAACCTTTCCTCAAAACTACAGAAAACAGTTAAAGGGCAGAATTTATGGGGCAAGTGCTGAATCAAGAAAATGCACCTTCAAAGAGCCATAGGAGAAGCTCCTAGCACCATTGATGATCCTTTACTCACACTCTCCCCAGAACAGTGCAGAGTCAGCCAGCATTCTCTTTGGGGAGTCCTCCCATCCTCCTGGCTGGGAAAGACTAATCTAGGAAACTCCCCTCTGACTCACCAGCCCTCGCAGAATTTGACATCCAGGCAAAAGCAGCTTGGGGCAAAGGCTTAACTGCTGTAAGTCCTGCAGTGGAGCACCTGGGAGAGGGAGAAGATCTATTTACTAGAGAGTAGAGGGGACATTCAAATTCCTGTAAAGAAGGGATCTCCTGTGTTCATTAACACATACAATCCTAGGACAAGACACAGGCTCAGAAAAGATAGGGAGGACCCTGCACTTTGCATTCACCTTGGACTGATCTTGATAAGAGGGCTGAACTTTGCCAATTTGCAAAGACTGTGAAAGATTTTTTTTTTTGCATCAGTTTGTTTGGTTTTGTTAGCTCCTTACACTCAAGAAAATCTCTTTCAGATCACTAGCTGGATACAAAATCAAGAAACAGACAGCTCAGAGACTAAATCCCAGAGTTAACATTTAAAATGCACAGTGTGCAACAAAAGATTATAAGACATAACAGTTTAAAAGGTAATCACACAAGGCAGAGCTCACTCTCTCTGCCTAGAGGAGTCCGCACCAAATCTTGGTGTGTATTTCCATCTTTCTCTTCCATTTCTCAGCAAGCTCTGTTCTTTCCCCCATTTTCCAAATAAATTCTTTTTACTGGCTTAACTAAAAATAAAAAGATAATAAGACAAACAAGCGGACCATCCAAAGGAAGAGGATTAAAAAAAAACAGAAAATATCAATGAAGAAGACCAGACTGTAGACATACTGGAGAAAGTCTTAAAAAATGATCTCCAATGTGCTCAAGGAGATGAAGGAAACACAGAGAAAGAACTAAAGGAAATCAGTGAATGAATAATATGAGAATCTCAATAAAAACAAATTTTTAAAAAGAACCAAATAGAACTACTGGAGTTGAAGACCACATTAAATGAAATGAAAAACTCCTAGCAGATTGGAGCTGACAGAAGAAAGAATCAGTGTACTTGATAACAAGAAAATTGAAATGAGGTAGATGGAGGTGCAGAAATAAAAAAGGAATTATAAAAAGTGAAAATAGTGCGAATATTCTCGCTGACCTGATTTTGTGATAATCAGGGTAGGTTAAACATTTGCTATATTAGAAACCATGCATGTGTCCCCAGACCTAGTTTTTCTCCCGAGGTCTGGTTTTTAGAATGCTGGTGATAAATTAAGCCTGATTTATTATATGACCATCCTGTATGGGAAAAGACTGTAACTCTGAGTATCTTTGGTCAACCTTGGAAGATATAGCAGGGAGACAGATGTGGCTCAGGTGGTTGGGCATCCGTCTACCATATGGAGGGAACTGGGTTCAATATCTGGGACCTCCCGGTGGAAATAAATAGAAATGTGGAAGGTGCTTGGGCCACTAGGTCCCGTGTGTGGGTATGCTGCCAGGCCCCGAGAATGGGTGAGAGCTGTCAGGCCCCATCTACAAGTGCGCTTTCAGGCCCTGTGTGCGGGTGCGCCTCCAGGTCCCACGAGCAAGTAAGCCACCAGGCCCTGCGTGCGGGTGCGCCGTCAGGCCCATGAACTATGCAGCAAGATGATGATGTAACAGGAGAGTGACACAAGGGAGAACCAAGACGAGATGCACCAAAAAATCAGGAACTAAGGTGGCACAGGTGGTAAGATGCCTTTCTCTCACATCGGAGACTCTGGGGATCGAATCCCAGTCAAGACAGGAGGAGAAGGATGAGAAGAGAGGGCAGGAAATGGACACAGAGAGTTGCCCAATGAATGGACACAGAAACAGCAAAAACGGGGGGTGGGTAAAAATGGATAAAATAATAAATAAATAAATCCTTTAAAAAATGTATATGGGAGGAAGATACAGACTATAGTTGTTAGTAATACTTTGACGATGCTCTTTCATGATTTGTTAACAAATGTTTCACAACAATGCTGAGTGTTTGGGGCGGGGGGTGATATGTGGGAGCCCTGTATGATGTTATGCATGTTTGTTTTGTAAGCTCGTGATGTTTACTGAACACTTATAGTTTATGTATGTTCATGTATGAATGATATACTTCAATAAATTGTTTTAAAAAAAGATATTGGTGTGGCAATATTAAAATCAGATCTTTTTTTAAAAAAGTGAAAATAGCCTAAGAAGTCAGTGAGACTCCATGAAATGGACCAATATATGAATTAAGGGAGTCCCAGAGGGAGAAGAAAGAAAGAAATGGGTAGAAGGAATATTAAAAAAAATAATGGCATAAAACCTCCCATATTTAGCAAAAGATATGAATATGCACATTCAAGAATCCCAGTGAGCACCAAGCAGGGTACACTTGAAGAGAAAATGCCCAAACACACTGAAGTCAAACTGTCAAATGCAAAGGACAAGGAGAGAATTCTGAAAGTGGCAAGAAAAAAGCAATGTTTTATGTATGAAAGAATCCCAATTAGATTAAGTGTTGCATTCTCATCAGAAACCATGGAGGCAAGAAGGCAGTAGGATGAGAGAAAACATTTTACAACCAAAAATTTTATATCCAGTAAGACTTTCTTTCAAAAAATGAGGGAGAGATTAATACATTCCCAGATAAACAAAAGATGAGGGAGTTCACTACCCCCAGACCTGCCCTACAAGCAATGCTAACGGTAGTTCTTCAGACTGAAAAGAAAGAACACTAGAAAGTGGATCAAAGTGGCATAAAGAAATAAAGACCTCTGGCAAAGGTACCATGTGGGTAATAATTAATGCCAGTACTATTGTATTTTATTTTTTGTTATGTAACTCCACTTCTTACTTCTTACAGGTGCTAAAATGCAAATGCATTAAAAGTACTGATAAATCGGGAAACGGATGTGGCTCAAGCAATTGGGCTCCCGTCTACCATATAGGAGGTCCAGGGTTTGATTCCTGGGGCCTCCTGGTGAAAGGTAAGCTGGCCCACGTGGTAAGCTGGCCCACGCAGAGTGCTTGCCCATGCAGAGAGCTGGCTCAGCAAGATGACGGAACAAAAAGAGACACAGAGAAAAGACAATAAGAGATGCAGCAGACCAGGGAGCTGAGGTGATGCAAGAGATTGAGTGCCTCTCTCCCACTCTGGAAGGTCCCAGAATTGATTCCCGGTGCCACCTAAAGAGAAGACAAGCAGACACAGAAGAACACACAGAGAGCAGACAGTGAGCACAAAACAACCTGGGGGGGGGTGATAAATAAATAAAATAAATCTTAAAAAAAAAAGTAATGATAAATCTATGGTTTGAGACCCACAATGTACAAAGATATAATTTGTAACAAGTACAAAAAAGTTTGGGGAATGGAAGGGTATAGGAATAGTGTCTGTGTATGCTACTGAATTTAAGTTGGTAGCAAATAAAAAAGGATTGTTGTATTACTCAGGGAGACAGAATAAGCAAGAGGTATATCTATATAACAATATACTTATACCTATATCTCTATATCTATATATCATATAACTATTATAAGATTTATCATAAGAATTGCCTCATGAAACTCTGGGAGTGGGCAAGTTTGAATTCCATAAGGTTGGCCACAAACTGTAAACTCTGATGAAGATTTTCAATGAATACCCCAGCAGAAGCTAGCTGGATGAATTAGAGATGGAAATTCTTCCTTCTCACTGCTGAAATAATCAGTTCTTCCTTTAAGGCTTTCAACTGCTTGGATGAAACTCAATTGTAGATGTACTCAGCCATAGATGCAGTCAACTGACTGATAACTTAACTCCATGAAATATTCTCATAGTAACAATCAGGCCAGTACTTGTTTGACCAACCAACTGGACATCATCACCTGGCGAAGTTGATACATGAACTTAACCATCCCAGTCCACACCAGTCAACTTGTCATTCATTCACATCTCCTTACCATACTTAATCTCTAATTAAAAGCAGTAACAGTCATATTTTTGCCTAACATAATTAAACTATCCTGCATACAACTGGAAACACAGACCAATGCTTTCCCCAGAAGAGGGTGCAAGTCCTTGGGTAATATTCACTCTTAAACTTGATATCCTGGAACTTAAATATTATGAGATAAAGTTAACACAATTTATGTTATATGATAAGGGGATAACATAGGAAGAAAACAAAGATATTTGTTTTATATACAAATACAAACATACTCATAACAAAACAAGAAAGAAATATAACTATTACAGTCCACATTTCTGTAACTGGTCATGTGATCATAGCACCTAGGTGGGGTGACCCAACCTTCATTCCTGAAGGTCCTTGGCCATTAGTAGTTGTAACAGTTTGGCATTATTTATGAATTCCAAAAATAGATATTTGATTATGTTTGTAAACTAGTCTGTTCCTCTAGGCATGATTAGATTATGATTAGAGCTATGATTGGACCACATCAGTAGGACGTTGAATCTCCGCCCATTGGTGAGTGGGGACTCAGAGATAAAATTACATGGCAGAGCAGAGGAGTTAGTTGGAGTTTTGATGTTGGAGTTTTAATGCTAGAGCCTGGGGAATTAAGCACACAAAGGAGCTTGGCTGTGAGGAAGGAGAGAAGGCCCCGGGAAAAGAGAGGAGCTGTTCACCTGACAGTTCACAGCTGGCCTTGTGGAGAGAGGCAAAACCTAGAGAACCACATAGTCTACAGCTGACATTGTGGAGGAAACAGAGGAGCTGAGCCCAGAGAGAGGCAAGCCCCGGGAAGAGAGGAACCCAGGAAGCCTGAACGCTGGCAGATGTCGGCAGCCATCTTGCTCCAACACGTGGCCATAGATTTGGCTAAGGAAGTAACTTAAGGCTTGGTAACTGTAAGCTTCTACCCCAAATAAATACCCTTTATAAAAACCAACCAATTTCTGGTATTTTTTCTTCAGCACCCCTTTGGCTGACTAAGACAGTAGTCCTGCCTTAATCGGGCTATTGAGATTTTCCATTGACTTTAATCACGGGGCATGGTAATACTAAAAGACACCCTAAGGGATCTTCTGTATTCCACGCAAACTCTTCTTTGTCTCCATTGTGTAGTAGCACTCTTATTTACCCTTGATAATAAGGATCAATCACCCCAGCCCGTACAGTAATCCCTTTCTTTGTTTATTGATTCAGAGGCATGAAGAGCCCAAAGTGGCTGGGTGACAGCCTTGACTTCCAATTCAATGTAATAATTGTTATGAATCATGGTGAAAACACTTCTCCTTTTGGACTTAAGACCTATAGAGCGGCAGGCAGAGATTAAATTTGCAAGGACAGAAAGCAAACATTTTCCTAGTGGATTACTAGTGGTAATAGTGAGTGGTGCCACTCCCATTTACACCCTTGGCCATGGGAGAACAGCACTATAGAGTGGAGGCTGATTTAGAGCATATACAGCCTCCTGGAGAACTTTTCCCTGGCCCTGCAAGATACTGCCATCCAGTCGGCATGATAATTGTATTTTCAAAAGACCATTCTACTATTCTGTTAATCCATCTGTTTCAAGATGATGGGGAACATGGTAAGATCAGTGAATTCCACAAGCATGTGCCCACTACAAAATTCATATGCCATGAAGTGGGTTTCTAGAGAAGAAACAATGCTATGTGGAATACCATGATGGTGGATACGGTATTCTGTAAGTCCACAGATGGTAGTTTTAGCAGAAGCATTGTGTTCAGGAAAGCCAAAGCCATATACGGAATATGTGTCTATTCCAGTTAAAACAAAATGCTGCCCTTTCCATGATGGAAGTGACTCAATGTAATCCACCTGCCACCGAGTAGCAGGATGATCACTTTGGAGAATGGTGCCATATCAGGGACTGGGTGTTTGTCTCTGCTGCTGGCAGATTGGGCACTCAGCAGTGGCTGTACCCAGGTCAGCTTTGGTAAGTGGAAATACATGTGGTTGAGCCCATGCATAACCTCAATCCCTACCACCATGATGGCCACTTTATTCATGAGTCCATTGAGCAATGACAGGAATGGCTGGGTGCCACTTTGTTCCCGGGCCTGAGGGTGATCAGCCCTGCTGCAGCCCGGGGGGCGACACTGGCTAGTTATGGGCCGTCCGGTGCGCACTCCGGGAACGGCGAGGGTGAGGAGGTTCTCAGGGAGCGGCGTCGGGTTGGGGGCTCCCTGGTCTCCACGGCTCAGGTGTGGGGGGGTATCTGGTAAGGACCGCGCGTGAAAATGAAAGACTCGAGACCTCTGAGTGCGGGGGAAGAAGCAAAGAAAGAGAGAGAGAGAGCTTTATTGAGGAAGTACAGTGCATATATACTCTTCAGGCTGGGGGCAGTCCCTCAGCCGATGGTGGAGGCTTATCATTGGGCAGTGGTTAGGGTCAGGGGTTGCTAGGGAAAGGGGCAGAATTGGGGGCGGCAAGGGGCGAAGCAAGGTTGTCCAAATAAGGCAATAACTGGGCCGAGAGCTCTGATTGGTGAGAAGGAACAAGGAAGAGGGAGAGAGGGAAAAGGGGAACGGGGGAGGGGGTTATGCCGCGCAGGCGAGGCCATGGCAAGGCTTGCGGCTTGCAGATACTGCAGCTGGGGAAAGGGACTGACTGGTATCCACAGAATGGGTCATCTTATATACTTGATTAGTAAAAATTTTCCCTGATAAAGTCACTCTCTAGTCAGCATTCATATGGGACACAAATATCTTCATGTTTTTTGCCCACTCAGAAAGGTCTATCCATATCTCTCACTCCCCGGATGTCTTTGTCACCAATTTTTGAATCATGTTCCTTCCAAACCATTGGCCACATCTCATGAATCATTATACATATGCACCTCCAGCCGTTTCTCATTCCAAACAAATAAACAACCCGGTACACTGCTCAAGGTTCTGCCTGCTGGGAGGATTTTCCTTCACGACTGTCCTTCAGGATGTCCCAGAAAGGAGCTAGAGTGCTGCAGCTGTCCACTTTCAGGTGGTACTGGAATATTGTGCAGAACTATCTGTAAACCAGGCTCAAGTTTTCTCTTCTTCAGTCAACTGATCATAGGAACCTCCCCAGGAGGCCATAGCTGCAAGCTGGGAAAGAGAAGGTAATATGGCAAAAGTGGGGACCACTGGCATTTGGGCCACTTCTTCATGTAACTTACTTCTGCTTGCAGGGCCTGCTCAAGGCTGATTTTTTATATACCACTTCCATTTGATGATGAAGTGTTACTGTGCATACCCAGTTTTATGGATTGGTGGGTCAGACAACACCCATTTCATGATGGACAATTCAGGTCTCGTGGAACTTGGTGAGCCATGTTTACATATTCACTCTCTACTAAGGCCCATTAGCAGGCCAAAAGCTGTTTCTTAAAAGGAGAGTAGTTACCTGCAGAGGATGACAAGGCTTTGCTCCAAAATATTAGAAGTCTGCACTATGATTCTTCTATAAGAGTCTTCCAAAGTCTCTATTTGTCACTGAAACTTCCAGCACCGTTGGATCTATTGGATCATATGACCCAAGTGTCAGAGAAGCTTGCCCTGCAGCCTAGACCTGTTACACAGCCTCCTCCTCTTATTCTGGTCCTCACTCAAAACTAGCAGCTTTTTAGGTCACTCAGGAAATGGGCTGAAGTAGCAAACTCAAATGAGGAATATGTTGTCTCCAAAATCCAAACAGGCCAATTAGTTGTTGTGCCTCTCTTTTGGTTGAAAGAGGGGCCAGATGCAACAACTTATCCTTCCCCTTAGAAAGGATATGTTGACATGCCCCATGCCACTAGATGCCTAGAAATTTCACTGACATGGAAGACCCCTGAATTTTTGTTGGATTTATCTTCCACCCTCTGACACACAAATTCCTTACCAACAAGTCTAGAATAGTTGCTACTTCTTGCTTACTAGGTCCGCTCAACATGATGTCATCAATTTAGTGTACCAGTGTGATATCTTGTGTAAGGGAAAGGTGAACAAGTTTCCTGTAGACTAGATTATGACATAGGGCTGGAGAGTTGATATACCACTGAGATAGGGCATTGAAGGTATATTTCTGGGCTTGTCAGCTGAAAGCAAACTGTTTCTGGTGGTCTTTACTAAGAGGTATTGAGAAAAACACATTTTCCAGAAAATTAGCCACATACCAGGTACCAAGGGATGTGCTGATTTTCCCAGGTAATGATACCATATCCAAAACAGCAGCTGTGATTGGATTCACCACCTGGTTAAGGTTCTTGTAATCCACTGTCACCCTCCAAGATCCATCTGTTTTCTGCACAGGCCAAATAGGAGAGTTAAATGGGATGTGATGGGAATCACCACCCCTGCATCCATCAAGTCTTGATGATGGCACTAATCTCTGCTATCCCTCCAGAAATGTGTATCACTTTTGATTTACTATTTTGCTAGGTAGAAGCCCTTCTAGTGGTTTCCACTTTTTCCTACCATAATAGCTCCCACTCCAGAAGTCAGGGAACCAATGTGGGGATTCTGCCAGTTGCTGAGTAAATCTATTTTAATTACATGTTCTGGAATTGAGGAAATAACTGTGGAATGAGTCCCAGGACACACTAGACCTACTGTGAGACAGACTGAGCTAAAATTCCATGATCATCTGAGCTTCATAAGCCCCTCCTCTGATTTGTGGACTACAGTGACATTTTGGGTCTCCTGGAATTAATGTCACCTCCAAGCTAATGTCTAATAATCCCTGAAATGTCTGATCATTATATTTTCCCTAATGAACAGTTACCCTGGTAAAAGGCCATGGGTTCTTTTGGAGAAGGCTGGGAGGAAGATTCACAGCATAAATTTCTGGCAGTGGGGCAAGGTTCTTCCTCAAAGAGACCTGACATTCCCTTTATTCAAAGGGCTCCGGTCTGTAAACTGTCTCAAGTGTGGGAATTGATTGAGGGGCCATGACTCTCTGTTTGTGTTTTTGTGAATCAAGTTAGAATTTTATTCACTTGACCTAGAACTCTTTTGCTTATACAGAGCAAATAATAATTCAGTAGACTGCCCATCTATTTTACTTCTATGTATCCCATGATCTACTAGGCCAATGCCATAGGTCAGACTATTTTGATTGCTTCTTTGGGTCTGCTGTCCATTATGGTAGCCACTCCAACCTTGTGTTTGGTGATTAAGTACTGCCACTTGGCTTTTACAAACCAGGGATCAGATCATCCCCATTGTGTTTAATGATGAAAGCTTAGTGCCAGCAGTTCCCACTGTTATATCTGACCTACAGAGAAGAGCAACCAAAGAGCCCTTCAGGGATGATAGAGTTAGTATCACAGATTTATTCCTCACAGTCCTAATGAAAGATGTGTCCTCTGGACATTCCTGGGGTGGGTGAGTAGTTCTTATATGATAAATCCACTCTAACATTCTAATCTCTCTAAGCCTTTGATTCCTCTCATTTATATACCAGGGCAGTTCTGGCATTTCAACTTCAGTTAACAGAGGCCTTCTTTTGGTCCATGCTTCAGCCAATCAACTGAACAAACTGCTAGAGCCCTTTTTCTAACCCTTTGAACTACAACATTAAATCCCAAATCTCTGCTTAGAGAGACCATATCAATAAATTTAACCTGATCAAATTTTATATTCCTTCCACCATTATCTCACATGCTTATCATATCCATTCCCACATATATTCCCCTGATTTCTATCTATATAAATTGGAAAAAGCGTGCAGTTCTTTTGGAATGTAGCATACCTCCTCATTGGTCACACTCTGTACCTAACTTTTTGGGGCCTGTGGGACATCAATTTAGTTATAGTTCTGGAAGAAAAATGGTGCTGGGTGTGGATCATGAGAGGAATTAGTAGCCTCTTACAAGCCAACTGTCTGAGGGCATTCCATTGTTGTTACATCTGGAACATGATTAATCTCTTCAGACAGAGGTGTGAGGATTGTTTCCTCAGCAGAGGCAATCACAGGTTTATCAGGCACAGTATGGATAATTTTTTCAGTTGGAGGCTGGTTGGCTGTTTCCTCAGGTCTAACTGGAGTTTGGGTGGTAGATTCCTTGGGGCAGACAATTACAGATATATCTGGCAAAGAAGACTCAGCAGAATCTAGTCCCCACCATCATCACTATCAAACTATATGCCCCATTCTAATTCTCAGAATCCCATTCCTTTCCAATCAATGCCCACACTTTAATAGCAGACAAGCTGCACCATTGGGAATTGAATTTACTTTGTAATTCAGCCACTCTTGCAATGATAGTCTGTCTGGTTATCAGAAATCTCAAGTCTGTGGCTACAAAAAATAAGAGTTTGTTTCAGGAAATACATAGAAACTTTCTCATCCTTCATGTGGTGCTTATGCTGGGAATTCAAAGCCTTGAGCTCATCCTTTACTTTAAAAAAGGTTTCAAGTATATTTAGGAACAACCAGCCAACATCATTACACTTATTAACACCACAAACTGTCTCGCAGAGTCTTTCTTCTTATAAGGATTTGAATAGTGGTACCCAATGCTGATATTTTGCATATCACTATTGCCAATTCATGAAATGGACTACCAGTGCCGTCTTTATCATTGTAAATAGAGTCATCAGTGACATTGAATTGAATCAGACTAGAAAGCCAATTCCAAAAAAACAGAACCAAATGAAAAATTTCATCCTTAATATTCTGTTTCTCAAGAACCATCCCAGTACCAAATCTGTATTAGTCAGGGATCTCCAGGGAAACAGAACTGGCAGGATATAGATATAGATATATATTTGGATGTAGATGTAGATATAGAGGTAGATATAGATATGTGGATATATAGATAGAGATATTTAATGTAAATATTATGGGATTTATTAAAGGAATTGGCTTACATGACTGTGAGGATGGGCAAGTCTGAACTCTGTAAGGTAGGCCACAAGCTGGGAACTCTGATGAAGATTTTCAATGAATTCCCTAGCAGAAGCTGACTGGCTGAAGCAGAGATGGAAATTCTTCCTTCTTACTACTAAAATAATCAGTTCTCCCTTTAAGGCCTTCAACTGATTGGATGAGACTTCTCTCTCCACTCAAGGCAATCTCCTGAGTTTATTGAAGATGTAATCAGGCATTGATGCAATCAACTTACTGATTATTTAAATCCATGAAATATACTCATGCTAACAATCAGGCCTGTATTTGCTTGGCCAACCAACTGGACACCATAACCTAGCCAAGTTGACACATGAACTTAATCATTACAATTTTATGTATTTAGGATGTTAAATATTAACCCTATGGTAACCACAAAAAATATAGGAAAAATATATTGAGAAAAAATTGGGAAAGGACTCATAATGGTAAAAATACAAAAAATCAAATAAATATGAAAGTAAGCATTAACAGAAAAATTGAGGCTCAAAAAAGGTATAAGATTTACAAAGACAAATAGCAAAATGGTAGAAGAAAGACCTACCTTATCAGTAGTTACTTTAAATGTGAATGGAATAAACTTTTCAGTCAAAATGCAGAGACTGGCAGAATGAATAAAAAAGCCTGATCCAATTATAAGAGACTCACCTTAAATTCAAAGGCATAAGTAGGTTGAAAGTGAAAGGATGGAAAAATATATCATGCAAGTAGTAACTAAAGGAGAGCTGGGGTAACTACACTACAACAGCACAGCCCCAAAATATATGAAGCAAATATTGACAGATTTGAAGGAAGAAACAGATGGTTCTACATTAATAGTAGAAGACTTTAATATACCATTCTCAATAATATATATAACATCTAGACAGAAGAGTTGAATGATATTCTAAACCAACTAGGCTTAGCAGACATATATAGAACCCTTCACACAATAGCAGCAGAAAACACATTCTTCTCTAGTGCACAAGGATCATTCTCCAGGATATACCACATCTTGGGTCACAAAACAAGTCTCAATATATTCAAAAATATGGAGAAGGAGGGGCAAGATGGGGGCAGAGTAAGGATCCCCAAGAGTCAGCTCATCCTACAGAGCAGTTAGTAATGACCCAGAGCTATCTAAAGCACCTGTTTGGGGGCCCCGGGAAACCAGAAAAATATCCAGCAACATCCGTGAAATTATGGAAGAAGGAGACTGCCCATCTGCACAGAAGATCCGTGAGTAGAGCACTCCATGCGGCGGAAGCCCATGCTATTCTGTGGCTGAGTTGGAAGCTCCATTTTGCAAAAACAGGGGAGGAAGAGATGGTAGGGCACCAACTTCAGCTACTGATCTGTAAATTTGGCTGGCTAAAGTTTAAACCTGTCCAAGTCGGAAAGAGACCAGTAGCCACCATTTTAACTCTGCCCCCAGCATGAGGGGAAGCGGAACTGATGGAAAATTGCAGTGTTGGTAGAGACCGGCTTCTTTCCACCCAAATCGGATTGCAGCTCTAGCCTAAACCCCAGCCCCACCTCCAGCAGGGAGGAAGCTGGGGAGACCTGCTCCAGACTCTCTGGGTAACTGCCAGTGCTTTTGGCCTGCACAGACTGAATAGTCAGACACCTCAGGCTCCATCCCTGCACCCCAATAGGATAAGAGAGGAGCTGTGTTTCTTCCACCCCTCTGGGCAACTGCAGGCATTTTCAGCCCACACAAACTGGTTTGTTGAGCAATTTCCATTCCATCTCCATCTCTGCCCCCCCCCCAATAGGATAGCAGGGTATTGGTGTTTCCTCAGCTATTCAGGGCAACTGCAGTAGCTGCAGTTTTGACCTGCACAAACTCGACTGTTGGGCACCTGTGGCTCCACACCCACCCCCAATAGGATAAAAGAGGGACTGTGTTTCCCCACCTTCTCTGGGTAACAGCAGGTGTTTTTGGCCCACACACACTGAATAGTCGGATACCTGTAGCACCATCCCTGTCCCCAAGTAAGATAGGAGGAAAGCTGGGCTTCATCAGCCTTTCTGGGCAATGGCATGCACTTTCAGCTTGCATAGCCTGGACTAGTGGGTACTTGTGGATCCACCCTCACCCCCCAGTAAGAGAGAAGGGGATGGTGTTTCCACAGCATTCCCAGGCAATGGTAGGCACTTTGGGCCTGCACAGACTGATCTGTTGGGTTCCATTCCCAACCCCTAAAGGGGAGAAAGGACAGTACTCCATCAGCCTCTCAGAGCAATTGCAGGCATATTCGGCTCACATGGATTAGATTGTTGTGTACTCCAAAGGGTCCATTTCCACTGCCTGCAAGGAGAGGGGCCTGTTGCTACATCAGTCTACCTGGACAACTGTGGTCATTTTGGACTCGCATGGCATAGGTTACTGCCCATACCTGCAGCTCCAACCTTGCCCCAGGTAAAGGAGGAGAGGACTTGAAGCTTCATCAGTCCCTCCAGGCAACTACAGACAATCGTGTCCTGCACATCTGGGATTACAACATATGGCTGCAGCTCTGTCCCTACCCCTGAAAGAAAAGAAAGGTGGGAGAAGCTTCATCAATTCCTGAGGCAACATGGGCAACTTCAGCCTCCACAGCTTACAACACCATCTACATCCTCGGTTCCTACTACACAACCAGCAAGGGAGAAAAGGCAAGAAATCTTAAACTAAAGAAAGAAACTGCACCCAGAATAAATACAACTAGTAAGCCAGATGCCAAGACACCAACAAAAAATTACATTCCATAGCAAGAAACAGGAAGATATGGCCCTGTTAAAGGAACAAGATAAGCCTCCAGATGACATAAAGGAATTAGGAAAACTAATCATAGATGTTCAAACAAATCCCCTTAATAAATTCAATGAGATGGCTAAAGAAATTATGGATATTAATAAGACACTGGGTGAGCACAAAGAATTTGAAAGTATACATAGAAAAATAGCAGATTTTATGGGAGTGAAAGGAGGTGCAATGAACGAAATTAAAAATACACTAGAGGTATAAAACAGAAGATTTGAGAAGCCAGAAGAAAAGATCAGTGAGCTTGAAGACATGGCCTCCAAAAGTGAATGTACAAAAGAACAGATAAAGAAAAGAGTGGAAAATATTGAACAGGATCTCAGGGAGCTAAATGACAGCAAGAGATGTGCAAACATATGCATCATGAGTGTCCCAGAAGAAAAGAAGGGGAAAGGGGCAGAAGGAATACTTGAAGAAATAATAGGGGGAAATTCCCCACACTATTGAAGGTCATAGATGTCCGTGTCCAAGAAGCACAACATGCTCCCACCCAAATAAATCTGAATAGACCAACTCTGAGACATATACTAATCAGAATGTTAAATGCCAAAGACAAAGAAAGAATTCTGAGAGGAGCAAGAGAAAAGTGATGCATAACATAAAAGGGGTACCCAATAAGATTAAGTGCCGATTTCTCATCAGAAACCATGGAAGCAAGAAGGCAGTGGTATGATATATTTATAATATTGCAAGATTAAAAACTACCAACCAAGAATCTTATATCTGGCAAGACTGTCCTTCAAAAATGAGGGCAAAATTCTGTATAGAATATTCACAGATAAACAGAATCTGAGAGAGTTTATAACAAGGAGACTGGCTTTGCAGGAAATAGTAAAAAGAATGTTACAACCTGAAAAGAAAAGATAGGAGAGAGAGGCTTGGAAGAGAGTCTAGAAATGAAGATTATATCAGTAACAATAACTAAAAGTGTCAAAAGAGTGGTGAAAATAAAATACAACAGATAAAACCCAAAAGTCAAATTGGGTGAAATAAAAACTGCCTTTACAGTAATAACATTGAATGTTAATGGCTTAAATTCCCCAATCCAAAGACACAGACTGATGAAATGGACAAAAAAATATGAGCCATCTATATGCTATCTGCAATAGACTCACCTTAGACCCAAAGATGCCAAAAGATTGAAAGTGAAAGTTTGGAAAAAGATATTCCACACATGCAGTAACCCAAAAAAAAACTGGATTAGCTATACTTATATCACATGAAATAGACTTTAAAAGCAAAATTGTTATTAGAGACAAGGAAAGACATTATATATTAATAAAAGGGGCAATTCACCTGGAAGAAATAACAAAAATGTATATGCACCTAACCAGGATGTCCTAAGATACATAAGGCAAACCCTGGCAAAACTGAAGGGAGAAATAGGTGTCTCTACAATAATAGTTGTAGACTTCAATAGACCACTCTCAGCATTGGATAGACTATCTGGGCATAGGATCAGTAAAGAAACAGAGAGCTTGAATAATATGATAAATAGACTAAACATAATAGACATATACAGAACCCCAAAAGAGCAGGATATACATTATTTTCAAGTGCTATGGATCTTTCTCCAGGATAGATCATATGTTGGGTCACAAAGCAGATCTCTATAAATTCAACAAGATCAAAATTACACAAAGCACTTTCACTGATCATAATGGAATAAAGTTGGAAATCAACAAGAGATGGAAAAAAAGAAAATTCATAAATATATGGAGATTAAACAACACAATATTAAATAATCAATGGGTCAAAGAAGAAATTTTGGTAGAAATCAATAAATATCTCCAGATGAAAACAAGAACACAACATATCAGAACCTATGGGATACAGTAAAGGCAGTGCTGAGAGGGAAATTTATAGCCTTCAATGCTTACATTAAAAAAGAAGAGGGAACTAAAATAAATGACCTAACTACACAGCTGGAAGAACTAGAAAAAGAAAAGCAAACCACTCCCAAAATAAGCAGAAGGAATGAAACAACAAAGATCAGAGCAGAAATAAGTGAAATTGAGAACAAAAAGCAATAGAGAATTAACAAAAACAAAAGTTGGTTCTTCAAGAAGATGCAAATAAATGAAATAAAAAATGAAAACAGGGACATTGCTACTGACCCCACAGAAATAAAAGAGATCATAAGAGGGTACTATGAACAACTGCATGCCAACAAACTAGACAATGTAGACAAAATGGAAAAATTCCTAGGAATGTACAAACAACCTACACTGATCCTAGAAGAAATAGAAGGCCTCAACAAACCAATCACAAATAAAGAGATTGAAACAGTCATCAGACAGCTCCCCAAAATGAAAAGCCCAGGACCAGATGGTTTCACAGGTGAGTTCTACCAAGCATTCAAAGAAGATTTAATACCTTACTCAAGCTCTTCTAAAAATTTGAACAAGAAGGAACGCTACCAAACTCATTCTACTAAGCCAATATCACCCTAATACCAAAGCCAGATAAAGATATTACAAAAAAAAGAAAATTACAGGCCCATTTCCCTAATGAATACAGATGAAAAAATCCTCAACAAAATACTTGCTAATCGAATCCAACAACATATCAAAAGAATTATTCATCATTATCAAGTGGGTTTTATACCAGACATGCAAGGGTGGTTCAACATAAGAAAATCAATCTGCATAATACACCACATTAATAAATCAAAGTTGAAAAATAACATGGTTTTATCAATTGATTCAGAAAAGGCATTTGACAAAATATAGCATCCTTTCTTGATAAAAATGCTACAAAAGATAGGAATTGAAGGAAACTTTCTCAGCATTATAAAGGCCCTATGTGAACAACTAACAGCTAACATTGTATTCAATGGTGAAAGACTGAAAGCTTTCCCACTGAGATCAGGAGCAAGACAAGGATGCCCACTGTCACCACTGTTGTTCAATATAGTGCTAAAAGTTCTAGCTAGAGCAATCAGGCAAGAAAAAGAAATAAAAGGCACCCAAAACTGCCTTTTGTTATTCACAGATGATTTGATCTTATATATAGAAAGTCCTGAAAAAATCTACATCAAAGCTGCTAGAGCTAATAAATGATATCAGTAGAATATCAGGATACAAGATCAATATGCAAAAATCAGTGGTGTTTCTATACAATTGTAATGTGCAATCTGAGGAAGAAGTCAGGAAAAAAATTCCACTTACAATAGCAACTAAAATATTCAAATATTTAGGAATAAACTTAACCAAGGATGTAAAGCACTTGCATTCAGAAAACTACAGTGCATTGTAAAAAGAAATTTTAAAAGTCCTAAATAATTGGAGGAATATTCCATGCTCATGGATTGGAAGACTAAATATCATTAAAATTTCAATTCTACCCGAATTGATATACAGATTCAATGCAATACCAATAAAAATTCCACCAGCATTTTTTAAACAAATGAAAAACACAATTATCAAATTTATTTGTAAGGGTAAAAGGCCCCAAATAGACAGAAACATCTTAAAAAGGAAAAGTGAAGTTGGAGGACTCTCACTTCCAGACTTTCAACCATATTACCTAGCTACAGTAATAAAAACAGAGTGATATTGGCATAAAGACAGACATATAGACCAATGGAACCAAATTGATGGTTCAGAAACAGACCCTCACATCTATGGTCAAGTGATTTTTTTTTTCTTTTTTTTTTTTTTTAATTTATTTATTTATTTTATTTTTACCGGGAGGTCTGGGGGAACGAACCCAGGTCCCTCCATATGGGAGACGGACACCCAACCATTTGAGCCACATCTGCCCCCCTGGTCAAGTGATTTTTGAAAAGCCTGTCGAACCCACCCAGCTGGGGCAGAACAGTCAATTCAACAAACGGTGCTGGGAGAACTGGATATCCATATCCAAAAGAAAGAAAGAGGACCCTTATCTCACACCTTTTACAAAAATTAATTCAAAATGGATCAAAGACCTAAATATAAAAGCAAGAACCATAAAGTTCCTATACGAAAATATAGGAAAACATCTTTACGACTTGGTGGTAGGTGGTGCATTCTTAAACCTTACACCGAAAGGATGAGCAATGAAAGAAAACATGGATAAATGGGACCTTCTCAAACTTAAACACTTTTGTGATACAAAGGACTTCGTCAAGAAGGTGAAAAAGCAGCCCACTCAATGGGAGTAATATTTGGAAACCACATATCTGATAAGGGTTGGATTTCCAGTCTATATAAAGAGATCATACCACTCACCACTCAACAATAAAAGATAAAGCAATCCAGTTTAAAAATTGGCAAAAGATTTAAATAGGCATTTCTCCAAAGAGGAAATATAAATGGCCAAAAATCATGTGAAAAAGTGTTCCATATCACTAGCTATTAGGGAAATACAAATCAAAACGGCAATGAGATATCACCTCACACCTCATAGAAAGGTCATTATTTTAAAAAATAAACAGAAAATAATAAGTGCTGGAGAGGATGTAGAGAAAAAGGAACACTCCTTCACTGTTAGTGGCTTTGTAAAATGGTGCAGCCTCTGTGGAAGACAGTTTGGCTCTTCCTCAGAAAGCCAAA
The DNA here is from genome assembly GCA_026826555.1 of Tolypeutes matacus. Lineage (NCBI taxonomy): Eukaryota > Metazoa > Chordata > Mammalia > Cingulata > Chlamyphoridae > Tolypeutes > Tolypeutes matacus. The sequence goes on from JAKSZT010054532.1 coordinate 1,701,263, forward strand.
TCTAGAACTGCCATATGATTCAGCAATTCCTGTAGTAGGGATACATCCAGAAGAACTAAAAATTGTGACACAAACAGACATCTTCACATAGATGTTCATAGTGGTGTTATTCATGGTTGCCAAAAGATGGAAACAACCCAAGAGTCCATCAACCAATGAATAAACAAAATGTGATTTATACATATGATGGAATGCTATGCTGTAGTAAGAAGAAATGAAATTGGGACACATATAATAACATGGATGAATCTTGAAGACATTATGCTAAGTGAAGTAAGCCAGACACAAAAAGACAAATATTGCATGGTCTCACTAATATAAACTAAATATGAAGAATAGACGCATGGAGTTAAAACCTAGAGTATAAGTTATTAGGAGATAAGAGGAGGGCTGAGAAGTACTACTGATGCTTAATGTATGTAGAAGTTTTAATTAACTTGACTGTAAAAGTGTGGAAATGGATAGAGTTGGTGGTAACACATTATAGTGAGTAACAGCTGGTGTATAAATGGGATTGTGACTGAAAAGGGTAGTCTAGGGATGTAAATGTCAATTGAAAGAAAGCTAGAGAATAATCTAGGAATTGAATAGCACAGTGAACCCAGAGGTGGATAAGAATTGTGGTTGATGGTACAGATGCAAGAGTGTCCTTCTGTGAGCTAGAGCAGATGTACGTGACTATTGCAGGGTGGTGGGAATGTGGAGAAGCATGGGAAAAATACAATTGGTGTGACCTATCGACTGTGGTTAGCAGCAATACTGTAATATTCTTGCATCAATGCCTAAGATGTACTGTGTTGATAATGGAGGAGTATGGAAAAAGTGTGCCAAATGTACGCTATGGACCATGGTTGGTGGTAATAGTCTTTTGATATTATCTCATAATCTATAATAAATATTCCTTTGGTAAAGGTGGTGTTGTATGGGAATTCTAGACATGTACATGCTTGTTTTGTAAGTTCACAACCTCTGTAATAAATTATATTTTAAAATTATAGGATGCAAATATTCTCACTGTCCTGATTTTGTGATAATCAGGGTAAGCTAAACATTCACTATATTAGAAACCATGCATGTGTCCACAGACCTAGTTTTCTCCCTAAGTCTAGTTTTTAGACTGCTGGTGATAAACCAAGCTTGATTTATTATATGACCGTCCTGTATGGGAAATGACTGTAATTCTAGGTAGTTCTGGTCAACCTTAAGAGATATAGCAGGGGGGCGGATATGGCTTAAATGTTTGGGCATCTGTCTCCCATATGGAGGGACCTGGGTTTGATCCCCAGGACCTCCCAGTAAAAATTTTTTTAAAAAAAGAAAAATATAGAAGGCGCGTGGGCCATCAGGCCCCCTGCATGGGTGTACCATCAGGCCCCACAAGCGGGTGAGCCTCCCAGGCCCCACATGCAGGTGCACAGTCAGGCCCTGTGAGCAGGTGTGCTGCCAAGCCCCGCCGAGCCACGGAGCAAGATGATAATGTAACAGGAGAGTGACATAAGGGAGAGTCAAGACAAGATGCGTGGAAAAATCAGGAACTAAAGTGGCACAAGCAGTAGGACGCTTCTCTCCCACATCGGAGTTTCTGAGGATCAAATCCCAGTGAAGATAGGAGGAGAAGGATGAGAAGAGAGGGCAGGAAACAGACACAGAGAATTGCCCAGGGAATGGACACAAAAACAGCAAAAATGGGGGGGGTGTAAAAAGTATAAAAGTAAATAAATAAGTAAACAAATCTTTAAAAAATATATAATAGGGTGGTTTGGGGAGAAAATACACCACATGTAAGATATGGACTATAGTTAGTAGTAATATTTTGACAATGTTCTTGCGCAGTTTGTAACAAATGTTTCACAACCATGCAAGGTATTGGTGGTGGGGTGATGTATGGGATCCCTGTATGATGTTATTCATGTTTGTTTTGTAAGTTCACAACTTTTACTATACATTTATTGTTTCTGTATGTTCATGTATGAATGATATACTTCAATAAAAATATATTTTAAAATATGGAAATCATACATTGCATGTTCTCCATTGAGGGAAAGATGGAAAATTTGCAAGTATGCGGTAATTAAACTGTGTGCACTAAAACAACCAATGGGTCAAAGAAGAAATCCTTGGAGAAATTAAGAATTATCTTGAGGCAAATGAAAAAGAAAACACAACATACCAAAACTAATGGGATGAAGCAAAGGCAATGATGAGAAGGGAAAATTATAGCTCTAAAAGCTAACATTTTAAAAGAAGAATGATCTCAAATTAGAGACCAAACCTCACAATGGGAGGATCTAGAAAAAGAAGAGCAAACTAAACCCAAAGCGAGCAGAAGGAAGGAAATAAGAAATATTACAGTGGAGATAAATGAAATGGAGAATAAAAAAATCAAAGGAGAGAATCAGCAAAACCAAAAGTTGATTCTTTGAAAAGATCAATAAAAGTGACAAATTTTTAGCTAGACTGACAAATAAAAAAGAAAGAGGATGCAACTAAAATTAGAAATGAAAGGGGAGACATTACTATCAACCCTGCCAAAATACAAAGACTATGTGTGGATACTACGAACAACTATATGACAACAAATTAGATAACCTATATGAAGTAGACAAATTCCTAGAAACCTACAAACTACCTACAAAAAAGAAACAGATCTCAACAAACCAATAACTAGTAAAGAGATTGAATCAGTCATCAAAAAGCTCTCAAGAAAAACAAAAAGCCCTGGACCACATGGTTTCTTAGCAGAATTTTACCAAACATTCCAAGAATTATAACCAATCCTACTCAAACCCTTCCAAAAAATGGAAGAAAAGGGAACAATCCCTAACTCATTCTAAGAGATCAACATCACCCTTATCCCACTGCCAGATAAAAATACCAGAAGCAAAGAAAATTAAAGACCAAAATCTCTTATGGATATAAATGCAAAAGTCCTCAACAAAAAATACTAGAGAACCGAGTCCAACAACATATTAAAAGAATTATACACTATGAGCAAATGGGATGTATCCCAGGTATGCAAGGGTGGTTCAACATAAAAAAATAAATTAATATAATGCACCACATTACAGGACAAAGAAAAAAAAACATGATCAACTCAATTGATGCAGAAAAGGACCTCAACAATACCCAGTACTCCTTCTTGATTAAAAAATACCTAGAAAACAATGAATAGAAAGAAACTTCCTCAATATGATAAAGGATGAAAAACCCACAGTTATCATCACACTTAATGGTGAAAGACTGAAAGCTTTCCCTCTAAGATCTGGAAAAAGACAAGGGTGTCCACTGTCACCACTCTTATTCACTATTGTACTGGAAGTTTTAACCAGAACAATTATACAAGAAAAAGAGAAAAAAGGCATCCAAATTGGAAAGGAAGAAGTAAAACATTCCCTATTTGCAGATGATGTGATCCTAGATACAGAAAATACTGAAAAATCCAGAGCAAAGCTCCTAGAGCTAATAAATAAATTCAGTAAAGTGGCAGGGTAGAAGATCAACACCCGAAAATCAGTAGTGTTGCTATACTAGTAATAGACAATCTGAAGAAGAAATCAAGAAAAAAATATCACTTACAATAACAACTAAAAGAATAAAATATTTACACTAAATCTAACCAAGGATATAAAGGACTTGTACACATAAAACTATAAAACATTGCTAAAAGAAATCAAAGAAGAATGAAATGAATGGAACAATATTCCAAGTTCATGGATTGGAAGACTAAAGATGTCAATTCTCCCCAAAGTGATTAACAGATTCAATGCAATCCCAATCAAAATTACAAAAGCCTCCTTTGCAGAAATGGAAAAACCAGTCATCAAATTTAAATGTCCTGAAGGAAGATGGCATCGGTTTAGGAGGGCACTTGCTGACTCACTCTCAGAGAGTGGGAGGATTCTGGTGGAGGGTCGAGAGGGGTTTCCTTTCTGTGGAGTTGGCTGCCTGGAATCCCTTGCAGCTGTGGGGAACAAAATAGCTGGCTTGAAGCAGGACCAGGCTGAGGGGAGTGGTGAATCTGCTGAGGAAGGTTGATTTACCTAGCTCCCCAGGGATACGCCCCAAACCCCACAGGCAACCCGGTGAGAGGGAGCATTCTCCAAGAGTGGGAGGGTTCTGACAGAAGGTGGAGAGGGGTTTCCTTTCTGTCAATTTGGCTGCCTGGACCCCCTCATAGCTTTGGGAAGCAGATAAGCTGGCTTGAAGAAGCACCAGGCTGAGGGGAGAGGAGAATCTAGTGAGGAAACCTGATTTACCCAACAGCCTGGTGATACTCAGACTTGGCTCCAGAGTGGGTGGGGTCAGCCAATTTTATCATTCTGCACTGACTAGCATCAGAGCTTCAGCTCCCCTGGGGAAGCCAGGAAGTGGGAAGTGCTTGATTAGTGTCCACGAGCCTAGTTAAAGTCCCCTCAGTGAAGGGGGTGGTCTAGAAGAGGACATATTTTGGGTCCCTTATTTCACCAAAAAAAAAAAAAAAAGAACACAGTCACTTTAAAAAATAAAAGAATTTTTCTTTTAAATTTTATTTTAATAGCTAAAATCTGCCTCAAAACCTGCACACAGAACCTTGCAGGGCAATTGATTGATGAACACAAGCAGCTGAGAGGGTTCACAAGGGCCCAAGAAGGAATACTCTTCTTCCTTAGCTTTGTTTGATTGCTTGCTTGTGTGGTTGGCTGGGGTTTTTTTTTTGTTTGTTTGTTTTTTTAACTTTATTTTGTACATTTAATAATTGAAAACATAAGCAATTAAAAACTAAAAAGTAAATAGAGATGAATAAATATATACATTTCTCAATGAAATGTAATGGATACATGTAAGTTTTTTTGTTGTTGTTTTGTTTTTTGTTTGTTTTTTTTGTTTTGTTTTGTTTTTTGTGACTCAAACAATATATTACACAATATATTTGGTTCATAGTAATGCATTCATACAGTATTTGTCCTTTTGTGTCTGGCTTGCTTGACTCAACATAATGTCCTCCAGGTTCATCCATGTGGTTTTTCATTGCTTATTTGTTGTCTCTTGCTTTTCTTTCCTCTTTCCTCCCCGCCCCCCCTTCTTTTTTCTTTCTTTCTTTCTTTTTTTAATTTTAAATTAGGTGCTGCTAGCTTGTCTCTTCTTTGCTGTGCTTCTTCTTCAGTGATTTCCGATTCTCTGTCTATATTGATTTTATCTCCCAACTCTACCTCTTTTAATTCCTTCATCTTTCTGCCTTCTGCTTTCTGTTGTGGTTCTTACATAGTATGGTTTTTCATTAGCCCACAATTTCAAGGTGTCAATTTCTATTTTATCTATTCTGTTTTCTTAATTTTTCATTGATATTAACTTTTTCCTTTCAGCAATTTTTTACTCTTTCTCTCCTCATAATTCTAGCCTTCTAAATCATTACATATATTTTCCTCTATTCGTTTCCCAGTCCATTGTAGGTACTCTACTTTTTTTCCTATTACTCTACACTGCCTACATGAGCTAAATATTCATTTTACTAAGTCTTATACGGCCCCTCTTCTAACTTTTTTCAATATTACTATTATCCTTCTCCTTTCTCACATCTTTCGATTCCTCTGGCCCTAATCTTTTGCCTTCAAGGGAACATAGAAAGAAGCAAGGAAATAAATTAAGAAGAAAAAGTGTCAAAGAGAAAACTTAACACACACACAGAACCAATAGCTAAATAAAACTCTAGAGCAGAGAGAGAAGTTAATCAACCGAATAAACACATCAAGATAAAATGATGGCTAGAGGGCAACAAAAAATTACAAACCACACTGAGAAATAGAAAGACATGGACCAGTCCAATGAACAAACTAAAAACCAGGAAGAGATGCAGAACATTGAGGAGCTAATCAAAGTTTGCCAAACAAATATCATGGACCAACTTAATGATGTGAAGGAAGAGATTAAGGATATTAAGATACACTGGGAGAACATACTGAAGAAATTGTAAACATACATAAAAAGATAATGGATATGATGGTGATCAATGGCACAATGAAAGAAATAAAAAAGATGGTGGATTCACATAACAGCAGATTTGAAAAGGCAGAAGAAAGAATTAGTGATGTGGAAGAAAATACATCTGAAATCAAACAGATAGTAGAACAGACAGATAAAAAGATAGAAATAATCCAGGAGGGACTCAGGGATTTAACCCACAACACAAAATGCACAAACATACACATTATAGGCATCCCAGAAGGAGAAGAGAAGGGAAAGGGAAAAGAAGGAATGTTGAAGGAAATAATGGCTGAAAACTTCCCAACCCTATTGAGAGAGATGGAAGTACAAGTCCAGGAAGCACAGCACACCCCAAACAGTATAAATCCCAACAGGCCAACTCCAAGATATATACTTGTCAAAATGTCCAATGATCAAGACAAAGAGAAAATATTCAAGGGAGCAAGAGAAGCACAATAAGATTAAATGCTGATTTCTGATCTGAAACCACGGAGGCAAGAAGACAGTGGTATGACATAGTCAAAGTACTAAAAGAAAAAAACTTCCAGACACAAATTCTCTATCCAGCAAAACTGGTATTCAAAAATGATGGAGAGTTCAAAATATTCACAGATAAACAGAAATTAAGAGAGTATGACAATAAGAAACCTGCACTTCAAGAAATACTAAAGGACGTTCTACAAGTTGAAAGGAAAAATCAAGGGAGAGAGAGAGTCGGCAGAGAGTGTAAAACCACTAAAAAGACAAAAAGAGAAATAAAAACAACATATGACATACATTAACCCAAAGAAAATATGGCTGAAGTAAGAAATTCGTTGCGAGTAATAACACTGAATGTTTGTGGATTAAACTCACCACTCAAGAGACGCAGATTGGCAGAATGGATAAGGAAATATGACCCATCTATATGCTGTCTACAAGAAACCCACCTTCGACCCAGGGATTCAAGGAGGCTGAAAGTGAATGGCTGGAAAACAATTTTACAAGTAAACAATAGCCAAAAAAGGGCAGGAGTAGCTACCCTAATATCAGACAAAATAGACTTTAAGTGCAAAACTATTCTAAGAGACAAAGATGGACACTATATATTAGTAAAAGGGGTAATCTCTCAAGAAGAGAGAACATTAATAAACTTTTATGCACCTAATTGGGGTGCCTCAAAATACATGAGGGAAACTCTGGAAAAACTAAGTGGAGAAATAAATGCCTCTACAATTATAGTGGGAGACTTTAGTACAACATTATCTCCATTAGACAGAACATCTAGACAGAGAATCAATAAAGAAACAAAGACTCTGAACAATACATTACAGGACATGGACCTAATAGACATATACAGAACACTACACAAAAATACAGCAGGATTTACATTCTTCTTGAGTGCACATGGATCATACTCCAAGATAGACCACATGCTAGTCCACAGAACAACTCTCAATGAATTCAGAAAGATCGAGATTAAACAAAGTAATTTCTCTGACCACAATGGAATGAAATTGGAAATCACTAAGGGCCAGAGAAACAGATTAGGCACAAAGATATGGAAGTTAAACAACACACTCTTAGACAAACAGTGGGTCAAGGAGGAAATCTCAAAAAAAAAAAAAATCAGTAACTACCTTGAAACTAATGAAAACGACAACACGACATATCAAAACCTATTGGATGCAGCCAAAGCTGTCCTGAGAAGGAACTTCATAGCCATAAATACATATGTTAAAAGAGAAGAAAGAGCTAAAAATTGAAGACTTGGAGGAATTGGAAAAACAACAACAAAATAAACCTAAAGGAAGTACAAAGAAGGAAATAACAAAGATTAGAGCAGAACTAAGTGAAATAGAGAATAAGAAAGCACTAGGAAAAATAAAACAAAACCAAAAGCTGGTTCTTCGAGAAGATCAATAAGATTGACAAACCCTTAACCAGACCAACAAAGAAAAAGAGAGAACAGATGCAAATACAGAAAATAAGGAATGAGCAAGGTGATATCACTACTGACCCCACAGAAATAAAGAATATCATAAGAGGATACTTTGAAAAATTATATGCCAACGAGAATGATAATTTAGAGGAAATGGACAAGTTTCTAGAAACTCACAAACAGCCTACATTGATGAAAGAAGAAATTGATGAACTCAACAGTCCAGTTACAAGTAAAGAGATAGACTCAGTCATCAAAAACCTCCCAACTAAGAAGAGCCCAGGACCAGATGGCTTCACAGCTGAATTCTACCAAACATTCCAGAAAGAGCTAACACCAATTCTGCTTAAGTTCTTCCAAAAAATAGAAGTAGAAGGAATATTGCCTAACTCATTCTACGATGCCAACATTACCCTAATACCAAAACAAAACAAAGATACCACAAGAAAGGGAAATTACAGACCAATTTCTCTAATGAACCTAGATGCTAAAATCCTCAGCAAAATACTTGCTAATCACATACAACAACATATCAAAAGGATTATACACCATGACCAAGTGGGTTTCATCCCGGGTATGCAAGGATGGTTTGATATAAGGAAATCAATCAATGTAATACACCACATAAACAGATTGAAAGAAAAAAATCACATGATCATCTCTATACATGTAGAAAAAGCATTCGACAAAATACAGCACTCTTTCCTGATTAAAACACTACAAAAGATAGGAATAGAAGGAAACTTTCTGAATATGATAAAGGGTATATATGAAATACCCAAAGCTAATATCATCTTCAATGGTGAAATCCTAAAAGCCTTCCCTCTGAGATCGGGAACAAGACAGGGATGCCCACTATCACCACTCCTATTTAACATTGTCTTAGAAGTACTTGCTAGAGCACTGAGGCAAGAAAAAGATATAAAAGACATCCAAATTGGAAAAGAAGAAGTAAAAATTTCATTATTTGCGGATGACATGGTCCTATACGTAGAAAGCCCTGAGAAATCTACAACAAAGCTTCTAGAACTTATAAAGGAGTTCAGTGATGTTGCAGGCTATAAGATCAATGCTCAAAAATCAGTAGCATTTCTGTACACCAATAACAAGCAATCTGAGGAGGAAATCGAGAAAAAAGTATCATTTACAATAGGAATAAATTTAACTAAAGATGTAAAGGACTTATATACAGAAAACTACACAACACTGTTAAAGAAAATCAAGAAGACTTAAATAAATGGAAGAATATTCCCTGTTCATGGATAGGAAGACTAAACATCATCAAGATGTCTATCCTTCCCAAACTAATCTACAGATTTAATGCAATCCCAATAAACATCAACACTTGTATTTTTTTAAGGAACTGAAAAACTAACTATAAAATATATTTGGAAAGGTAAGAGGCCCCGAATCTTGAAAGACATATTGAAAAAGAAAAATGAATTTGTAGGTATCACATTACCTGACTTTAAAACATACTACAAAACTACAGCGCTCAAAACTGCATGGTATTGGAGGAAGCAGCTGTGGTTCACTTGGTTGGGCACCCGTTTATCATATGGGAGGCCCCAGGTTCGATTCTCAGGGCCTCCTGGTGAAGGCAAGCCAGCCTGTGTGGCATGGCGAGCTGATGCAGTAAGATGACGCAACAAAGGGAGACAAGCAGACACAGAAAAATGCAAAGCAAAATGAACACAACGAGCACAAGCAGCAAAGGGGGGGGGGTAAATAAATAAATAAATCTTAAAAAAAAAAAACTGCATGGTATTGGAACAAGGATAGACATGCGGACCAATGGAACTGAATTGAGAGTTCTGATATAGATCCTCGCATATACAGTCATCTGATATTCGACAAGGCCACCAAGCCCACTCAGTTGGGAGAGAATGGCCTCTTTAACAAGTGGTGCTTGGAGAACTGGATATCCATATCCAAAAGAATAAGAGAGGAATACCATCTCACACCTTATACAAAAATCAACTCAAGATGGATATCAAAGATCTAAATATAAGAGCCAAAACCATAAAGATCTTGGAAGATAATTTAGGGAAGCATCTACAGGACCTTGTCATAGGAAATGGTTTCATGAACTTCACACCCAAAGCACGAGCAGCGAAAGAAAAAATAGATAAATGGGATCTCTTCAAAATTAAAAACTTCTTCACCTTAAAGGACTTTAACAAGAAAATAAAAAGGCAGCCTACCCAATGGGAAAAAATATTTGGCAACCATATATCTGTTAGGAGCCTAATATCCTGCATATATAAAGAAATCCTACACCTTGAAAATAAAAAGACAAACAACCCATTTAAAAAATGGGCAAGTGACCTGAAAAGACACTTCTCCAAAGAAGAAATACAAATGGCTAAAAATCACATGAAATCATGCTTGACATTGCTAGCTATTAGGGAAATGCAAATCAAAACTACATTAACAGGGAAGCGGCTGTGGCTCAATCAGTAGGGCTCCCGTTTACCATATGGGAGGCCCCAGGTTCGGTTCCCGGGGCCTCCTGGTGAGGGCGGGCCCGCCTGCACGGCGTGGTTGGCTGACCCAGCGAGCGCAAGCAGCAGGGGGGGGGGATGGATGAATGAATGAATAAAATCTTTAAAAAAAAAAAAAAAAAACTACATTGACATACCATCTTATACCCATCAGAATGGCAGCTATTAAAAAAACTGCAGACTATAAGTGTTGGAGAGGATGTGGAGGAATAGGAACCCTCATCTACTGCTGGTGGGATTGTGGAATGGTCCAGCCACTGTGGAGGACAGTTTGGCGGTTCCTCAGAAAACTAACAATAGATCTTTCATATGATCCAGCGATTCCACTGCTGGGTATATACCCAGAAGAATTGAAAGCAAAGACACAAACAGATAAATGCACCCCAATGTTCATAACGGCATTGTTTACAATTGCCAAAAGTTGGGATCAGCCCCGGTGCCCATCAACAGATGAATGGATAAGCAAAATGTGGTACATACATACAATGTATTATTACTCAGCGGTAAGAAGGAATAAAGTGCTAACACACAGAATACCATGGATAAATCTTAAAGAACTTATGTTGAGTGAAGCAAGCCAGGCATTGAAGGATGAACAGTATATGACCTCACTGATTTGAATTGAGGAAAGTGAGCAGTCTCTGAGAACCATTGTCTGAAAGATAGGTTAACAAGGGAGAGAAAGAGCAGAGAAGGTTGTGAGTCATCACCCATACGGACATAATCTATGGTAAAGTGATAGAGTACAGTTGCATATTGAAGGATAGGACAGGTGGGTAGTGATATTATTGGGTTTGGTGGTGCAGGGTTGACAGGTGGGTAGATTAAGAAGGGTGGGTTAGAATACCCAGGACACTGGGGGGAAAGATGGGAGGGGCACTAGGTGAACATGGGATTTGTGGGTATGATGTCGAAAGTGCAGGAGTGGCAATGTTCTTATGACAATATGACAAGGTAGTGTCATTGGGTTAGGGTGTAGGTTGGGGAGGCATTCAAGATGGGGTGCATCTGGAGTAGGCTTCTAGGGAGTGTGTGAGTGTTCATACTGTCACAATGTGTTGTGTCAGGGAGTGGAGACCCACACGGTGAGTGGGAAGGAGATGGACCCCCATCTTTGGGAGGACCGATTCACCCAGAAACAGACAGGCGGGTGTCTCTTACGAGCAAGGGTGGATCCTAACAGGGGAGGATAATCAGTGTGTCAAGACCTCTTGTTGTATGTAACTATGAATCTTGTCATCCAATGATTCAAGACAGGGGGGTGTCATGTGCCCCAGGGGGGATGGAGAGGAAGGAACAGAAAAGACCAAATGGGGTATTTAGTGGTCAGGGGAAATGTTTTTCTTTACCTTACAGTAATGGACACAGGACATGGTAAATATCATCAAAAATTATTAAACTGTACCATCTAAATTGTAAACTCTACTGTAAACCATTGACAATGTTTAGTAGTTATATTTCACTATCTGTATAACAGTTATAACAATGCTACCATCCACATAGAAAAAGGTTTTAATATGGGGTGAGGAAAGGGGGAGGAGGTTGGGTTTATGAGAGTCTCTAGTTTTCTGTGTGTGACTTTGCTGTGACCTAAAACTTCTATGAAAATTAAATGAAAATTTGGGAGATACTGGGGAGTGAGAGGGGGAAGGTGCCACGGTACAGACTGGACACCTGATAATGCAATGATAAAAGGGAAAAAATAATTAAAAAAAATTTTTTTTGTTTTTTCCCATTTTTTGAATGTCTCAATCCTTTCATTATATTTTATTTATTTATTTTTATCGGGAGGTCCCTGGGATCGAACCCAGGTCCCTCCATATGGGAGACAGACGCCCAACCGTTTGAGCCACATCCGTCCCCTCATTATATTTTATTTTTAGTTTTCTTTCTGAGTTTCCATGTATTTTATCTCTTGCATTTAAGCTTATCATTATTATTTCATTTTCTTATTAATTGTATTTGGTTATTATATGAGTTTCATCTTCATGGAAGGTTTAGATCACAGAAGGGCTACAATGGGGGCTGCAGAGGATCATTGGTGTGGAGTGTCTGGGATGGGGGATTCATGGGAGGAAGTTCATCCGAATATACATGAAAGATATATAAAATTGTCCAAATGTCAAGGGGTGGGGCGTGGTCACAGTGGGTGGGCAATCACTCAATAAATGAGAGAATACTGAATTCCCAGCCTGGAGAGCTCTGCCACATTCTCCAAAGGAGCAGCAACAGTCCCCTGAGGGCAGGGGCAGTGTCTGATAAAGGAGGATGGTCCACTAATGGGTTCTTGTTATTGATGACTAGCCTTATGAGTCTTTGCTCTTGAAATTGAAACTCACCCTACTGTTACAGGGTGCCTAAGGGTAACCATCTGAGAGCCTCCTTGTTGCTCAAATGTGGCCTCTCTCTAAGCCAAACTCAGCATATGAATGTATTACCTTCCCCCCAGCATGAGACATTACTCCCAGGGATAAGCCTCCCTGGCAATGAGGGATTAACACCAAGTGCCAACTGGCAATACAACTGTAAAAAGACCTTGAATAAAAGGAGGAAAAGGTAAAGACAAATGAGTTCATGTGGCTAAGAAACTTCAAAAAGAGTCGGGAGGTCATCCCAGAGGTAACGCTTATGCACACCTCAGTAGGATCTCATAGAACACCAAAGTGGATATCACCCCACACAGAGGGGCTCCTGAGGGCTCTGGAGACACCCAGTTCCTATATAAGGGGGGATAGCTCCGAGATTGATGCCTTATCAGTGGGCTCTACTTTGGAATCTGTGCTCCTGAGAGTGACAGAGTTGGCCTCAAATAAGTCCTCCCTGCACATGATCTATCAGTCCCTTTTATTTAAACCTATATGTGGTGCTGGAGTTTATAGGTTTCCTTCCAGAGACTGGAGCCTTTGGCCTGCCCATGTGCCAGCTGTGCCTGGAATCTCGGTGGAGCTGCAACTCCTACTCTACAGCTAAATAGACTCACCCAAGTCACCTAGTGAGGAGACGATGATGGACAACGGCCATCCCAGTGAATGGAGAGAGTCTGCAGCTGCAGACAGGATAATCCCATTCATCATACCCATGGGATATTAGCCCACTCTCACTTGGAGGTGGAATGGACATCACCATCCCACACTCCTCAGGATTGGGGGAAGAGCTATGGACTAGGGTGGACTTAATGGTATTCTGTTGTAGACATATTGTGATTCAAGTAATGGAAGAAATTACAACAGTGAGGTGGAGCCAGTGGCCACTGGACACTTGGGGCCAGGGAAGGGAAAAGCAGTTGTAATACAGGGGCTTTTTTGGGACTTGGGAATTATCCTGAGTGACATTACAAGGACAGATATAGGCCATTTTACATCAACATATACCATGCAGAACTGTGTGGGAGAGAGTGTGGTCTACAATGTGAACTATGGTCCATGCTTAATGGCAAAGCCCCAGGATGTGTATATCCATTGCAGGTGATGTGCCACACTAATGAAAGATGTTTTTGTGGGATGTTATGGGAGGTGTGGGAGGTGGGGAACATGGGAATCCTTGTAATTTTTGTTTAACATTTATGTAATCTAAGCATCTTTTAAAATATATATTTAAAAAAATTTTTTAATGTAAGTCAAGGGGTCCGATGAGCCCAAGCCATCTTGAAAAAGAAGAACAAAATTGGAGGACTCACACTTCCTGATTTTAAAGCTTACTACCAAGCTACAGTAATCAAAACAGCATGGTGCTGGCAGAAAGACAGACATATAGATAAATGGAATCAAATAGGGTGTCCAGAAATCAACCCTCACATTTATGGCCAACTGACTTTTGACAAGGGTGCCAAGTCCACTCAATTGGGAAAGAATGAAGATAGATCCCTACCTCTTACCATTTGCAAAAAATCAACTAAAAAATGGATCAAAGACCTGAGTATAAGAACCAGAACTATAAAACTCCTAGAAGATAACAGGGCAGCACTTTCAGTACCTTGTTTTAGGCAATGGTTTCTTAGACTTTATACACAAAGAACAAGCAACAGGAGGAAAAATAGATAAATGGACTTCATCAAAATTAAAAACTTTTATGCATAAAAGGACTTTATCATGAAAGTGAAAATGACAAGTTAAACAATGGGAGAAAATATTTGGAAACCACATATTTGATAAGAGTTTAATATCCAGTATTTATAAAGAAATATTACAAATCAACAACAAAAAGAAAAATTAAGTAAATTAGGGTTAAGTATTTAAAATTTTAAATTAAGAAAATTAGGGAAGCGGCTGTGGCTCAATCAGTAGGGCTCCCGTTTACCATATGGGAGGCCCCGGGTTCGGTTCCCGGGGCCTCCTGGTGAAGGCAAGCCCGCCCGCACGGCGTGGTTAGCTGACCCAGCGAGCACAAGCAGCAAGGGGGATTTAAATGAATAAAAAAATAAAAAAATAAAATAAAATAAAATAAATAAATAAATAAAAATTAAGAAAATTAGGAGCTAAAACTATAAACTCATAGAAGAAAATGTAGTGGTAAATATTTGAGACCTTGGATTAGGCAATAGCTCCTTAAATATCACATAAAAAGCACAGCAAAAAAAGAAGAAATAGATAAATTTGATGTGATGAAAATTAAAAACTTTTGTACTTCAAAGGGCACTATCAATAAAGGGAAAAATGAAACCAGAGAATGGGAGAAAGTATTTGCAAATAATATATCTTATAAGATATGTATATCCAGGATATATAAAGAATACTTAAAATGCAAAAGTAAAATGACAATCCAATTTTAAAATGGTCAATGGATTTATATAAGTATTTCTCTAAAGAATGTATGGAAGGGATTTCAGAAGAAATGGTGATGGAATAGATTGGCAGGCTTCAACTCTCTTGTGAAAACAGCAGGGGAAAGGTAGAAGCTCCAAAGCAACTGCTTTGGGGATCCGCAGACCAGGGGAGTGGGACAGAGAGCTGAATGGGCCAAAATAAAAACTGTGAGTTAATTGCTCCCATGGCAGGGAAAGGCACCCATCCCCCACCACAAGGCAAACAGCCTCAGTAACACTCATGGCTGACTGCTGCCAACAGAAAGGGGACCGGATGTTTTCCTCCCTGGGAAGAGGGAGGGTATGTCAGGAGGGCCATGCTAAGAAATAGGAAGATATGGCCCAGCCAAAAGAACTAATTAAGAATTCTGACAAAGCACAGGATTTAAAACAACTAATCGATGACATTCAAATAAATCTCCTAAATCAATTCGAGGAGTTGAAAGAAAATATGACTGATCTGTGCTCCAAAAACTACAAAACTGCTAAAAGAAATCAAAGATGAACTAAACAAATGGAAGGATATCCCATGCCCATGGATTGGAAAACTAAATATCATTAAGATGTCAATTCTACCCAAAATAATTTACAGATTCAATGCAATCCCAAACAAAATTCCAACAGCTTACTTTGTAGAAATGGAAAAGTCAAGTACCAAATTTAATTGGAAAGGAAAAGGACCCCGAATAGCCAAAAATATCCTTAAACAGAGCAAAGTCAGTAGACTCACACTTCCTTACTTTAAAGCATATTACAAAGCTACAGTGATCAAAACAGCATGGGGGGATAGATGTGGCTCAAATGGTTGGGTGTCCATCTCCCATATGGAGGGATCTGGGTTTGATTCCTGGGACCTCTCGTTAAAAAAAAAAAAAAAAAAAAAAAAAAAAAAAAAAACCAGCATGGAATTGGCATAAAGATAGACATATATGGAATCAAATTGAGAGTTCAGAAATAGACCCTCACTTCTACGGTCAATTGAGTTTTGACAAGGCTACCAAGCCCATTCGACTGGAACAGGATAGTCTCTTCAACAAATGGTGTTGGGAGAACTAGATATCCACATCCAAAAGAATGAAAGAGGGCCCCTATCTCATACCTTATACAAAAGAAACTCAAAATGAATCAAAGAATTAAATATAAAAGCCAGGACCATAAAACTGCCCCCAAAAATGTAGGAAATCATCTTCAATATCTTGTGGTAGGAGGTAGTTTCTTAGATCTTACACCTAAAGCACGAGTAATGAAAGAAAACATAGATAAATGGGACCTTCTCAAAATTAACTGTTTTTGTGCTTCAAAGGACTTTGTCAAGAAGGGTAAAAGGCAGCCTACTCAATGAGAGAAAACATTTGGAAACCACATATCTGATAAGGGTTTAATATCCATGATATATAAAGAGATCTTAAAATTCAACCGTAAAAAGACAAATGGCCCGATTTAAAAATGGCATAGATGTTTTTCCAAAGAGGAAATACAAATGGCAAAAAAATACATGAAAAGATGTTCAACATCACCAGCTTTAGGGAAATGCAAATCAAAACTACAATGAGATATCATTTCATACCTATTAGAATGGGCACTATTAAAAAAATAGATAACTCCAAGTGTTGGAGAGGATTTGGAGAAATAGAGATGCTTATTCACTGTTGGTGGGAATGAAGAATGGTGCAGCCACTGGGGAAGACTGGTGGTTCTTCAGGAAGTTAAATATAGTGCCGCCATATGATCTGGCATTCCCACTCCTAGGTAGGAAGAACTGAAATCAGGGACGTGAACAGACATTTGCACACCAATGTTCATAGTGGTATTCACAATTCCCAAAAGATTTAACAACCCAGGTGTCCATCAACAGATGAATTCATAAAATGCTGTATATGAATACGATGGAATATTATTCTCTTATAAGAAAAAATGAAGTCGTGATTCATATGACAACATGAATGAACCTTGAGGATATTATGTTGAGTGAAATGAGCTAGACACAAAAGGCCAAATATTGTAAGATCTCACTAATATGAACTAAATATAATGAGCAAAGTCGTGGAGTTAATAGCTAGAAGACTGGTCACCAGAAGATAGAATGAAGATAGAGATTGTGGAGCAGAGGCTAAATTTGTGCATAATTTGTTATAAGGTTGATTGTAAATGTTTGGAATTGGATAAAGGTGAAGATAGCACATTAGAGTGAATGTAATTAATAAACACCAATATGAGGGTATAATTGTGGTTGAAAGGAAAATGTTAGGGTTGTGTATGTCACTAGAAGAAAAGCTAAAAAATGAAATATGGGACTGTATAGCATAGTGAAACCAGTAGCAGATGATGAGTACGGTTAATAGTTCAAACATAAGAATGTTCTTCCATGAATCAGAACAAACATACATTAATATTATAAGATGTTAATAATAGGAAGTTATTTGAGCTAAAATGCACCTAAAGCAAACTGCACTGTAGTCAATTTAATATATTAATATTTTTTCATCAATTGTGAAAAAAGAGAGAATTATACTAAGTGACAGAAACCAGACACAAAGTACTGCATATTGTTTGCTCCATTTATATAAATTGTAAATATAAATAAATTTATATAGATGGAATTAGATTAGAAGCTATGTATGGCAGGAGATGGATAGAGGGATTAAGAGGTAACTGCTAATAGGTGAGGTGATTTTCTTTTTGGAACAATGAAAATGCTCTAATATTGATTGTGGTGATAAATGCATAACTCTGTGATTATACAATAACCCACTGAATATACACTTTGGATGGATTGTATGGTATATGGCTATATCTCAGTAAAATTCCTAAAAAAGGAAACTAAATACTTGGAAATTTAGATTTCAAAAACAAATTAAAGTTATTAGGTTATAAACAAAATCCCAACTATGATAGGCTCCATATTTAGTAAAGTACTAATTAATATGGTTTTACTACATATATAAATAAGAGTCCATGACTTTTGTTGTGAGAAAGTCCTAATGCTGATAATGTTATCTTCCTTGATCTGGATGGTGGTTACATGTGTATGCTCACTTTATGATAAGTTATTGAGCTGTACACTTAGGATTTGTGTATTTTTCTTCATGTTTGTTACTTTGTGTATACTTCAATTTAAAAGTTTGCAAAAAAAAAAATATCCAAGTGACCATTAAACACATAAAAACGTTTTCAATGTTGTCAATTATTAGGGAAATTCAAACCAAAACTGCAATGAGATACCTCATAATGGCCACTAGGGAAGTAATAATTAAAAACACAAAAAATAACAAATGTTCATGAGGATGTGGAAGAATCAGAACCCTCAGACACTACTGGTAGGAATGTATAATGATGCAGCTGCATTGGATTCGCTTGGCAGCTCCTCAAAAGTTAAACTTACCATTACCATATGACCCAGCAAATGCACTTCTAGGTATATACCCAAGAGAAATAAAAAAATCCTGTGTCCACAAAAATTTATACAAGAATGTTCATAGCAACATTATTCACAATGCCCCAAAGTGGAAACAACCCAAATGTCTATCAGTGATGCATAGATAAACAAAATGTGGAATATTACTCAGCCACAAAAAGGAGTGAAGTACTGATACCTACTACAACATGGATGAACCTTGAAAACATTATGCTAAGCAAAAGAAGCCAGACAGAAAAGACCACGTACTGTATGATTCCATTTATATGAAATGTCCACAATAGGGAAATCCATAGAGACAGAAAGTAGGTTAATGGTTGCCAGGAGCTGGGAAGAAGAGGGAATGGGAAGTGACTGTTAACAGATACAGGGTTTCTTTTTGGAGGATGAAATGTTCTGAGATTAGATAGTGGTGAACTTTGCACAATTCTGATAATATAACGAAACCTACTGAATCTTATTCTTTGAAAGGGTAAATTTAAAAATCTGTAAACTATATCTCAATAAAGCTATCAAAATAAGAATGACCTGAAAAGCAATATGGTAAAAATAATTTGGTCTCCAAATCCAAGACAGTTTGAAAAAAGAATTAACATACTTAGTGTATCAATTGTTCTTACAAGTCAATAAGGTAAACAATCACTAAGCAAAGGAAATGAATATGCAAAGCAGAGAAGAAATTAAGAGGTCAAGTACATAGCAACAAGGGTTTCCATGGCACATATTTTATAAGTGCTTCACATGTATTAACTCATTTAATCTCCACAACGACCTTACGAAACAGGCTCCCAGTCCCCTCACAGTGAATGCCACAGGCTACCCAGAACACGATACTGTTGACCCCCCATCCAGGTATTTTCTGCTAGCCTGTGTGGGGTGGGGTGTGACCCCACACATGCCCACCTAGGTACCCCTGACTCCAATGGTCTGACTTCATCCAGAGACCATCAAGGATTTTGGGAATGGTTTCTGGACCACACACCTTCAGGGAAGGCTCCTGGAGATGTTGTTTCTTGCAGGTGAATTTTTGCTATGTGCTATGTGCAGAGTTTGTGAGCCTAGCTTCCATAACGAGCTCCTGGGGTGCAGAGATTCTGTGTGGCCTAGTACATGCACACCCATCAGCCTTAGCAATCAGCTAGGCTCGGGCTGAAGTTGTCAGCCTCTGGTGGAAACTGAGTTGCCCAGAGAGGACACGTACACTTCTAAGAGGAAGACCATCGTGCTTCTGTTCGACAGTGGGACCTGGAAGGCCAAGATTTTCCTCAGAAAGCAGTTCTGTTTGGCACCCACACAAGGCAAAATGGGTAATCAGTACTGTGCCTTATTGCCCAGCTATGGTAACATCAGCCTGGACATTTTTAAAAGCAGGTGTTACCAGTCATCCACTTTGGCCATAAAACCCCTTAATAAAGTGTCCATAGAAAGTCCACCCTGAAACCTGCAAATTCTGCTTGTTGCAAAATGTGCTTGGAAAACTGAAGTGGCTGCCTGCTCTCCAGGGTTGTCAACTCCAATCCAGGGCTTTGTTAGAACCTAAGCGGTAGAGGGAGGGGTAGGAGGGGGCCTTGGACCACTTAGGCCCCCACAATGGGCTGTTTTCCTTTCCACCCTGAGCAGACACTCTGCACCAAAGGCTACTAAGAACTGAATGACTTAAAGATGGTGTCTCAGGTGAGGGGCTTATTTGGGGAAGGGAAGAGGGCAAGAGTGAGCATAGGTTGGTGGGCCTGCTACTCAAAGATGCTTGTTGGCTTGGAACTGTTCCCTGGCTGGGCACGGGTAGGGTAAGAAAAAGTAATTCAAGCATCTGTCCCATCTCTGTAACCTTGGGTCCCAGCACCTGCCAGGCTCCTGGGGGTGGCCCAGCAATTTGTGAACTGAACTGCCCCTTGTTGGTTCCTGGGGGATTCTGGGTACTCCACTGGTAGCAATCTCTAATAGAATCACCTAAGTTGGCCCCAGTTTCAGGTGTCAGCTGTCTGCAGAAGTCTCCTAGTTGACCATAGCCTTATGTGATAGAACGTGGGAGATGGTCCTGGTCTCGGAAATCTGGCCTTCTGTGAAATTGTAAAACTAGAGAAGACCTGCACTGAGATGAAGAAAGCGGAGAAGGAGGAAGGGGGCAGAGTTAGTCCATCCGTGCTCTGTGGAGCACATGTGTCTTTGCTGTGTCATCAGGGACCGAGTTGTAGTCATCCCTGGGTTTTTACAGGCAGGGTTTTACTGTGTTTTTACTTTTGGCAGTGCCTGGTACATATTAGATTGAGACACCTGTGGTTTGGAGCCAGAGAGCCCTGCATCAAATGCTAGGTTCCACCACTTACTAGGCATGAGACATTATTTAAGTCACTTGGCTCCTGAGTGCCAGTTTCCTAATCTTTATGTAAAATGAGTTTCAAATGAGATAATGGATGCAAAGTACCTGGAACATAGTAGGTGCTCAATAGATGGTAGCTGTCACCACCACCATCATCACCATAACCATCAAATAGTGCCAAATGCAGAGGCTAAAGGGGAAGCAGTCAGGGGTCTCTGCCCCAGGAAAGCTAAGATGAACACAAATAATTAAAATCCAACGGACGATTACGGGCAGTGCGGTCAGGATGCTGGAGCTCACAGGAAGGAAGAGATCCTGTGGGGCAGGGCCTTCTGGGAAGGCTGCCCAGAAGAGGTGGATGCTAAGGCAGGCCTGGATAGATCGGTTTCCAGTATTAGAGAAGGGGGAGGATGTGGAGTAGAAGGGAGAGTGTTCCTGACTCAGCTCAGTTTAAGCCAGTACCCAAAGTTGGCAGTATCTGGGTTTCCTGTGAGACTGCTGGGGCTAGTTTCGGTGCTTGGTCTGCTTTGGGAATGCAAGTGCCGGGATGGCCACTGGGGGTCGACAGAGTTTAAGGAATAGGGAGGCTACTAGGAAGAGGAAGAGTCCCTTGGGGACTACACCCCTTTGAGTCAACAATAGACCTAATGCCCAGCTCTGGGATCCCCCTCCTTTCCTACCCTGTCTTTAGAAAAGCCCTAATCCCCTAAGGCATGCTTAGCTCAGAAGCCCCAGAGCTTCCTGTCTTCCCCACTTCTGCCCCAAGTAGGAAAATTCCCTCCCTCTCCACAACCCCTCCTCATGGTAGGGGTGGGGGTAGGGAGCAAGGCTGGGATCAGGGTTGCCATAGGCTCTGCTTTGTGTCCTGGAGAGGGGTTGCGAAAGAAAAACAAGCCTGGCTAGGGAGATTTATGTTCTTCTGAGGGGACTGGCTTCCTGGTGAGGAAGATGCTAGGTGGTTTGTCAGTTGAGGTCTGCCAAGGCTTCGGCCTCATCCTAAACCCTCATAGGCCAGCCTTGTGGAGGTAGAAGTGAGGCAGGGGGTGGGGATTTAGTGGACAGACTAAAGGTTTAGGAAGAAACTGGGCCCGTGCTGGGAGATACATGGATCCCACGCATTGGGGGTCTTCCTGATTGAAGGTGGGAAGGAAGGTCTCTAAACTAGGCTGGACTAAGTTGTGAGTGGGGAGGGCAGGTTTCAATGTCAGAGCCTCTGGCTGGGTTGGCTCAGTGGTAGCTGGGGGGTGGGGTGGGCCTGGGTGCCTTAGATCCTCCAGTGGTTATCTGGCCAACTGGATCCAGCCCCTTATCTGTCCTCAGGATGTGCCCAGGGGCTCATGGCTTCTCTACCAGTAGACCTGGGGTTATCAATCGAGAAATCCCAGAACCTGAGCGTTTAGCCTTCGTGGTAGGGTGGGAAGTAGGGAGCTAGCTCATAGGCTAGTGAGGGGTCAGATCTGGGAGCGCTGGAAAGATGAGGGAGCAGCTTCCCTTTCCTTGCTCAGCTTGGAGTGTTATTCCATGAGAATTTTATTCCCTGTGCCTATGGGGTCTGGCATGTCCAATGTGTTCACTAAGAAGCCATTTCTCCGGTTAGCACTGCCATCCCCCAGGCCTATTGGCCCTCTGGGATGGGGAGCTCGGCTGGGGTCAGTGACAGGTACAGACAGCTGCTCCTCCCTTTCGAGTTCCTGAGTCTCTGACAGTGATGCATGGCTAGTGCCCTCCTTGCACATACCCCAGGTAACCAGAGTGAGGGGAGCAACAGGTGGATTGGTCCATCATGCTACAGGCTCCCCCCACCCCAGGCTGGGGAGCAGAGGACAGGAAGGACTGCTGGAGGGAGCTGAGCCCAGGTCAGTGAAAGAGAGGAGGAACAGAAATGTCCAAAGATGAGGCTTCAGAGGGATCCAGGGTCCCAGCTGCAGTTCAGAGCCTCATGCCACCTGCTATGCCACATTGAGCCATTCTCTGGCTCTCAGATGCCCTATTCCAGGCTCTTCTCAGGGCCAGGGGGCAGGCTGTTTGCCTGTCTGAGGCCTGAGGACCTGGGACAGATGTCTAGGCATCCAGGGTAAGGGTAGAGGTGGATAAAGAGGGGATAAAGACAGACGGAGGCAGGGGGACCAGGACCGGGCTCCTCCTAACCTTGACGTGGTCCTGTCAACAGCCTGGCCTGGCTTCAGGCTGGCAACTGACAGATCAAGGTGATCTCAGTGCAAATACCCATAAACCAGGCAGGCAGCTAGGGCAGGAGCCGGGAAGAGGCTGGGAGTAGAGAGGCTGGGTGAACCTTTGGCCTTCTAGACCACCCCCTCCTTCCCCAGCCACTGGGATAGGTCAAGGCTGCAGTGAAATCAGACTTTCAGGGCTGACCCACCTGGAGCTTAAACTGCCCTATCCCTGGGGCATGGTACAGCTGGGATGGGGGTGGGGAGGAAGAGTAAGAAGGTTCAGGTCCCACCCTGGATTTGCCTTGAGATTGACCCAGAGTCCAAGTGACTGGAGAAAAGCAAAGTATTCATGGGGGAGAGAAGGCAGCCTGGGCCCAACCTAGACTCCAGCCAGTCTCAGCTAGGAGGCAGTGGAGGCAGAGAGAAGAGGAGAGAAACAGACGGTGTGAATAAACCCAGTTGGGCAAGACAGGGGTTTGCAGGCTGAGGGTGGGGCAGGGAATGCAGCCAGACTGAGCCCAGAGCCTGTTTTCTGATCTCTAAAATAAGCCCATCAAAAGCCACCTCAGGGAGGTGATGAGGATTAAATAAATATAGCATCAGAGGTGAAAGCATCCAACTAGAGTACCTGGTATGTTCTAGGTATTCAGAAACGGTAGTTCCCTTCTCCCTGTAGGGAATAGGTATCTGTGAGGAGGGTGCAGGTAGAGGTCATGGGCCTTCTAGGGGACAGACAGGAGGGATGGGCAGGCCAGAGATGACTGCAGACAGGAGAGAGTGTTGCTAGCTAGTTTCACTGGGTTGTCCCAGTTAGCCTTGCTCCTAGATTTTTCAGACCACTTTTCCAAGTGCTTGCTCTGGCTGGGCCTGGTAGCTTACGGAGGCCCACCTCTTGGCTTGCACTCATTTACAGAGCCCTGGGATAGCAGTGTAGCATCATGATTACAAGGTCAAGTTGTGCAACTGGATTACCTAAGTTTGAATCCTGATGTTTCTACTTCGTAGCTATGTGGCCTTAAGTGATTTATTTTACCTCTCTGTGTCTCAGAGGGCAAGGCAGGCAGGGAGAAGTCAAGGACTTGAGCCACAGAAATAGAGAGGGCATGTGTGTTTTTTAGTGCATGGGTGTGTGTGACAGTGAACATGAGAAAAGGTGGGGGCTAGACTCTTAAGTTCCGTAAGGGCAGAATTCAGCCTGCCACCTGGTGCTGAATGAATGAACAGGCATGTGCATATGTACATCTGTGCATGAGCATTTGACAGAGAGAGAGTATCTGAGTGGCACAGAAAGATGTGCATGTGGCACGCAAAGCATGTGTGAACGGGTAAGAATGTGTGCCTGGAAATGGCGTCTCTGTGTGAGACTCTGTAGAAGAAGTTTCCATTTAGTAAGCACCAGTGGTGGGCCAGATATGATGCTAAGTCCTTAATGTGCATTATCTCATTCACCCCCTCACCATAACTCTGTGAAGGAGAGAATATCTCCCAGGTTACAGAAAGTTAACCAAAACACACAGAGGCTAAGTGACTTTCCCGAAGTGACACAACTGATAAGTAGTGAAATCTGTGGCTCCAAAGTTTGTGCTGGCCTGCCTCCCATGGGTGTAGGAATCTGAGCTTGGAAGGAGCTGGTCTGTAGCTGTCCAGGGGGGCTTCTTGATGCTTGAGACCTCCTGCAGCTGCCTGATGTTCTTCTGCATCCTTGGGCCCAGGAGGGCCCCCCTACCACATATTGATTTGGGTCAGCTTGAGCTTTGTATGTGTCTGCCTGTCCCCAGGAGCCCCTGGATGGCAGTGGTAGGTGGGGCTTCTCTCTAGGTCATCAGGGCTGGCCCAGTGAGGCCAGCACAGGGTAAGTTCAGGGAATGCTGGTGTGTGTGTGTGTGAGAGAGAGAGAGGCAGGGAGAGAGACAGACAGACAGAGTCAGAATGGTGACACGGTGGTCTGGGAGGCCTGAGAGAGGCACCCCACCAACTTCCTCTCAGCTTCCCTGGGAAGTCATTTTTCCCTACATCAGGGGCCTGAGTCACTACATCTGAGGCACTACCAGGGGGCAGGATGGGGTGGGAAGGCCTGGCTGTAGTGGGGTGTAGGCCCAGACTTGTTACCAAGACCCCTGAACCTGGGGTGGGCAGGTTGGGGCAGAATGGCTGTGCTGTGACCAGGGGCAACCCAGGCATGGAACAGGCTGGGACAAAAGGAGCCCTCTCATCCTTTATTCTGCTGCCCTCTTCACTCAGCATTAGGTGTTGGTACACCGAGGGATTGTGTCTGTCAGCCCAGGTCTGCTGAGTCTGGCAGCCTAACCTCATCTCTCCTATCCACCCACCACCTAGTCTTGGGTTCCCCCAGCTGAAAAGCAGGTTGGGGGGTGTCTGGGAACACAGAAGGACTTTCCCAGGCCTAGTAACCTCTCAGAGGACTTTGAGTGAAGCCTCAAGGGCTGGCCATCCTGAAGCTTGCTGCTTCCCAGGCACCAACCAGCTTTTAACCAGAAATGAACCAAGGAAGCAAGTAAGCAGGGATGGGCTGGAAATGTGGCAAGCCAGTATAGTATAGGGGAATGGGCATAGGCTTTGGAGACAGATAAAGTTGGGGTCAAATTCTGCTTCCATCACTAATCAGCTTGGTGACCCAAGAAGAGGCACTTCTCCCTGAGCCTTAGTTTCCCCCTGATGAGGATAGTGAAACTCATCTCAAAACGTTGCAACCGAAAAAGCATCTAATATGGTTCTTGGCGCTTCATGGCACTCAGTGAATGGCAGGCTCCTTTCCATATTCAGATTTTGACATCCTAGCATGCATTTTGGGGGATCCTAGTCTTCCATCCAGATGGCCGGGGTGCCCTTGCCCCTTGTTCTTCTCAATTTCTCCTTGCTTAGTCGCCAATGTGGGGTACAGCTGGGAGACCCCAGACAGCTCCTCCTGGTCCCTATCTAGCTAATACACCTCAGCCTCAAGGCCCTGCCACTGAAGGTGAAGGAAGGGCCAGCTTCTCCCCTTATATTTCCCCCTGAGGTCCACTCTACAGTCATGGAGGTCATCAGAAGAGCCAGTGAGAAATTCAGTAGCTCAGCCTCTTACTTATGTGAAATAATGGACATGAAACCGAGTCAATCGTGGATCACTTCGGAAATGTTGATGGCCTAGTTATCTCCAAAAAGCAGCAGCAAGGAGACTTTATATTCTTGGCCGTTCCAAAGCCAACCCCAAACCCAGATCTTCCCCCTTAGTTGTTTCCCTTCCTCCCCACGCTGGGCCGCGGCCCTTGCCAAGGACACGCCCGCCTCAGGTCTTGTGTTCAAGCGCGTGTGCCGTGCCAGGCTTGTGTGTGCCACGCTCCTGTTCCAGCGGGAGCCCCCAGCTCGGCCCCAGACGCCGCCAGTGCTACGGAAGACCAGTAGGGGGAAACATCAGCACGTGAGTACTTCTGATGGGGTCTGACTAGGGATAGCGGGTCGGACCGGGAGGGTCTGAGCTGTGGGCTGAAGCCAAGTTATAAGCAAGTAAGCGAGGAAGGGCGGGGAGAATGGGCCAGAGCTGGGAGACAAAAGACCCAGATGGCGGGGCCGGGAAGACTGGAGTGCGGCGTCTTGGGGCCAGGGCTCCCGCTTTTGCGTTTGCAAAAGGCGCTAGTTTTGTGCCCTTTCGACTCTGCCTTCGAGGTGTCTTTCTTTATCGAGGCGCCCTCATCCCCGTTGGCCTCTCCCGGGGTCTTGCCCGCACCTTCCAAAAGGACGAGACTCTGAATCTGGGTTCCAGGGCTCCTACAGAGCTCCCTCCAAAGCTGAGATCCCAAAGGCCTGGTCTCTGGGGGGTGAAGAGCTCGCCTTTCCCTCCGGATCCCGTCCTCGACCCCTCTGAGCCTCTACCACCCACCATAGCCGCTTTTGTTGTTCAAGACTCCGGGCCCAAGTGTAAGCGGACACTGCATTCATTGCCAGAGTGGCAGGAGTAAAGGCCACCAGAGCCCTACGTGAGATGGACAGGGAGCAGGCAGGCTGTTCTTGCCACAGAGGTGGGCACAGAGCAGGACTTCGGGGCTCGGGTGTGTAAAAAGAGAATAGAAACACTTTTCCAGGGTACTTGGGACAGGACCAGGTTACTGAACAGCCACGCGGGGAGGAGAGCGGCAGCCGCTCTCGATGAGCGCCAACTTCCCACGGGTTGAGTGCTCTGGGAACAGGACTAGGCGAGACCCAATTCCAACCGCACGGGCCGCACACCCAGACCACTGCCATCGAGAGCGCGGCGTCCTTAAGAGCTCCATGGAACCCCGCCCCCTTCCTGTTCTGGGGGCGTGGTGTGGGGGGCAAGGACCCCGTCACGGAGCTTCCTATTGGTTAAGAGGAGCAGGGTTGGCCTTGCGTTCGCCTGAGCAGGGGAGTAGACAGCTCAGCGGCAGCAGAGGGAGTCTATGCGCGCTGGACAGCAGTGGGAGGTGTGTGAGGCTCGCACGGGCTGTAGACCCTCGGGCGCAATCGCCAGGGAACTAGGACTCGGCGACAGGGCTGCCGGGCTACCCGGCCGAGGCTTCAGAGGCGCAAACCAATGAGACTTGCCCGCTCGACAGCAGCGTCCCCCCTGCTCTTCTAAGTCCACCGAGCGGGGCCCGCGCTGAAGTAGAAGCTGTCGGGGGCGCGCAGCCCGGAGTCCCAGTGTGGCCCGGAAGAACGGGGCTCGTGCTAGGGCGACCCAGTCGGGAGCCCGGGGACCGAGTTTGTGTCGCGAAGAGACCCCCGCTTCTCCCCGGGGGTGCCGATCCCGGGACGGTCGAGGCGTCGGGGCGGCCACCGAATCCTCAGCGGGGAGACCGGGTCGGGGAGAGGGCGCGCAGTCCCGAACGGTCTCGGGGAGCCAAGCGAAATCGGGCGGGATCACCCGGGGGCGCAGAGCCCCCGTCGCGCCTTGTGCAGCGGAGAGGCCAGGGGAGCGAGCCCTCGGAGGCCGCAGCCCATGCCCGTGTTGGGGGCGGCTGCCCAGTGAATCTTCCTGGCCCGCCGGGCGGAGAAGAACGACCCCGAAGCCGGCGGGAGGGGAACACTTCAAGGCCGGTGGCCGCGGAGGATGGGCGCCTGAGCGGCTCGGAGCGCAGCGCGGCACGGGCAGGCGAGTCGAGCTTTGCTGAGGAGGCGCCAGGGGATCCCCAAGTGCAGCCTGCCCCCGGGAAGATGGCCCGGCCTGGGCAGCGTTGGCTCAGCAAGTGGCTTGTGGCGATGGTCGTATTGGCGCTGTGCCGGCTCGCCACGCCGCTGGCCAAGAACCTGGAACCCGTGTCCTGGAGCTCCCTCAACCCCAAGTGAGTAACTTATCCGCTCCAGTCTTCGGGGGTGGGAGGCACTCCGGGGTGAGGCCGCGAGCCCCCGAGTGCGTGTGAGGAGGTGTTCGGAGGAGGAGCGGCGCTTCATTTTGTCTCATGCTTCTTTGAGTGTGTTTTCCTGTGGACGGGCAGGGCAGGGTGCGGCGGGGTGGAGTGGGGGTACTTGGTCTGGTTGTGACCCCTCAGCTTCCCGGCCCTCGCTTCCGCACGTCCCGAAATCAAGTCGAGATGGTCGCGTCAAGCGGAGCTGGGGATTCCCAGCGCTCAAGCGCGCACCGAGAGCTGGATAGGGGAGAAAACGCAGCCCCCTCTGGGGCCCCCTGGGAACGTGGCGGTCTTCACCGAGAGCCGCTGGGAAGAGTTTGACCTAGGTTGGGATGGGGGGTGGGGGGGCGAGGCCTGAACACAGGTTCCTCGTTTGCTTGGCTGTGCGAGGAACGCGAGAGCGGACCCCGCGCTTGGGCGGGTAGGCAGCGCCTGTATCCCCACTCGGGCTTCTCCCATTTTAATTTCTCTTTCTTCCCTGTTTGCTTCCCTGGCTTTTCGCTTTTGCCTTCTCTTCTTGCATACACCACCGCCCCCCCCCCCTTCCTCCTCTGTGCCGGGGCTGTGGAAGGGCGGGCGCCGCTCCCAGGCTCACAAAGGCGGCGGGCAGAGAGGGGCGGAGTGGGAGAGGGATTGTTGTGGCGGGGGGGGGGGGGGTTGCGATCCAGCTCTCGTCGGGGGTCCAATGGAGCCCGGCGATAGAGCTTCGGGGGCCCGCCCGAGCGGAGAGTGGCGGTGGAGCGGGTGAGGAAGGTGGCCTGGGAGCTAGCAATGCCTGCCCATGCGGGTCCCACTGGCTCCCAACCCTGTGTACCCCAGCTTGGAGAGCTGTTCTTAGTTTTCCCCGAGGGGTTGGAGGGCAGCTCTATAGAGGAGATCCTTTATTTTTTTCCTCCTCCTTCCCCTCCACGCCCCCCCCCCAACACACACACCTTTCAGGGCGGTGGCTCAGTGGTTTCTGGGCTGTTGGTGGGGAGTCCCAGGAGCTGTTGTGGTGACCTCTGGACCTTTTTCTCTTTTGGAACCCAGGGTCAAAATCACTCTTTCTCCCTGTCCACTGAAGGTCCCAGCATTGTGAGCACACCCACGCTAAACCGAAATCTGGGGTCCTTGGCCTGTCCTGTTTGTGCTCTCCAATTCCTGTATCTCTTCCTGTCTACTCTTGCAGGACTCCTTGCTAACTTCCCAGGCTCCTGCCTGCCTTGGCCTCTTGGGTCCTGGGGACCATGCATCTCTCAGTCCCGGAGTGGAAGAAGGCAGCTTCTTTAGTTCACTCTTCTTGGGTTAAGGTCCCATTACAGGTCCATGGGATGGCTAAACCAGGGTCAGGGTAGAGGGCTCCACCTCGACCCAAGGAATGGGATTGGCAAGAATTTCTCTCCTACCCAGAGCCAAACGGCACAACACTCTCCCAGCAGCAGGGACTCAAAATGTTCTGGGGGCCCTGGGTTGCCCAGCCCCAGAGCAGGGGTAGTTTATGAAGCACCCAGTTCCCCCTATAAGGGTAAAGGCTGGAAATGCTTTCTCTTGAGCCAAGAGAGTTGAAATCCGCCTGGAGTAGCCCATCATAGGGGCTCATGGGAGTGACCTAATTGCTCTCCTGGGTCTCTAACCAGAGATAGCATACAGTTCCACAGCTGGGAAGGAGCCCCTTCTGCAGATTTGGGAGTGGAGGTGAGGGGGTGGTCTGGGAGAAACAAGATCTGTCTGAGCTTCCCCCTTTTTGTGTTCTGAACCTTAGGGTTCTGGACTGGTTTATAGGTTTGGGGAGGTTGTATCCCCTCTGCTCCCCCCATCCCCTTCAAGCTGGGGGCAAGCACCCTGGGGGAGGGGGCTAGGCCTGGGCTCAATAGGACCTGCATGAATTCCATCCTGTAATGGAGCAGATCCTGGCAATGGTCAAGGGCAGATCTTGGTGCCTCCCTACCCCCTACCCCGCCCCTCAAGAGTTCCATCTATGCTTAGGGGTCTGGAATGCAGCCACAGTCTGTGTGTTGGTGGGTTGGAGGTGGGGGTTGGGGTGGGAGCAGGACGACAGGAGGGGAGGCACAGCCCATGACTCCACTTGAGCTCTGGGGGCTGCCTCTACCACTGTGTCCAACCCTCAGGCCGCCACAGCCTTCCAAATAGTCTCTCTCTCGGTCTCTCTCCCCTTTTGCTGCCTGTTTGAGTTCTCCCTCTCAGGCCCGTGTCCTGTTGGTTCACCTTTTCACACCCTCTGGGAGCCTCGCTCACCTCCCCTCTCCAGCTAGACTCGCCTGCTCTCCCTCTTTCTCACACTCCCTCTCACTCTTAGTCACTCTGCCTCTTTTTCTCAAGTCCTTTTGTTTCTCGCACATGCCCGTGCTTTCCCTCCTCACAGGCTCATTTTCTCTCTTCCCTCCCCTCATTCTCCCAGCCTTTGGTCTTTCTCCTCAGCCCTGTCAGGAGCTGGTAACCCCCCCCCACTCCCAAAATCTCCCAGCGCCTATAAACCCTGCTTAATTGCTTCCTCCTTGGGAAAAAAAAAATCAAAATAAAAAAGTGGTGGAGCTGGGGGTATGCTTTCAGGTTCCAGGGTACGAACAGCCCCGACCCTCACCGGGAGAAGGAAGCTGGCAGGGCTAGCTCAAGACTCCCAAAGGGGTGCTGGGGCCTTCTGGGGTGGTGGTCCCTGGATGACAAGAGCTCCTGCCTCCTTGGCCCCCTCCTATCAGATTTGCCATATGTGCACAGGCTGGGGAGGTGGGCTTGGTCCCGCTAGAGGCTGGTAGGATCTAGGGTGTGTGTGTGCGTCTGAGGGGTGTCGCTGTTAACGAAGTAGTCCCTGGCGGCCCCCTCTCCCAGCTTCTTCCCCCAGGGAGCTTGGGCAGCCGGCTGGGCTCACACTTGAGTCCTCAGCCAAGTCCAGCTGCTGCGGTTCAGTCTCTCAGTCCCGTTATGACCCCTTCCTGCCCCCCCACTCAGGTCCCCCCCCATCTCCAGAGAGTGGGAATGTGCCTGAGATCACATTACACCTTCCCTACAGATGGGGGGTGGGAGGTTCAACTTGGAGTCCGGGACCCTTGACTCAAGCATGGGTGGGGGCAGCTGCAGACCCTCACCCATGCTTGCCCCAGCCCCCCTCACAGCTGTTCCAGCTCACAGTCCTGGGGAGGCCAGCTCAGGGGCCCCTTTCCAGGGCCAGCTGGGGACCTGACCTCTCCTACTCTGTGGCTGATTGGCCACAGGTGGGGACCTGAGAATGATGGGAACCCAGTGGCTCCAAAAGTTCCCTTTTGCCCTCCCTCCCTACCCCGGGCAGCCAGGCAAAGGCC
This sequence comes from Tolypeutes matacus, assembly GCA_026826555.1. Taxonomy (NCBI): domain Eukaryota; kingdom Metazoa; phylum Chordata; class Mammalia; order Cingulata; family Chlamyphoridae; genus Tolypeutes; species Tolypeutes matacus. Next base: position 1,733,021 of record JAKSZT010054532.1, read on the forward strand.
AGAAGGGCCTGTGAAGCTGGGGTGGGGGCTGAATAGAGAGGTCCCTTTCTCCCCGTCAGTCTTCTCTGGTGGATGGGGATGAGCGGGACCTGGATACTTTGTCTCACGGCTTTCTGGGGATGGCCTATGGGGAGGGTCGGCCAGCCAAGAGGCCACTGGTTGCCATGGGAACAGTAGGTTTGGGGGAGGGTCCACCTTGGGATTATTAGCGGAGTTGAGGGGTGGGGGGGCAGGGAGAGGCTCACCAGCCACATTCTAGCTTCCTTGCCCTGTGGACCATAGCAACCCCTCCTGGGTGGGTTTTCACGGTGGTCATTTTGGGTGGGAGTGCTAGCTAGCGGCCGGGATGTAACCTTCTGCTTCTTCCTCTAAATGGTACTGTGTTCAGCGGGATAACTGACAGGCAGCATCTTGCTATTTAAAAAGCATTCTCATAGATGATCTTCAATGGATGCTCCCAACAGCCTGTGAAGTAGATATCACCCCATTTCCCACATGAGAAGGCCTAAGTCCAGAAAAGGGAAGCAACTTGTCTAGGGTCAGTCAGCTCATAGGAAGCAGAGCTGTCCTATTTGCCTCTCTTTCCAGGCCTTCCTGCTGCATTGGGACCCAGGAGAAGTGGGAATTAAAGATGGGTTTGGGAAGAGACACGGGCTCCCTTCTCCTAGTTTCCCCTCTCCTCACAGGTGTATGTGCGTCTGTCCTTGTGACTCAGGCTCTGTCTGTGTGGGGTGAGTGGTGCCCCTGGTTCCCTCATTTGGCTTGGGTAGGCCTGCCTCCTAGGATGGCCTGCTCCATTGGCATAAGCTAGAAGCAGCCAGCTCACTGCCTGGCTCTCTTGCTCCTGAGCTCTGAGTAGGGCCTTTGTTCCTCTCTGGGCCAGAAAGCTCACTTCCTCTCGGGGACCCCACAATCCCTTCAGCTCCAGGGACCCCACAGCAAGCAGCCAATGAAGCAGGGGCAGTATTGGGCCCCTGATCGACTTGAGCTTTAGCCAGGTGGCACAGAAGGGAGGGCATAGTTCAGTGGGGGTGTGGAGGGTGACTTCCTCTGGGACTCTCCTGGCTTCCCTGCCTCCGACAGAGCTATGCGTATGCCAGGACCCAGCTGCTGTTCCTGCCCACCCACGCCTGGGCGGGCACTGCTGAGACACGCCAGGCCTGCTCCTGCTGCCTCAGGGACTGGGTGGGGCTGGGGGAGTGAAGAGGAACCTTTAATTTGGGGGCTCCCCACCCTAACTGGGATGAGAGCAGACTTGAGCTCTGGCTTGGGGTCTATCCTCCTTTGGTCTTCCCACCCTTGGGGGTGCAGGCGCCATGGTGATGGGAGTCACCAAATTAAGGCCGTGGCTAGAGTCCTCTACCAAACTTGGACTTTCTTGGCCCGGAACTGTGTTCCCCCCTTTGGCCACTCTCTGACCACAAGTTCCTAGAGCCCGGGGGAAGGGTGAGAGGTAAGTGTAGACCTGGCTGAACATCGGCAGCTTTCTGGCATGCCCACCACAGCTGCAAGTCCTTCCCCCTATAGGTTGTATGCGAGAGGGGCTCAGCTGGACAAAAGAAGCCAGAGGGGGGTGTCAGTTGACCCCTGACCCTTCAGACTTCTCATATCCCAGGATTCCTTTCAGCAGACATGGCCATACTTCTAAGTTCAGTAGAAAGACAGGGGAAGGGTGGAGAGGAAGAGGCAGGTCACAAAACAGGAGCTGCCTTCCTTAGGGTGGCTCCTGGGGTCCCAGGGCTATGGGATGGCTAGGGCAGGAAGGCCTCAGGGGTTACCATGGTGACCTTCAGGCTTCCTGCTGGGTACTGCCAATCCTCTTATTTTCCAGAAATGGGCTTTGTCAGGGGTGGCCCCAGGCAGGAAAGCTTGGCTTGATAATGCGGGGGTAGTTTTAGAAATGTGGGGGATAAAGACTTTGCCTTGGGGACGATCACTTCCTCCTCCTCTCCTGACCTAGAGGGTAAAAGGGGAGACCTGTAAGTTTCCCCCTGTGTTACTAGTGTTGTGCCTGGCCTCAGGCTCCATTCTCACTGCCCCTCATGGCCTCTTGCTGCTTTCTTGGGCTTCTTGTGGGCCAAGACACAGTTTCCCCAGTGGTGGGGAAAAATGCTGAGAAGGCACCATTATGGGAGATCAGGGTCAGGGAAGGTGGGTGTCATCAGGTTCTTTCCACTTCTGCTTGGCCGATATACTTCTAGGGGAAGGTGAGTTTCCCCTCTGCCAGCTGCTATGCAAATGAACTGATGAATATTTATGAAGTCACTGTTCACTGAGGTTGAAGAGAGTCTGAGGGGTATTGGGGGGAATAGTCTTCTCTTCTCCCCCTCCCCCACCCACTATATAGACATTTGTTTCCTCGATGCCTCTGGGTTAAAGGTAGGACCCGGGTCACTGAAAGCTCTGTGTTCCAATGCCAGAGCTCTGGGGCATGGGTGGTGACAGGAGACTGAGCCCAGGGTAGGCGGGATTCCCTAGTCATAAGCCAGGTGGGGCCAAGTGTTTAAAAAGATGAGCTGTCCTGTACCCCTTTCCGTGCCCTCCCCATACCTGCTGTCACCTCCAGGTGGGGCCATGTAGAGGTGCAACGTTTCAAGGATTCAGCCAATATTTTAGGTCCTCTTCAACCCCTTGGGTTGGCTTTGAGCACTTCTCTTCAAGGGGAACATTCATCCCTTCCCATAAGAGCCCTGGGTTCTGGTGAGTCCCAAAGGTTTTCCTTCTGGCTCAGAGAGGCCAGAAGTTGTCTAATCCTGCTGTCTGGAGAGAACCCATGTGAGGATTGGAAATTGAAAAATGCCATGGGAGTTGGAGAGGCTTTGGTGAACTGTCTTGCCTTTGTATGGTGCAGGCGGTGGGGGTGCTCCCTCTCAAAATGTTCAAATGCCCCCCAGAAGTGGGGTAAAGCTAAGTACCCAGGGGCAGGGTTCCCTTTTTGGCATTGACCCTCCCACACATGAAGATGGTCCTGGGCAGGTATCTTGGTGGAGCCTAGCTTGACATGGAGGAAGGGCTGCTTTTCTTCATTCTCCTTCATACTTGGTCTAGTTTCCCACCTGGGTATCATTTCCCTCCCTTGGATGAGGACACTGAGGTTTGACGATGTGAAGGACTTGCCCACGGCCCCCAGTGGACCCTTATGGCTTGCAGTCCCATCACTGTAGTAGGCCCTTGGGAAATGGAATCCCTATTCCCAGATGATTGCACTGGCCTCCTAACTGGGGTTCTTCACCAAGAGAGCCTGCCTGGCATGGTCAGCGTCATCCTCTCCCAGCCCTTCCTTCAGCCCTTCATTTTCCTCCCTCCAATGGGCTGAAACCCAAGCTGCTTTTCATGACATTTGAGGTCTTTCGAGCAGGTCTTCTCCTGCTCCTCTCTACCTACTCCCGGCCACACTGTAACAATCACTGGCCTGGGTGGTGTGTCCAGACACTTCTGGGTACTCTTCCTGTGATTGGCTTCTTATTCCTCATCCAGGATCCACCTTTGTCCAGCTCTTTCTGTGGAATCCAATCTGACCATCCTGGTTGGATGAGCTGGCCCCTTCCTCTCAGTGCCTCCTGCTTTGGTGTTGGAATCACCATCCTAGTGTACAACCCGTGTTGTCTGCTGATAGTGTGGGGACCGTTTACTTTTCTCATCCAAACCATAGGATAAACTCCTTGAGGGTGGGGCCCTATATTAACTTCCTATTTCCCCTCTGAGAAACAAGGCTGGGCTCTTAGGCACGCAGGGTTAGTATCTGATCTCCTGGCTCATGGCAGACTATTTCTAGGAAGGAGTTAAACCTGTTGAGTGCCTACTGTGTGCTAGTTGCTCTTCATGTGCTATCTCATCTACCTTCCACAACCCTGGGAGGCAGGGGCTCTTACCATCCCCAGCTTACACTTGAGGTAACTGAAGCTCAGAGAGGGCAGGCAGCTCACTCCAGGTCACAGAGCTGGGAAGAGCCAAGTGTGTCTGACTCCAAAGACTGAGTTCTTTCTCCTGTGTGGCACTACCTCACTCTCAGCTCCCACCCGCCCAGGTTCAGAAATGGCCAACAGAGTACCACCTTTCTTACAGTGTGCTTAGGCAGAGATAGGCTCACCTGACTCTGTGGCCCTGGGCAGCTGCCCTCCCCCTGCTTTTCCCCAGTGCCTGGCCTTCTGGATTAGAACCTGAACCTGGCCCAGAAGGCATTGGTCCATCTCCTCTCTGGATCTGGGGTAGGAGTCGTGTGGCGGTTGGGAGGGGTTGGAATACAGATGAGTGGGGTTCCTGAGTCGGGTCTTACATGTTTCTCTGTGGTCACTGATTGGGCCCCTTCTCCCCTCCCTCTGTTCTTCTTGGAACTTACATTTAGAATTTACGTTTTGGAATTACGTTTAGAAATTACGTTTTGGAATTCAGGCTTTTGCATTGTGAGAGTGGGATGGGTCACCAGTGGGACACTGGTCAGTGGGAAGAGAGAGAGCCATGGGGAGCTGAACCTGGCCAGAGACTGTACCATCATCCTTCAGCTCTAGACAAGGCCTCTTCCTGGCTCCCCCATTATGCAAGGCTAGGGCAGAAGGTCCGGGTCCCAGGCAGGTTGAGCTCCCCCAGCCTTGGCTGAGAGCTGCGGGAGTGGCAGCTAAGGCATGTGTGGGCTCGCTCTGTGTGTGCCTGCGCGCGTGCGTGTGTGTGTGCACGCATGTGTAGGAAAGGTGGCAGTGGCAGCCATGAAGGAATGTGAGTCCGTTGGGGGAGGGGGGAGGAAACACTGCCTCTTCTAGGCAGCCCAGGCTTGGTACCCTGCCCATCGGCCACGTCAGTCCCCTGTGGAAATGCCACTTTAGGACAAAGCACTCCCCCAGCCAGGCAGTGCCCCACCCTGCCAAGCAGTCCAATCCTGGCAGCCTTGCCCATGGGCCACCCATTCCACACCCTACCGGCAGTGTGGTTCTCTCTCTCCCCACCCCTCAGCCCGAGGCCGGAGGAAGGGCAAAATGCCCACTGTTGCCATTTCTACCCAGTAGACCCAGACTGGCCATCATTGTCTGTTCCTCTGTTCTGGGGTAGCCTGGGCCCCCCACTCTCAAGCTGACTCTTATCTCCTTTCTTGGCAGGTTCCTGAGTGGGAAGGGCCTGGTGATCTACCCGAAGATTGGAGACAAACTGGACATCATCTGCCCCCGAGCAGAAGCAGGGCGGCCTTATGAGTACTACAAGCTGTACCTGGTGCGGCCCGAGCAGGCTGCTGCCTGCAGCACTGTGCTCGACCCCAATGTGCTGGTCACCTGCAACAGGCCAGAGCAGGAAATCCGCTTTACCATCAAGTTCCAGGAGTTTAGCCCCAACTACATGGGCCTGGAGTTCAAGAAGCACCATGACTACTACATTACCTGTGAGTGCCTGCCCATCCTGAGTCTGACTCTGCCATCCTGGAGCAGTGGGAGCTTCCAAGTAGCATAATGATTCTGCACACAGTGAAGGGACTGCCAGATCTGATCCCTTTGAAGACTGGCATCCTTTCCTCCCAGCCTGACCTCAGGATTCTGGCTCCATCATTCACCCAGGGCCCTGCTGCCTTGGCACTCTAGGGCCTGGGTGGGAGAGGATTCCAATTCTTGTTGCTTTCTCTCATTTTCATTGTCCACTTTCAAGCTAATCTTGGTAATGACAGAGTTAGCAGAGTTCTTTGAGATCAGCCTGCCATTTAGCCTTTTTCCTCCCTGGAAACAGAAGCCCTGAGGGGTGAAGGGGCTTCTTGGCCTAGATCAAGTGTTAGGGATAGAGTTGGGACTCCAACTCAGTTCTCCTGACCCCTACTCCAGGATTCATTTTCATCTCCATAGAAGCCTCCCTTATAATGCCAGTTCTAATTGCTTTGCCTTTAAGCCACAGCACCCATTGAGAGACATACCTCACTCTTGCCACTGAGACAGAAAGGCCGAGGCCTGGTCATGATCAAGGAGCAGTGCCCTTGGGGAGGGGCTAGTTCTTGACCAGGGCTGGGCTGGACTTCTGGGTTCCTAGTGGGAGGGAGGGAAGTAGAAAGGTTTGTAGGTAACTGGGAGCTGTTTGCCACTCCCCATCCCAATTCCATTCCTATTGGCTGAGGCACACTGGGTCTTCTGGGTAATGACTTCTCTGGCCTCTTCCCACAGCTACATCCAACGGGAGCTTGGAGGGGCTGGAGAACCGAGAAGGAGGTGTGTGCCGTACACGCACCATGAAGATTGTCATGAAGGTTGGTCAAGGTAAGTGCCCAGTCTGAGCCCTTTCCCCTGCCCCTACCAGTTAGGCCTTTGGAACAGATAGTTGTTCTTGGTTGGGTGTGGGAGATGGGGCAGTAGGTTAGAGAATCTGAGGTCCAGTGTACAGGCTATTCTTGGGCTCCCCTAGCTAATGGAGGGCACCTAGGCTGGTGGGGTCACTCCCTCTCACCTGTTCTCTCCCCACCCCCAGATCCCAATGCTGTGACACCTGAGCAACTGACTACCAGTCGGCCCAGCAAGGAGGCAGACAACACTGTCAAGATGGCCACACAGGCTCCTCGTGGCCGGGGCTCCCTGGGCGACTCTGACGGCAAGCATGGTGAGTGTGTCAGTATTTTGCCGCGGGCAGAAGCCACGGCTCAGTCTTCCTCTGAAGGAAGGCAGGCCAGAGGCTCAGCCTGAGATCTGGCTGAGTGTCCCCGGGTCCCCTGGCTGACCCTTACTCTTCTTCTCTCCCCTTCCTCAGAGACAGTGAACCAGGAAGAGAAGAGTGGCCCGGGGCCAAGTGGGGGTGGCAGCGGGGACCCTGACAACTTCTTCAACTCCAAGGTGGCATTGTTCGCGGCGGTGGGCGCTGGCTGTGTCATCTTCCTGCTCATCATCATCTTCCTGACAGTTCTGCTCCTAAAGCTGCGCAAGCGGCACCGTAAGCACACGCAGCAAAGGGCAGCCGCCCTCTCGCTCAGTACGCTGGCCAGCCCCAAGGCAGGCAGTGGCACAGCAGGCACTGAGCCCAGCGACATCATCATCCCCTTACGGACTACAGAGAACAACTACTGCCCCCACTATGAGAAGGTGAGTGGGGACTACGGGCACCCCGTCTACATCGTCCAGGAGATGCCACCCCAAAGCCCGGCGAACATCTACTACAAGGTCTGAGCGCCCGGCGCGGCCTCAGGCCCCAAGGGACAGTCGGCCTGGACCGCACCTCTCCCTTCTCCCCATGCCTCCCTTCCCTTGCCAGCTGTGCCCACCTTTGTATTTAGTTTTGTAGTTTCTTGGCTTTTATAATCCCCCTTTTGCCCTGCCCCCTGGGCTTCTGAGGGGGGTGCTTGTGCCCCCAAGCCCCATGCTCTTGTGCCTTCCCCCTCTGGCCAGGCCTCTGGGCTCTGTGGGGGCACCCCTTCTTGGTGGGCAGGGTTGGACGCTGATGGACAGCAGGCAGGGAGATGGCCTCCTGGCCCTGCCCCCTCCCTCGCCCTTCTCTTCCCTTCCTAGGACTGCTTATCCGCTATCATCACTGTTTTTTAATGCTTTTGTGTTCATTTTTTTAGCTGTCAACTCAATTTCATCTGTTTGTTTGTTTTTTTTTTTTTTTGGAAGAAAAAGGGAAAAATGGAAAAGGCAGCCCCTCCCCAGGCTTTCGCAGCCCAGCCCAGCCCAGTATAAGAGGGCCTGGGGCTGGGGCAGGCTGGGGCCAGGCAGGAAGCATAGGATGGCATTTCTTTTATAGACTCCTTGGCATTTCTTGGGGGTGGGGGTGGGGTGGGGAGAGGGCCTGGGCTGTTCCTGCCCGTGAGGGAAGAGGAGAGTGCCATGGGGCAAGGCGTCCACCCACCACTTCTGTTCCCCCCTCTACCAAGCTGATCCCGGCAGTGGGGTAGTGGCTGTCACCCTTCCACCAAAAAAAAAAAAAAAAAGAAAAAGAAAAAGAAAAATCCCTTCCTTGTGGGATTCTTGGGCATCTCCTGCCTCCCTCACTCTCACGGTAATTAACGTCTTAATTGGCTGTTGCCTGGGGAACAGGAGAGCTGCTGTAGGCAGATGACCTCATGGGGGGTGGAGGGAGGTGAGGTGCCCAGGTGGCTATTTGCCCTGCAGAGCTGGGAGTTCCACACACACCCCCACCCTGTTCTCTCCTCATTTTGAGACTGGTGGGGAAACAGAGGCCCAGGAGGAGACCTAAGTGGGTGTAAGATCAGGTGGCCTGCTCCTTTTCTGGGCTCTAGCGCAAGTGGGTGCCCCTCACCCATCTAGCTGCCACTGCCCGCCCCCCCCATCTTAAATTGGGGCCTGGAAAGAGGAAGCAGCTACCCAAGGCCGGGCCAGCCTGCCGTGCACTTTGACCTTGGCTCCTTGCCAACAGGGCTGCTAACAGACTGCCACTTGAGTGCACCTTGTAGGCACTCCCAGAGTGGCTGTGGAAGGAGCTGGGCTTTACACCATCCACCTCCACACTGCCTCCTGGCCAGCTGCCCACCCCAATGTCAGGTGGGAGAGGGAGCAGGATAGCCAGCCCCTTCCGGGTGGCAGTTGGAAGGGTTTTTTATTTTTGTTTCTGTTGCCATTTGTGTAAATACTAGTCTTTTTGGAAAAAAAAAATAATGTAAAGATGTTTTGTATAAACTCTGAATTATTTTCTTGTTGCTTTTTTCTTAGAAAAAAATGAGAACTAAAAAAAAAAAAAAAAAAAAAATTAACCACCTAGAGAAATGGGTGTAAAATGGTGTCGTGATATTGGGGAATGGAATGTGTGTGTATGTGTGTGTGCTTGCTTGTGTGTGTGTGTGTGAGAGAGAGAAAGAGAGAGAGAGAGAGAGAAATTACTTCTTATGCTCAAACCACTGGTGATCTGGGCAAGTCTGAAAAGAGGGTAACTGTCCTAGAGGGATGAGATATTTCAAGTACCCTCTGTCCTTCCTACTACCCCCCTCCCAAGTTTCTCTACCCTCTTGCCCTGCTGTCAGGGAGCCTGGGACTATTTCCCTCTGTCGACCCTGTCACTTTTGTGGCAGGTAGGTGCTGTGGTATACTGCCATGTAGATTATGAGCCTCTTTGCAGTCTGGCACCAGGCTCTGCTAGAGTTTTGATGGGGGTGGGGATGTTCCCATGGAGATCTGGGTGTGTCTGCAGGTACTGCCACCACCTGGCTGGAGCTGGAGCTGGGACCTGCTGGCAGGCCCAGCCCTGTCCTGCCTCAGGACGCCTGGAGGTGAATTGAAATAACTTCCAAGAACTGGGCCTCAGCTGTGGTCCATTGGACACGGGCTGTTTCAGGCTGCCCTGTTCCCCTCTCAGCTAGAAGACTCTTCCCGTCTCCTGTCTTCGGGGTGGGGCCACACCAAAGCCCATCATCATGGCATACTTGGGGGACATCTGGCTGGCAGTTGACACCCTGAAGCTAGAACAGCCATGGGTACTCAGTCTCCCTCCCACAGGCTGATGAGTAACTTGCTAGGGTCAGAGAATGTGGTGAGGGCCCTGATGAGGGTTTGGCCTCAATCTCACAGCAGAGACTCAGACCGGCAGAGCCTGAGGCCTTACTGCTGCAGCCTGGAGCAGCCGGCTTATCTCGTGGGGGATTCCCTACAGAGATGGCTAAGACAGTTGTCAGAGGAGGAAGATGAGTGAGATCCCAGCAGCTAAAAATGGTTAAGAAGGGAATAGAGGAGAGGAGGAGGAGGAAGGAAGGGGAGAGGAGTTAGTGACCCAGAGCAGGAAGCCCTAGTGAAACAGCCAAGGAGAGCCATGGCTATGGGGGAAGTGGGAAGGCATGGAGAAGGGGGGAGCACAGAAGGAGAGCCACGGGACCTGTGGGGTAGAGGGGAGGGAGGCTGAGCTAGAGCCGGGTGGGGCCAGGGCCAGGGTGCTCCTGGAGCCAGCTGGGGCAGAGGCTGTTTATTTGGTTTCTCATTAACCAAAGGAAGTGCCAGAATCAGATGGGGCCTCTGCTGCTTGACTGCCTGCCCAGAGTGAGGCCCTGTCTGAGCCTGGGGTCTCTAACTAGGACTGAATCCGGCCAGACTGGGGTCTCTAACTGAGGTGGAACCTGGCCAGGGTTGGGACAGCCCTTCCTACACTTCTCCAAATGAGTGTTCTGGGGTGTCCCTACCCACCCAGCCCTCACCCTCCCAGCGGCCTTCACCCTCCCAGCGGCCTTCACCCTCCCAATGGCCTTCACCCTCCTGGTCGGGGACTGGGCTGCTGGGGTCCCCCTGGGAAAGTGTGGGAACATCAAGTAAAATCTGTGGGAAAGAAAAAAGGAAAGTATGGGGCAGTCTCCCCTACAGGCCTGAAGGCTTGTGCCCAGCTGTTGCCACTTGCCCTGGCATGGGCACCCTGGTTGGGGCTGCCCTGCACTCAATATCTCCTTGTGACATATTGTCCTTCATCTGGAAAATGCCTGCCACTTTTTTTTCAAATGCTTTTACACATTAGCTCACTGAGTGTCATAAACTGCCCGTGAGGGTGGTCGGTGTTGTCCTATATTGGAGATGAGGAAACTGAGACCCTATGAGAGGTAGTAATTTGCCTTAAGAACAGCCATTCAAGGAGCGGGGAGCACTAGGATTCAAGCCCAGGCCTTTCATTATGCCGGGAGCAGACAGGAAAATGTTCCTTGAGAGTGAGGGGTGTGACTCCCCTTCTCCCCCTCCACTATCTCTTGCCACTGTCTAGTGTGAGACTGAGCAAGCAGGCTTCCTTGGTGATCTGGACCAGGAGCCCTCCTCCCCATTCTCTTCCCATCCTTTTGGATCAGGGAGGGACTAAACTTAGCTAGCTGGAGGCAGAAGGTAGGAGCCTGTAGTGGTAAGGCCCAGTCCTGCCCCACCCTCCACTCTGCTTCCTGTCCCAGCCAGGCCCAAGCTCCTGGTGAGTCAAGGATAGAGGATGGCTTTCCAGGTGAGGGTGGGGCAGCCTAGCTAGAATCCACCCCAGGCTGAGCCCAGTTCTCCAATGAAGCCAAGCTGAGGCTTCAGTTTCCCTGAACAGACAGGCCTCAGGGAGCTGGAAGAGCAGGGCTCTCGTGACTTTATTGCACTGGTCACTTTCAAGCTCCCAGAGGGTCTCCCTGGGGCAACAGAGACGTGGATGGCCTGGCTCTCACTAGGAAGGGGCATGAGGGTGGGCTACAGAAGCCAAGGAAAGCCCCAGGTCCGACCAGAGGGCCATTAGAGATTGGGCCCTGCTGAGCAGGTGGCCCTCCAGCCCCCGGCATCAATCATTCTCAGAAATCCAGCCTACTCGCCTCCCCCAGCACATCATCATCCCACTGACACCCCAGCTGAGTCAGCCTCAGCCTGCCTGGGGACCCTCCTTGCCCATCTGCTCCTGGCCTCCTGCACAGCTGGCCATCAAATCTGGGGGACTGGGGCCCCAGCTGGTGCTTGTTAGGTTGGCTCCCCCTTTGGGAGGCTGCTGAGGGGGAGCCCAGCCCCCACCCAGGACAGGGGTCACAGAACCCAAACTGAAAGCAATTTAAGGGCATGGGGGAAACAGTAATTAGAGGTTCTCTTTCCAATGGTTAATTATCCAGCTGGCAAAGAGAAATGAAAGAGGGAAAGCTAGGAGTGGGGAGAATAAAGAATGTGTGAAGTGATATGGGCAGGCAAGAAGAGTTTTCCACTTTAATACAGGGGAAAGAACCCCGGGTGGAGAGGCTGGAGACCCGAGGACCTGCCCCAGCTATGCCATGATTCCCCTTTTGATGGGGGCCAAGCAGGTCTCCACCTCTTTGAGCCTCAATTTTCCTGTCTGGGTAAAGAGGGAGTGGGACTAGATTTATTCATTTATTCCGAAAATATTTCCTGAGCACCTACTGGGCCCTGGGGTACAGTGACAAACAGGAGAAACAAGATCCCTGCTCCTAGGGAGCTCACGTTTTAGAAGGGTCTTTCAGTGGCCAGATGAACTTTTAACTGTGTTCATGTGGTGACTGGGTCATGGGGATGTGAGAGACAGGATGGAAGATACACAGATTAAAAGCTTGGATATTGAAGTCATTCATCCATTTTTCTTTTCAACAAATGTTGAATGCCTGGCACATAGTAAGCCTGATAAATAGTAGCTGTTGCTCCTCCTGTGAAATGCAAAGTTGGGTTCTGCAGCTGGGCTTCCGAGGAACTATTCCTGCTTTGGGAGTGGGTCCCGAGCCCTGATGATTCTCATCATTGCCAACCCAAGCTAGCTGGCCTTTTGCAAAGTCCCTAAACCTCCTCAGAAGAACTTGCCCTGGGACTCTAATCCTAGCTGCCTCCCAGAGCCACTCCCAGGTACCTGGGCCAGGGGCTGGGTGAAATGCACCCATGATATACACTTCCCCAAGCCTGTAGGCAGAAGCTTATCCAGACCAAAAAACTAAAAGAAGTATTCTCCGCCCTTCCCTATCCCTGTGGACCCATGGGCTGGTCTTTCCCTGGCTCCTCAGAGGCAGCAGATGAGGAACTGGCTTCTGGTACAAGAGCTCCCTCCTTTCTCGGGCCAGACCCTGAGGAGCTCCATGGGGCTCCTCTAGTTCCAGGGTATACCAGGAGGAATCAAGTGAAATCCTGGATTCCACCCTTGCACAGGAAATGCCACACTAGCTGGATTCTACTGGGTAAGAACCCCTTTGCCACCCATGCTTTCAGGGGAACTGGCTGGTGGCCTCGTTGGCTGGCTTCCTACCTGTTCAGGTAGAACCTGGGAAGTCAGAGGCCCGGGAATGATAGAGCTAGGACTTTCCTGAGAGCTCCGTTGTAGACCAAACCTTTCATAGGGAAACCGAGGCCCAGAGACTGGAAGGGAATTACCCAAGGGTACCCAGGGAGTACTGGCTGAGCTAGGCCTACAACCCAGCTTTCTTGCCTCACAGGCTAGAGCTGTTTGCCCTTTTGTACACTGTTGCTTTGTTCTCCCAGAATCCCCAGGAGTGTGTGTGTGAGCAAACCAAACAAACCTATATATACAGAGTATTTAGATTGACAAACTGCGTAAGTTTACACACGGCAATTACTAAAACAACACACTATAATTCTGAGGAAAACATGGTCCCAGGAGGTTTAGGCCTGGTGCCGAGCAGCTCTGGAAAATGCACTAACAGCTCGCCCCCCCCCCCGCCTCCCGGGGTGGAGGTGGGGGCTCCTCTCCTGTGGCACCTCACATAGCTCTGTAGTCCCTCAGTGGCATAGCAGCCTGGCGGCTTCTGTCAGAACCAGGCCTGCTAGTTCGTGGCCCAGACCCAGAATTGGGCATCTCAAGGCTGAGTGGAGCCTTAAAGGTCATGTGGTTTCACCCTCCCCACCAAAGCTGAATGTGGCTGTCCAGTCTCCCCGTGCACACCTCCGGGGGGCTTTCCTCCCTCCCTCCCCCACCAGGCAGCCTGAGCCTTTCCGGCCAGCCTGACAGTTAACTGTCCTTGCCCTGTCTTCAGTCCCCCCAGCCACCCCACCCCCGCCCCCTTGCACACGCTAATAGCCATGGCAGCAACATGCTTTCACATGCAAATTGGTATGGAATTCTCAGCCCCTGCTGGTGCCCCAGCCCCCAAGGCTTCCCCCTGGGCAGATTCAGAGAAGAGAATGGAATCTTTCAAGCTGTTAGGGCTTTTAGAGACCTTCTAGTCCAGCCCCCTTGTTGGATGGATGGGAAAACTGAGGCCCAGAGAAGGGAAGAAGGAACTGCCCCCGCAGTCACGCAGAGAGTTCACTGAGACTGGATCTCACCCAGGTCTGACTTCCAGCCCATTGCCTCTTCAAACCATCACACAGCTTCCCAACACCCACACACCCCCACATACCGCCCTTCACCGGTTGTTTACTATGGACACTGGGGTCCCTCTCTCTGGCACAGACTGTCATCCCAGACACCCTTCAGTGAGGCCTGGGACTGTGAAATCCAGAGAAAAAAAGGCTAGAGGTGTCCATGACTTAGGGGCATTGCCCAGGGAAGGGAGCCATTTTCTCTTTCGAAACAGGCAACCAGCAGGATTTGCTCACTTTTTCTCTGCCCCCACATTCCCTGTATCCTCCGATCCTGGTCAACCTACTCTCGCTAGCCCAGCCATCCTGCCATGCTGTGCCAAGCCTTCTCCTGGGCCCTAGACCCACCAGACCTTGCTGCTTCGTGCCTCATCACTCCATTGGGGTTGCCACCTGTAGAGCTTAGGCCCTGGGAGGCACGGGAACCTGAGTCCCAGCTGGAATATGGAAAATCTTCCTTCCTTTCCGTTCAGCTGAGCGGGATTGGAATGTTCCGAAATGAACTTTACAAGGAAACGAAAAGAAAAGAAAATAAACATGAAAGGAGAAAAAGAGATGAGTTTACAGAGCACAGGTGTCTGCTCCCAGCTCAACGGAGGTCTTGCCACAGATGGGCCAGAGCTCAAAACTTCAGGGTTATCCTTGAATCTGCCTTTGCTTCTGCCTCCGAAACAACGCTTGGCTCTGCCCATTTTTTACCACCCCTGTGGTCCCCACCCTGGTTCAAACCACCTTCATCTCTGGCCTGTGACAGTAGCCTCCTAACTGATCTCTCTGTTTTCATCCCACTGTCCTCCCCTACTCCACCTCTGCCTTGCAAAATGACAGCCAGAGCGATCTTTGTAAAGCTCAGTTTTGATCTTGTCAATCCCCTGTTTCAATCCGTTAATAGTTCCTCAATTCCTCAGCACAGCTTTCAAGGCTCTGAGTGACCTGGCCCCTGTCTCTTTAGCCTCTCACCTCTACCCCTCACCCCACCCCACACAGTTTATACCTGGACAACACAGACCTCCTCACTGGTGCCTGGCCAGAGCATGTACCCTTCAGCTTCTATGCCTTTCCAGATGCACTTCTATCAGCTGGAAATGCCTGTCTCTTTGGCCCTGACCTGAAAACTATTGATCCTTCATGGGTACCTCTGACCTACAATCCAGGCAAAGTTGGTGTTCCCTTCCCAGCTTCCATAGTGCTTCTGCTCACTTGTGTGGGTCTCTGCCTGCCCCCACTAGATTGTGAGCTTCTGGAGAGCAGGGGTTGTGTCTAATTCAAAGCAGCATCTCACAAAGAGTGATGCCCAGCCTAGAGTTGAGCACAGAGGTGATAGCAGTGAACCTTTGAAATGTTCGTTGAGTTGAATGGGCTTGGCTGGGCTGGGATAGCCATCCCAAAAAGCTGTCCCTGCTGTCCAACTTGCACACAGTACTGGCCAGCCAATGTAGAGAGCCAACCTCTTATTTTGTTATTCTACAATAGACGCTAACGCTTGTGATGGGCCAGCCAGTGTGCTCAACATGTCACATGCATGACTCCATTGACATGTCATGTCTCAATGATGTCTCAATGAGGTGCTTATGTGAGGTAGAACTATGATTATTCCTGTTTATAGATGAGGAAACTGAGGCTCAGAAAGGGAAAGTATCTTGCCCATGGGCTCATGATTAGGAAATTGTAGAGCAAGAATTTGAACCCAAGAAGTCCAAATCCAGAGTCCAAATGCTTAGGTATTTTGCTATGCTGGTGTGGGGAGGTGGTGGCGTCAGCATGGGGGAGAGAATGAGGCTGGGCCCTTGGGCCAGCAGCCTCCATATCAACCATGGGGCTTCAAAGGGCAGTCTAGAATAGTATTTAAGGGCCAAGACTCTGGGGCCAGGCTGCCAGGATTCAAATCTCAGCGTTATCACTTTTTAACTATGGCTTCTCAAGTTCCGAAAGCCCTTCTGTGTATTTCTGCTTTTTTTTTTTTTTTTTTTTTTTTATCCATAAGATGGTTAGCAGCCATCTCATGAGACTGCAGTGAGGATGAAGTCAGTGAACACATGTCAGGCCTTTAGAAGCCCAGCCCTGTTGGTTGTTCAGTAAGTGTCATTTGTTACCATTTGAGAGTAAGGAGGCAGCCTTTGGTTCCTGTCACCCAGCCTCAGGCAGCCCAAACACTCCAGGCTGGTTTCTGCTTGGCCCCTGGAATCAGAAGGCTCAGTAGCCAGAGGCTCTTCAGCCTTGGGCCGCAGCTGTAGCCTCAGCCTGGGCCCTGATGGCCCCAAGGAGGGTCCAAGGAGTAGTGGGCTGCAAGCTTCTCCAGGCCCCAGTCCCAGGGTTTGGCAGGACTGGGCATGGCTCCTGAAGGCCCAAGGGGAGGAACAACAAGACAGCTGGGGCCACCTACAGGGGCTTGGAGTCAGGGTCGGAAGACCTGCAGTTGAGGCCTAACTCTGCCACTACTACTTGCAGAAGTCATCTCTCCTCTCGAGGCCTGGGTGTCTTCCTGACCTGTTCAATGTAAATGGGATGATGTAAGTAAAACTGTGGTGCCATCACCTCCCAGTAAAATGTGTGTTCCTTCAGGGCAGAGAACCCAGTGCTCAATTAAGAGATGATGAATGAATAAAGACGTGGGTGTCTCTCCCATCCAGAATTTATAACCTCCCTCCACCCCCATCCAGAGTCCAGCAGTCAGAGCTCCAGTTCCAGAGTAGGGACACTCACTCTGATAGTGGGATGGAATGCTTCTGGGAAGTTGAGGAAGACATGTTGTTGCCATATTCAGGAGAAGCCCATGAACTAAAACCTGAGATGCAAAGAGTATTTTGCTCATGTCTTCAGCAAGGTCATCAGAGCTTCTAGGTGCTTTTCGAAAGAAGGAAGCTATGCTAAACAGCTTCTTTCTACATTCTTTTATGCCAGTGATGTTTAAACTGGTACAGCCTTCCTGGAGACCAGATAGATCATAATTCACATGGACAGACTTAAAATGTGCAAACCCTCTGACCCAGCAATTCCATTGTGGATGAAGACCCTGTGTAAGGGATTTTCATCACAATTTTATGTATTTGTAGTGTTTTTCTAATGCAAAAAAAAAAATTTTTTTGACCACCTTCTCTGGGAACTTTTCATGATCTACATACACATACACCCATCCCATGAGTAACAATCAACATTTTTCTGTGTAGTATACATTAACTGTCCTTTTGTTTGAAAAACCTTTCCAGTTCCCCTTCTGAGCTCTGTGTGTATCTCTCGCATCTCTAGCATGTTGGACTGCAATTACCTGGTTCTCAGTGACTCAGTTTCCTTATCTGTAAACCGAGGCTGCTTATACTACCCCTGGCATTGGGTAGTTGAGAGAATGCCATGAGATAATATATGTAAAGCCCTTAGCACAGTGCTTGGCACACTGTAAACGATCAATTTTATTCTTGCTATTACCTTTCAACCCTAGATAGCTGTTTGCCTGTCTGCCTCTGTCATTAGATCATGATTTACTCAAAGGCGGGGACTGTCTTATATATTTTTTCTCTCTGCATATCCAGTGCCCAGTGCAGAGCCGGGAACTAGTAGGTACCTGAGTGAGTTTGGTGAAGGAAGAAATGTAGTCCAATGCCTTAGACACTTTAACAGCTGAGAGGAGGCAGCTGATGCCTAGGAGGGGACAAGTCAAGAGTTGGGACTAGACTGAATGGCTTCAGTCCTCAAATTGTGGTTTGCTGGGGGAAAATCTGGATCCCTTGATCTGGACCACTTGGGCCCTTTCTGTTCTTTGGGTCTGGGACCTCTGTGATTGGAGGGGCTCAGGACTGGAAGCAGTTGTGCAGCACCCCTCCCATTTCTTGCCCTCTTTCCCTCCATCTTGGGCTCCCTGCCCAGCCAAACAGGAAGATTCATTAACCATCTAAATATACAGAACCCAGGGGCCATGTGCAACCTGCAACAGAGCTGATGGGGTCCCAGCAGGGCCAGAGCCTGAGACAGCAGTGGCAGTGAAGGGCTGGCTCTCCGGGAGGGGTGGCCTGGCAAGGGGGAAGCTCACCGTGGGATGATGGATGGGGAGGCGAGTGAAGCCAAGCCAGCCCCAAGCCCTCTGAACCCTCAGTCTCTTGTCCCCTTCTCAGTCACCCATCCCTGGATCCCCCAAAGCCTACCCTTGATCAGCTGTGATTTCATCCCCTTCTCTACACTCCCCCCCAATTCCTCAGTCAGGGTTCCTGAGCCTAAGAGGTAGGCGGGCCAAGGTGGGGGTGGGTTTCCCCAGGCTCCTGCCTGCTTATTATTATAAGGGCTATTTCTCTAATCAAAACTCCCCAATTACCCCAGGGCCCCTCTGATTAATATTCCATGATAACAGGAACAAGTCACATCTGGCTGCAGGAGCTGGAATTCGACACTCCAAGAGCTCCGTGATTGGTCTGCAGGAAGAATAATAAACTTCCTTTCTGCTGCTCCCCCTTTCCCTTCCTTCACATTCAGAGGCTCCCCCTTTCCTCCTTCTCCCATTCTCCAGTCCTCTGTCTGTCCCTCGCCACCCCCATCCAAGTGCCCTGCTTTGAGCTCTGCCCTCTCTCTGGGTGGAAGCTACTTCCCAGTCTGGGTAAACCTCCTGGCCACTATTGTCCCCTTCTTGGCTTGGCTGCCTGTTTTGCCTGAGAGAATTTCATGCTGGGGTGGAGGGGGACTGAACAGGGAGGGCAAATTTGGGATAACCATGGGTGCTCTACATGTATCACCTCATCAAATCTTCATTGCCTTCCTCCTACGAGGGACACAGCAACCCCAGGAAGCCACGGGATGTGCCCAGTGTCACACAGCCTTGAAGTGACAGAGCTGGGCCATCAGGCTCAGTGTTTTCTGCTTTCTAAGGCAACTCCTCTCCCCATACCCCAGTCTGATTTGCTGAGCCTGGTTTCAGTCCATGGATACTTGGATTAAGATGGGACCCGCTGTTCTGGTACAGAGCCAGTGCCTCTGACATCCAGTCGCCCAGGCTTTCATTGGATTACAGATGCTTTTAAGGCAAGAATGAGTGCTTAGAGAACTTTCAGTGAAATCCTGCAGCCCGAAGAGGAGAAAAGACTTGCCCACGTTCATACAGGCTTATAAATAGGGGACCAGGACACAGGTCTTCTAACTACTCAGATGAAAAAGTCTTCAATTTGCCATCGGGTGGAGGGCTCTGTGAGAAGTTTCCCATCACACCTGCATGCAAGGGACTTCCAGACACTCTCTTTCCCTGACCTAACCCCGAGACACCCCGAACAGAGCACAGCTGTGCATGTTTGTTTAATGTTTCACCAGGGAGCCTGGGCAGAAAGGGGTCTCTGCTTGACGTGGAGGTCAGGACAAGGACAGCAGGGGAAGAGGGTGTGGCTGCTGGTGGTGGCCAGAAAAGAGTTGCCTTCGACCAACCTTACCTCTAGCGCTTGGCTTTCTGGCAGCGGCTCCTTCCTTTCTCACAATGCATCTTAGGAGAAAGAAGGAGGGGCAGGCCCTTGGGCTTCAGAAGCACACTCCTCTGCCTTGCTTCCTTGCCCCTCACAGTGGTGGGGTGCAGGTTTTATCAGTGCCAGCCTGGAAAACAACAGTTTGGATTTGCTGAGGAGAGGCAGGGCAGTGAAGCATCTCCCCTCACTCTTCACTCCCCAATCCGGGCACTTTCCTCTGCCTCTCACCTTGCCCCTAACTCCCCTGGTTGTGCTCTTCTGCTCAGCTCTTTTCAGAAACACCCTGGAAACATTTCCAAATTTCATAGCTAGGTAAACTGGGGGTCTGCGATGAGGATACTAAGGTTTTGACTCAGCCGATGGACCCTGGCTCCAATTGTTTTATCTCTTCTATCTCTTGGCTGGCCAGAGGGGTCAAACATGGGGCTGCTCCGTCCTCAAGTCCTGCCTCTCGAGGAAATATAAGATCCACTGTGTTTTGTAGAGAGCCATGGAGCTTCTGGGGCACAGATCCCTCACAATTAAGGAAACCCTAGACTGGCCTTGTGAGGATCTGGAGTTCTGCCTAGGGGAGCAGAGGCCCAGGTCTCTCCAACCCTTCTGCTTCCTAACTGCCAATGCTCTTTTTGCCACAGCTTCTCACAAAAATCCCTGCCTCTACTTCCTCTCTGAAAGCCTCTGGGTTGCCCTCTAATTCATCTTCTACATACCACCAAAGTTAGGCTGAGCTTCTTAAACTCCAGATCCAAGTTCGTTCCTTAACTTCTCTGTGCCTCATTCTCCTCATCTGTAAAATGGGGATAAATACCATACTTATCTCACAGGGTTGTGAGGATTAACTGAGAGAACACAAGCAAAGCACTTAGAACCGTGCCTGGAGTAGAGTCTTATCTAACCTGCTACTCATGAGGAAGGCTAGCACCAAGCGAGTGATTACTGTGTGCCAGGCACCATTCTAAGTGCATCACATCTGTTAGGTTGTTCGAGTGCCACAACAATTTCATGCGGTAAGTACTACTGTCACTGCACCCACTTCACCAACAAAGACATGGAGGCACAGTGATATCACGGAACTTGCCAAAGTTTCCATTGCGAGTAACCCACAGTGCAAGCCCTTGAATCCCAGAAAATCTGACTGCAGAGTGTGACCTCTGAACCGCTCTGCCATTTTGCCCTCCTAGACAGAGTCTGCATGCTCCCCAGCACCCATAGGAAAAAGTCTTAGACCACCATTCAAGGCTCTCCTACTCCTTCTCTTCCTCATGCTACAATGTGACTTGAGAAGCAAAGGACTGCTTCCAGAATAGCAAGGGTACTTACCTGCTTCCAAGCCTTTACTGAGGCAGTTCCATCCACTTCGAATGACCCTCCTATACCCTCCAACAAAACAAAACAAAACAAAACACAAAATACACATACAAATCCCACCTCTCCAGGTGCTTATTTTGAACCCTTTGACTTTCAAAGTAGTGCCTAGGGTGGTGAGGTTTGTGTGTGTGTGCATGGGGATTTTTACAGGAGGTGGATATTGGAGGGTTACTTCAAGTGTGACTCCCCTCTTGAAGCCAAAGAGGAACTTAGAGATTACCTAGGTCAGCAGTCCCTAACTTATTAGTCAGCCAAAGGGGTGCTGATGCAAAATACCAGAAATCTGTTGGCTTTTATAAAGTGTATTTATTCAGGGTAGAAACTTACAGTTACCAGGCCATAAAGCATAAGTTACTTCCCTCACCAAAGTCTGTTGCCATGTGTTGGAGCAAGATGGCTACCTACGTCTGTGAGGGTTCAGGCTTCCTGGGTTCCTCTTTTCCCAGGGCTTGCCTCTTTCTGGGCTCAGCTACTCTGCTAGCTCCCCAAGGCCAGCTGTAGACTATCAGGTGAACTGCTTGTTTCTCTTCCTGAGGCCTTTTCTCTTTCCTCACAACAAGCTCCTCTGTGTGCTTACTTCCCAGGGCTCCAGCTCAAAAACTCCAAACTCCCTTCTCTGCAATGCGATTTCTCTGTGAAAAATCCACCAAGGGGTTGGGGATGCAACGTCCTACTGACGTGGCCCAATCAAAGCCTTAATCATGATTTAATCAAGTAAAAGTAAAACCTCTGAATCCAATACACTCTAATATGCCCAGAGGAAAGACCAGTTTATAAGCATAATCCAATATTACTTTTTGGAATTCATCAATAATATCAAACTGCTACACTTAACTTTTTCTCCACCTAGGACTATCCTTTCAAACTACCCATTCCTCCTCCTGCCCTAAGCACCAAGGCTTGAAAAGATCTTATCTACCAAACACTCTCCCTTTAAAAAATCAAAAGCAGGGTTAGCAGGATAGGCCAGTCTCCTGGGTAATCAGATACCACATTTGAGAGGTATATGGATTTTGCCTTCTCCCCCTGCCCCCACTCCCATGCCTCTTCTGAACTTACATTTGAATGACTGAGATTTCTGGGCAAAACGGATATCTGGGCTGAGCCAGAGCAAGTGAGAAAAGATAGATCAGTATTTTTCTCTCCACTGATATGGTTTTATTGTCATGCTTCAGGAGTGACTGCAACAGACAATTGCTTCTACTGCCCAATTATTGTCAGAAAGCAGGCTTTAAGATCAACTACCCGAAAACCCAGATCATCAGCATTGGCAGACGGCCCCCAGCATTCAATTGGTTTCTCTCCAACAATTTAATACAGCAGGTCAAATCATTCAGTTACCTGGGGGTGCAATTTGCAACTAATTCATCTTGGAGGGTTCACCAGGAAGCTATATTGCCTAAATTAGATGTTCTAGGGGAGTTTTATTGAGAGTTTTTAAATGGCCACAGTGGCAATTGGTAACGCCTGCTTTGAAAGAGTTCCAGACAGAAATGGCTGCAGGCCTGGCTCGATGGCAAAGAACTCTGTACATTGGAGGGGATTCAGAACTGTTCCTAGGAAAGACTGTTCTTGTTTGTGGCTACCTCTCTAAGCCCCTGTGAGAACCAGGTCTTGTCCTTCTTAGCTCATCTAAGCCCTCCCTTTTGCCTGGCTCTCTGGCCAAGTGTATGGCTCTGCCTTGTATAGGCAACTGGGAATCATGACGCTCCGGGATCTTTCTCTAGAAAACTCAGCCTTGAGGCACCTGAAGTCCTAGTCTTATCGATAGCTCAGTTGGGAGAAACAGTAGTTATGGTGGCCTTCTTTTTTTTTTTTTTTTTCCTTTTTGTTTGTTTTTTTGGTGGTGGCCTTCTTAGCAGGCAGACAGCCCAGCCTGCCTCCTGGAGTCTTATATTATCCTTAGCTTAGGGCAGCCCTTTAGAGGCTGAATATTTGGACCCCAGGCTTTTGGCCTCTTAGAAGGCAGAAGAATCTAATGGTTTTGAACTGGGGATCTGCTAACAGACAGGCCTGGGTTTGCCTCTAGTCCTTTCTACCTGTGAGCCCTCGGGGGAGTCATTTCTCCTAGCTGACTCTCCATTTCTTCGTTTGTAAAGTGGGGAGAAAAATGGTGCCTACTTCTGGGGTTTATTTGGGAAATTCAAAGCCTGGCACATAGTAAAGAGTGGCTATTATGATTTATTGTTATTATTGGAGAATTGCCATAGGTCCATATAGTAGGTGGTTGAAGGGAATGTCGTGGAGATAGTCATCCCAGGGCCCTCCATGTAAAGGCCTAAGGTAGGGATAAGATTTCTTTTCTGACCAAGAAAAACTGTTTCTCTGGAATACTTGGGTCCTTTTTATGTTACAGATGCTGTGAAGCCTATAATGGATGATGCTTCCTGCTTTTCTGTGGCTACCAAGGGAGCTCAGGGCCCAATGCAGGGTCACCTCTAGTAACTGTACAGAACTTCAGAAGAGGCATTTTGTGTGTGTGTCAACCTTACCCCAGCTTTATTTATTTTCCTAACCTGATTTTTCTTTATCGCTTGCTCCCTCAAGTACATATTTTCTCATTTTCTATTTTATGGCATCTGTTAAGTTGTCGCATTTTTGATGAATAACACGTGATACGAATGACTGTGTTAAGAGCCACCATCGTTTCGCGAATGCTTCCTGTTTTCAGTTCTTTCTGTTGACCCTCTTATTTAATCTCACAACAATTCTACAAAGAAGGGACCATTACCCTCATTCCATTTTTACAGATGAGAGGATTGAGGTTCGGACAGGTTAAGTTACTTGCCCCAGGTCATATAGCTGAGCAGAACTGGGAATAAGCCAGTGCCATCTGGTACCCTCACTCTACCGTGCTGCCGCTGATGGATAGACGAAAAGTAAATACACAGGCAGGCATCTAGGGGCTCCGTATGTATAGATGGCAGATTGGATAAATGGATCTAGGCAGATATGATAGGTATTAATGGCAGGCAGGTAGTGAAATGGAAGATACGACTGGCTTTTCCAGGAGATAGCCAGGGCTGCCACATCGAAGTGATATAATTCTAACCCAAGGCCAAAGAACCTGACGTCTTAGCCTGTACGGTCCTAACATAAGCAAATGGACCTTCTCCCTTAGGGCTTTGGAAACTTGAGATACTTGTGGCAGTTTGCAAATGCCTTCATGAACCCGACTCATTCATCCAGGCATCCATCATGCAACTACTATGTGGCTGGGCCTTGAGGATACAGAGAAATAAGAAGGGGGTGGGTCCTGATGCTTAAGGGCTCCTGATTCACGAAGGGAGACAAACACCAGACTAGAAAGTGTGCTACAGTGGAGAAGGCACTGGAACAGAGGCCTGTTTAGGGTGCTTGGGAAGCACAGGGGCAGCCTGGGGTGGGGAGTGGGAGGTCAGGTAGAGCCAGGAAATACTTTCAGCCATCCTTTCATAAGGAAACGCTTATAAGAGGGGTCGATGAGCAAAGGGTAGATGATGATTAAGGGTTTGCTAGGCAGCAGAGGTGCCAGAGGGCAGATGGAACCACATGGGCAAAGGTCCAAAGGCAGGTGAGACCAGTGCATGTTGGAGAAGCAGAAAAAAAACGGTTCTGGATGGAAGGGGGGATGGGGGTGTGTGAGGCGGGCTGGGTCTGTTCCAGACCCTAGAGACACTGCAATAAATGACACAGACAAAGCTCCCTGCCCCAGGAGAGCTTCCATTCTGGTGGAGGGAGACACAATAGATATCATAAATAAGGAATTTAGATATTATGCTAGAAGGTGATATGAGCTACAGAAAAAGGAAAGAGAGCACAATAAGGAGAACTGGTATGTGAGAGCAGGGATGGTTTTACGCCTTATCAAGAAGATGACATTTAAGCAAAAACTTGAAGATACTAGATAGAGGTGGTGGTTGCATGACATTGTGAAGGTACTAAAATGCCATTGAGTTGTCACTTTAAAACAGTCAATTTTATGTGACATTAACTTCAATTAAAAAAACAAAAACAAAATTTGAAGTCATAAATCAAAGGCAATGTGGGAACTTTTTCCATGTCTGACTCCTACAAGCCTTCCACAGCCCAGAGTAACATGGACTTGGGATTTGACAGCCTTAGATTCTAGACTTGGTACCTTGGGCAAGAAGCAACCTCTTGGTGCCTCCATTTTCTCTTGTGCTCCCTGCCTCCTAGGGCTGTTGAAAGGGGATGGACACAACAGTGCTTGTGAGGCAGCCAGCACGGTGCAGTGGTAAAGGGGTTGTTGCAGATTTTCTCTCTAGTATCCCTTCCCCAAGTTTCTGGCAGCCCCCAAGCCTCTCTGGGCCTGAGGAACCAGTAGAAGAAAAGTTGATGGTAACATTGCTAACAGGCTCTTGTTCAGGGGAGGGTGAGCAGCTTCTGTCAGCCCCAGTGAGGATGAAACTGGACCATGGATGGGACCTGGGGCATTGGGGTTGTTGAAAAATGATCCTGCCCAGCCACTTAGGTACAGATGGGGATGCTGAGGCCCAGAGAGGGCAAAAAACTGGTTCAAGGTCACACAGTATGTGAGTCAGAAATAGACCTGGTACTACCTACTATCCAGCGAAACCACAGCCAAGGGAACGGGCTTGGCGGAATCAGCGGGGAAAGAAGACAAAAAAAAAAAAAAAAAAAAAAAAGAAAAAGAAATAGACCTGGTACTGGGGTCCAAGTCTCCTGTCTCCTACTCTAACCTGGGAGGAGGGTTGTTAATAGTTGTGGCCTGGCCTGGCCTACTGTCCTACTTTGGGAACCTGAAGGCCACTGCTAAAAAAACCATAGCTAATGCTTCTCGTTCTTCTAAGCAATTTCCACTCGTTACGTTATTGAGTCTCTCAGCAACCCAATATGCTATTTTTACTATAATCCCCATTTTTATAGATGAGGAAACTGAAGCACAGAGGGGTTAAGTGACTTGCCCAAGGTCACACATTGGGAAGTGGGTGAACTGGCCAATCTAGGCAGCTTTGTTCACGAGTCTTTGCATTTAGCCCCTGGGTTATATGGGTCAGAGATGGATGTACAAGCACGTGGGTGAGTGTGGGCCTAATGGTTGTATATGAGTTTGCTTGTGTGTGTGCGCCTGATGGTGGTGTGTGTAAGTATGACTGAATGTGTGTGGGGGGTGGGTTCTGCCTCTCTCTCAATTGCTTCTTTCATACTCTGCACAGGGGCTGCCAGGGACCCAGGACAAACTATCGAAGAGATCTCTCTCTGCCCGGCTCCTGTGAGGAAGGGTGCCAACGGTGCAGAGTAGCTATGACCTCCCATCCAAGTCCCCTTCGCCCTCCTATATTAGAGAAAAGCAGCAAACACGGAGGCTGATACCATGGTGGACGTGGAACTCTTAGCACACTGTAAGTCAGTGGTTCTCTTAGTGTGGTCCCTGGACTAGCAGCCCCAGCAGCACCCGGGAACCTGTCAGAAATGCAAATGCTTGCATCCCACTCCAGTCCTACCAAATCGGAAACTGGGGGGTGGGGCCCAGCCAACTGTGCTTTGACAAGCCTTCCAAGTGATTCCGATGCATGCTTGTGTTCAAGCACTGTATACAGAGAGGAGGGGCCCACCAGTGTGTTCTGTGGTGCATATTTCCATATGCACGCACACCCGCTGGGGGACAGGGTACTTTGCCATTTTCAAAGGCCTTTCCCGCCTGTAACCTCCTCTGAGACGCTTAACAACAGTGGGGCAGAAGGCAGGACAGGGCTCCCACCCACTTTCCAAATGCATAAACTGGCACCCAGGAAGGTGAGGTCATCCGGTAGCCAGGCCCCGACAGATGCTAAGCATGGAGATCTTCTATGGCACCAAGCGCCTCTCTTAGATCCCCCCACCCCCTTCCCTGTGTGCCAGTCCAGGGCGCCCCCTGCCCATAGCAGCCTTTCAGAGGAAAGACAGGAAATAGGGAGATGGCTGTCCTCTGCTTCCTGCCCACCCCACACCCAGGTCTTCTCCCTTGTGTCAGCAGCACCTGTAGAACAAGTTCCCTCTTCCCTAGGGGAGTTCACCTGGCAAGGAAGGAGAGGGGTGCCCAAAGAAGTAGGAGGGGCCCCAGGGACCCAACGGCCTTTTTCTAACAGATATCTCCAGGCAGATCTAGGGGCAGCAGAAGTTTCAGGCTTAGAGGCCACTCTCCATTCCTTCCACCGGATATGGGAGTTCGGCTGGGGGTTGACCCAGCCCCCGTGGAAGGTGGAAGGTGGGTCCTCAGGCAGACTCCTGCCCAGGCCCATCTTCTCTCCTGACCACAGGCCTGCTCCAGAGTCTCTGTCAGGGAAGTGAGAGACTGTCTAAACTGTCAGAGAAGCCGGGGATAACAGAGAGACTGGGACATGTTGGGGTACATGGAAGTAAGGTATAACATTGGCACAGCCAATAGACCATAGAAGTAGGTATAGGCCCGGAGCATGACGGCAAGCATCTGGCCCGTTGATTCTCAAACTGGGGTTTGTGCAATTTGGGATGTTCTGCTGACGTGTCCTTAGGGACTACACATTCTTTGAGAATTTAACCTGTGTGTTCTTATTTTGATGGTAATTCTAAGTGCAATTTACTTGACATTTATAAAGGCAGCTCTGATTCACAATAGACAAACCTTTTCACAGCCTGCATTCAGTTCTGAAAACAAAGTTTTCTTGAGTAGACAGTAGGCAGATCTGGTAATTGTCCATGGATATTTTCCTGGCAGGAGTTCTGCTGGAAGTTTTGTCCTATCAAGGGAAAATGTGTATGTTCCTCAAGGTTGAGGAGCACTGATCTAGTCTGACCCCTTCATGTTTCAGTTGTGGACACAGAGAGGCCTAGGCACTTGATCAAGGTCTTCCAGCAAGTCAGGAGCGGAGCTGAAAAGAGAAAGCAGGGCTCCAGCAGCCTGGCCTAGGGCTCTCCCTGTCACACTGTGCAGGGGCCAGGGCTCAGGCAAGAGGGGGTGGCAAAAGTGTTTGCCTCAGATATCACCATTACATGTTGGTACATCTTTTTTCTGTTCACTGAGGCTGCATGCACTCATTTGGACCTTTTGAAGAGGGAAGGAGAGTAATTATTCACAATTGCCAAAGACGGAAGGAAGCCAAGTGTCCATCCACAGAAGAATGGATAAACAAAATGTATATATATACAGTGGAATATTATTCAGCCATAAAAAGGAGTAAAGTCCTGATACATACAACAATATGGATGAACCTTGAAGACATCATGTTAAGTGAAATAAGGCGGACACAAAAGGACAAATATTGTATGATCTCAATGTTATGAAATAACTAGAATAAGCAAACTAATAGAGTCAGAATCTAGAACATAGATTACCAGTGGACAGGGTAGAGATAGGTAGCAGGAAGTTAAGGCTTAAAAATGTACAGGCTCCTATTTGAAGTGATGGAATGTTTTGGTAATGGATGGTGTTGATGGTAGCACAACACTGTGAATGTAATTAATAGCACTGAAATAGATATATCTGAATGTAGTTAAAAGGGGGAAATGTTAGATTGTATATATGTTAACAGAACAAAAATTAAAAAAAAAAATAACCATGGAACTACACTACACAAACAGTGAACCTGAAGTTAAAGTTAAACTATGGACTATAGTTAATAGTACAATTATAAAAATGTGCTTTCATCAATTATAACAAATGTTCCACACCAATGCAAGGCATTAATAATAAGGTAGGATATGGGAATCATGTATTGTTCACATGATTGTTTTGTAAACCCACAATTTCTTAATAAAGAAAAAAATAAGATAAGGACGGACAGACTGTCAGCTAGCCAGTCAGAGGTGTCATTTTACCAGAACAGAGGAGAAGGCACCAAACGTTTCATGCTATTGGGACAACTGTTCTATGAGACACACATCAATGAGAAAGGTACAGTACCTGTCTTCACCCAGCTCCTGGACTGTCTGGGAAGGCAGACATAAAAATGACCACGCCTCCTAGTTCTCCAAAGTGGGCTTTTCTGTCCATAATGATAAATCAAATCTGCGGAACTTTTACTATGTCCCAGGCACTTTACCCAGAAGATGCCATTGAGAACGTGCAGCCCCATTTCATAGCTAGAAGGATACAGAATCTGCTTCTAGGCAGACAGATTCCTGATTCCCAAGCACACTTTTTTAACACTCCTCAGTCTCAAGTGATCCACACAATATTCTAGGGTACAAGTCGGGATGGGTCGTTTCTTCCATTTTACCAGTGGCTCGGAGGAGGAATGGTTAGGTTACAGGATTCGAACTAGGAAGTGTTCTGTCTGCCTCCTGATATAGTGTCTGCTCACTGCCCCCATCCACTGCAGCCCTCGGACCATTTCTGACATACTTCGAAATCCTTGAAGATCTCACTAACTTTTCAAAAAGCGGCAACAACAGTGAAGTAGTTGATTATAAATTGGTTGAAAAGAAATACTTCCACTCGATGGTTTTCCATGCAATGGTAGTTTTTGTGCCCCATGGGGAAATTTTGCAGCCTTTGAGCACTTTTGTCTGTTTTCTGGATGTTTAAATTTTCACGTTGGGGGAGATGAGTTTGGGAATTCATTTTCAGCTCATTCTTCATGCTCTGGTTGTTTAGCAGAGTTTTCATGAACTTTGAAATTTTGCCTCTGGTTCTAAGTAAATTGCCCCCAAAAGCAAATTGGTTGAAATTGAAATATTTCTGTTCGCTGGTTCCAGCTTTTATAAGTTTGTGCAACCTGGGATGACTATGCAACCTTTAAATGCCAGGACAATCTGCTTTTCAAGTTATTTGCCTTTAATTTGTCAAATGAATTTTCTTCAAGCAATGCCAACTTTATCCTAGCCCAAGTTCTCAACAATTTC
This sequence comes from Tolypeutes matacus, assembly GCA_026826555.1. Lineage (NCBI taxonomy): Eukaryota > Metazoa > Chordata > Mammalia > Cingulata > Chlamyphoridae > Tolypeutes > Tolypeutes matacus. The sequence continues at coordinate 1,762,350 of JAKSZT010054532.1, forward strand.
AATGTACACCCCTTTTTTGATGTAAGCAGCCTTTGCTTAGCATCTTTTCAACTGTGTCATGCTAATGATTTGCTACCACTGGGGATGCTGCTTACTGTCAGAATTTAAGTAATGTGTGGTTTCCAGGACAAGCTTATGCTGAGCTTTGTTGCTGTAATCACGCTTGAAAGTATGGCAGAGGATAACGCCAGTTGGCATAAATATGCACACATAGTGGGTCGAAGGGTGAGGGAGACATCTGCAGACATTGAAAAAGATCAGGACATATTGTTCATTACACTCAATGTTCTGCTACCACCGTGTGTGTCTAAATTGTCTCATGATTGGTTCTTCCAACCCTGGGTCTCCCTCAAACCTGGTTTAGAATGCCTCACTCTTGGTTGTACATAGTGCAGATTCCAGGCACAAAGTCATTGCCTCGCTGGCCCTGCACACACTGACCTGGCCACTAAAATGAAAAACTAATGCCCCCAAGTACAGCTGAACAGGCAGAAGAGGTGTTTAAATAAATTACTAATAACTGCTCACAAATTAAAAAAACAAAACAAAACAGCAACTCTCAATATGAATACTCTAAGTTGCTGAAAATTTGTGAAACCATCTCATGGTCCACCAGAATGATCGATAAGTGGAAAATCAATGGCCAGGTCAGTTAATTTTTCTTTAGTGTATCATTTAGAACCAACTTTTTTTTCTGACCATTTCTCTTAGAGACAGACCAGATCAGTTAGAACAAAGATCTTAATCTCACTTTCCCTGGAAGTGCCTAGATCCCTGCTGGTTCCATAGTTGACTCAATTTCCTTTAGGCCTCATGTTTCCTAGCTCCAGGTGCAGGTATCCATCTTGAACAAGATCCTCTGGCATCAGAATTCAGAGAAGAGATACATGTGGAGCCATCGAGGTCATCAACCCAAAACCACTGTGGGATCCCAAGTAGAGTTCCTTTTCTTTTATGTTTTTTTTGTTTGTTTGTTTGTTTTTTTTTTTTTTTTTTTTTGTATTTTCCTAATTTCCTACAGTTACCATGCATTACATTTGTAATTAGCAAAAATAAACCCTACCACAAGAAGTACAAAAGCACCTACTCAAAATGCAGAGCCAAACCTGAAAAACACTAAAGTAATGAGCACTTTGGGGTTGGGACTATGGAGCCCTGTCCTGGTCTCTCTGGTCCTACCATGGGGCTTACCCTCTCAGCTAATAACTGGGTTCTTCCCTTCCCTTCCCTCCCCCCACTGGCTTCATCTGCCAAGAAAGCCAAGTAAGGAGGCGGAGAACTCAGATCTCAGACTGCAGAGTGGGGCACTGATTAGTCTAAGAGGACACAGAGTAAAATTAAGGCAAAGTTGGGATAAGACAGCAACATTTAGACGTCAAGCAGGAACGATTATTCAGCACTGGTTTGCTGAGTGCCAACTATGTGCCAGCTGTGGGAGAGGGGCAGGAGTGCACATTTAAAGTTCAAAGAGGCAGAATTTCACCCTTGGAGAGGCAGTGTGATGTACAGACATGAGCTTATGATCTTGAGCCAGAACAAAGGAGTTCAAATTCTGTGCCCAACATTCAGTGGATCTGTGATTTGAACCTCATCCCTTAAACTTCCAGAGACTCAGCCTCAACCATCAATAAGATGTGAACCGTGATCATCACACCATCATCATCCTAAGGCATCTATGTGCACAGTCTCATCACATCATCACAGCAACCCTACAAGGTAGGCACTATTATCCCCATTTGGCTTATGGGAAAACTGAGGTTCAGAGGAGTTAATGATTTGCCTGGCATCCCACAGTAAGAGAATAGTGAGGTCAGAATTTGAAGCCAGGTAGACTGACTCCAGAGCCTTTGTTTTTTACCACCCTGTTTTATGGCCACCTGTGAGTGAGCAAGTGTGATGAGTCAATGGGGTATCTGTTTTCAAATGCTTAGCCAGTATGGGGCTTAGCACACAGTCGGTGATGAATGCAAGCTGGTCCACTTCCCTTGAGATTCTCGCACTTCAAGGGCTAGAGAGGAGAGAGAGGAGGGAAGGGCTGCACCTTGTCCAAGAAACTATTTGCACCCTGAAGACTAAAGCCTGCCTTTGGCAGGTATCTTTTCTCCTGCTTCCTGCGTCCCTGACCCTCAGGCAGGCCAAGATTCCCCCTTCTCCCTGCCCCCTCCACCAGTTCAGGGAAGACCTTTTCTAGTCCACCACCCCCACAGTCTGTCTGGTCCAGTCTGTCTCCCCCACCCCGGCGAGGCATTAAAAATTGAAACCTCCTTTGAAGAGAAAACAGTTTAATAAAAGCTCCATCCATTTTTCATGAGAGGATCAGGAGAGGGATGGTGAAAGGAGGAGAGGTGGGCTGGGGGAGACAAACAGGGAGATGGGCAGTGAGGGGCTTGGGGAATCCCTGATGGGGGCTCAGCAGAGTGGGGCCAGGAAGCGCTCTCTACCCCTTACCCGCAGCTCTGATGGCCTCAAGGCCCTCTTCTTTTCTCACTTGCTGTTGGCAGGTTCTAGGCTGGTCCTGCTGAGATAAGATGGGGAAGTTTGGCTTCCTCTTTGAAGGCACCTCCTGCCTTCTTTTCAGGGAAGGCCTGAGAAGATCTGGGTTGCACTCCTTCAGAGGAAGGGGTGGGGAGTCGGGCACTAGATGACCTGTGGCCTGGGAGGCCTGCCTCTAGAACTAAGTAGCTTCTGAGGTATGGGCAAGGTGAGATCTGTCACTTGAGCCCCTAGTTTGGCACCTGGGAGGCAAGACAGGGCAGGGCCAGGCTGGACATTGGGCAAGGGCTGAGTTTGGGGAAGAAGCCCACCAGAGAGGTTGGGGCATGGGGTAGGCAGTGGGGAATTAGGTCCAGACCCTGGCTCGCCCATGTTCTTTGGACCCCAGAACATTTTCCAGCCATAAGACACTATTGCATTCATCATACTACCTAGCCTCTACCATTTCTTATCTCCTCCATCCCAGCAAAGACAGATCCACCCAAGAAAGAGACCCCACAGACTAGTCCTGGCAGGAGAGATGTGTATGTAGGTCTAACTGAAGGCATTTCTATCTCTGTCACAAATCCGTGTGTTTGCGTGTGGGTGTGTACATGTGCCAGTTTGTGTGTATAGTGGCATATGTCTAAGTGTAAATAAGCAAGTGTGTGTGTTTGTGAGCAAAGATGAAGTCTGGTGCTGTGTGTGAAAGGATGTGCTCCTACTGCTCCCTGCTGCTGAACAGGCATGAGCCCCTCCCTCCCTGACCATATTCCAGAAGGCAAGTGGGATGGATAAAGTGGGCAAGAGAGTAATGGGAAGAGTGGAAAGGAGGGCAGGTCCCAGAGAATTGAGCAGGCTCTGGGGCCCAGGAGACAGACAGCCCCAGATTTGCCAGCTCCAGTAGCAGAGCTGCTCTCTATGGGCCCTGGGAACTGAGAAGGAATTTGAATTTGCTTTATTAGCGTCCCCAGCTGAGTGGAGCAGTAGGGTGTGTGCATGTATTAGTATAGAGGCAGAGGCTTTTGCATAAGAAGAGAAGGATTTGGGGGACATTCCTGAACTGATCATTGGGGAAGAGGTTGAGAGGATCATTGATGAGGTCTCTTCGGGTTTCTGGGTTCAGCTTTCAATGAAAGAAAGCCCCAGGCCAATTCTGGCAGAGCTTCCTCCCCACCCCAACCCAGCCCAGGGGGAGCCATGTCCCCTGGGCCCAGCCTCCAAGTAGCTGAGGTGGAGGTGGAGGTCCTGCCTCTGGGAGAGGATTTGAGATCAGTGTGGGCTCTCCTGGCTGGGACTTGTACCAAACATATGTCCACCTAGCTATTCTTCCATCTATTCATCCAACCTGGATTTACTGAGCCCCATCTCTTGGGCCAGGCATTTTATGAGAACATTGTTCAGACCTCCCAGACCACTGAGCTGAGTACAGTCTTGGCTCTTCTTCCCCAAGACTTCACATATCCTGCCTCCTAACTGGCTGTGTAACGCAGGTGGCCTGGCCGCCTGCCCCTAGCAGTTCATCTTGGCACCCCTACAGGTCAGGAAGTCAGTAGACACAGATCCTACCTTAAATTCAGTGTGACCTTGGGCAAGTCACTGCCCCTGTCAGGCCCTCAGGTCGTTCTCCCATTTGCACTGGGAGGGGTTGCACTGAGATAGTCTCTGAGGCCCTTTCAAGGACTGTTGCCTCTGGACACACTGGCTCGGGTCTGTGGCTGACAATTCCTGGAAAGTTTTCCCCTTGGGCAATGGCTCTGGGTGGCCTTGGACAATTGCTGTCCCCTCTTCAGATTCCTTAGCTATAAAAAGAGCACAGTAAAACAGCCTTGCTCATTGATCTCTGGGGGCATTTATCATGGGTATTCATATATGCCAAAATCCTGGCACAGAGCCTGCAGGCCCAGAGGCCATGGTACCATTGGGCTGTAGGTGGTGGCATCCCTGACTCTTTCCAGCCCAAGGGCCAGGCTCAGCTCTACACGCTGAGGCAGAGTCAAGGTGGCGAGCAAGGGGCTTGGTGGTTGAGGGTAATGGGCTGGTCTTGAGGAAATCTTGCAAAGGAGTTGGGGAGAGAGGCCACATCAGGTATGGGTTCCACTTGTCCTGGTTAACTGAGCCCAGGGTGTGAAGGTTCCCAGAGGCTCTGGAGCAGGAGAAGAAGGTGGTTGCAGCACCCCACTTCTCTACTTCCCCACTCATCCCTTCAATGACAGATCTGGAGAACAGCTGCTGGCATCTGATCCTTTGTGGGTAAAGCATGGTGGGGCCAGGAAATGAAGGGGCATAGCAGAAGGGCAGGCAGGCCATGGACTTGAGCCCCCTTTCCCCTCTTCCCCATTCCTAACTACCTTCCTTTCATCCCCACTCCCACTCTCCTCAGAGGAAGGAGTGGTCCTCCTCCTCCCAAGTCCAAGCAGCCCACCCCCCCAGGGACCACACTCCAGCAATGATCTCCCCTCTGCTGGCTTCCTGCCCTCAGCCTGCAAATATGTTCCAGTTTTTCCCATCTGAAAAAAATCCTCTCCTCCCCCCTGTTACCCCTTCTAGCTCCCGCCTTCCTGCTCGGCTGTCCTCTCCCAGCCAAGCATCTTGAAACAGTAGTCTATACTCAACTGTCTCCTGGCCTGGCCTGCCTCCCACTCACTGCTCTCGCTGAGAAAGCCAGCAATGTCTGGGTTACTAAAGGTAATCTCTGTCCCGCCTTGGACCTTGACAACACCCACTTGGCAGTTTGCAGTATGGTTGATCACCCTCTCCTTGCCTTACTTCTTCTTTGGTTCCTTCAAAACTATGCTCTCCTGGCTTTCTTCCTGCCTCTCTGCTCACTTTTTCTTAGTCTTCCTCATGAGTTTCCCTTGGATCCTTTCTAATATTTCTCCTTGGCAAACTCATCTATTCTCTTGGCCATGATCCTCTCTCCATGAGGTGGAAAAGTGGGTACCTGAGGCTGGACCCAGAAGGGGAGGCTTCTTCCTTTAGCCTGGAAAGTTGAGGGTTAAAGAGGAGAGCGACTCTGAGTGCCTCCAGGCCAGAGGTTGTGGCTTCAGTCAACCTTCATATCTGAGTTTCCAATTTCCCTCTTCTTCCTCTCTCTCCTCCCCTCCCCTGTCCTCATCCAGTCTTCTTTTTTTTTTTTTTACCTACCACCTAAAATCTTCTGAGTGCTCACTCATGCTAAGAGCATTGTCATGTCAGAGGGCTCAACCAGGAGGAGGTCAGAGAGATTGGATCTGAGCAAGCAAGGGGGAAAATGGCAAGGCAAGGGAGGCCAGAGGAAGGAATTGGGCATTTATTCCAAGCAAGATGAGAGGCCCAAGGCGGGGAGGGGGGAGCGTGGTTATGTAAGACAGTGATTTGATCTGACTTAGGATTTTGAAAGAAAAATCCCTACTCTAGGCTCCTTGTTGAGAACAGGCTGTGGGGGGTGGGGCATGTGAGGGGGCCCTGTTGGGAGATGCTTCAATAATTTTGATGATGGAGGATGGTGGCTTGAACCAGAGTGTTGGAGGAGGAGGTGGTGCAAAGTGGATGGATTAGGATATATTTTGGGGGTAGAGCAGCTGGACTTGCTGGCGGATTGGATGTAGGAAGTGAGAAAAAGAAAATATTCAAGGGTAACTCCTGGATTTTTGGCCAGAGCAACTGGGAGGATAATAATGCCATTTACTGAGATGGGGAACACTGGGGAAGGAAGGTTTGGGGAAAATCAAGAGCTCTCTTTTGGCCATGTTAAGTTCGAGATGCTGCCAAGTGGCAGTGTCAAAGGCAGAGTTCTCACCTCGGAGCCTTTGAACGTGCTCTTCCTTCTCCTTAGAACAGTCAGTCTTGCAATCTTCACTTGGCTAACTCTTTGTCTTCATTTAGTTCTCAGCTCAAACAGCACCACAATCTAAGGTCACCTTGTCAGTCCTGTTCTATTTCACACGCCTGCTTTATTTCCTTCCTTGCACTCATCGCTAACTGAAGTTATCTTGTGCATTTGTTTGTTTACATGTTTCTTCATGACACTGGACTGTATGCTCCCTGAAGACAGGGATTGTTGTCTGCTTATGGTCTCTGCTGTATCCCCAAGGCCTAGTACACTGCCTGTCACATAGTAGATGTTCACTAAATATTCATGGACTGAATAAATAAGCACTTGACAATGCATTCACTCCTTGCATCCTTCCAACCACCCCATGGGAATGGTACACTTGTTACCCTCAGTTTTCAGAGTGGGAAACCAAGGCTTAGGGAGGTCATTGGAAGTCCAAGGTCACACAACTAGGAAGTGGTGTTAGTGGAACTCAATCCCCGGCCTAATTGGCTCCAAAGCCCATGCTCGTAACCACTCCCTCATGCCCCAAAGTGCAGCCTGGAAAAGGCTTGGGTTGGGGTTCACCTCTGCACTTCCTTGAGGTGAGAACTTGTGCAGGTTTTTGAGGCAGTTCTGACCCTCAATTTCCTCCTCCCTGAACAGGATAATAATCATCCATTATTTGTGAAGTTGTTCTGAAGATTCCAGGTGGGAATGCATGTTAGAGTGTTTTATCTCCTCTATCACTGCCTGTGTTTATAAGGATTAGTAACCTCTTTGAGCCTCAGTCTCCTTATCTGAAAGATGGAGTGGGGAAAGGTGTAGGCGATTTCTGAATAACTTCCTAGCTCCCACATTCAAAGAATCCTTCATCTCCAATGTTTGTTGAAATGAATTGTATTTAAATTTTCCAAATTGTGAGTGTGGTGAACACAGGGGACCTCCACTTTGGTCATGAAAGCGTCAGCTCAGTGGATGTGGGAGGCCACTTTGAAGCTTGAGGGAGGTAAATTGAGGACAAATCAAAGGAAGTCCTTCTTCACCCTAACTTAATGAGCTTATGGCTTTCATTATACACAGGAGTGGCCCAGGCAGGAAACAGGAATGGCTTTGGATGGAATGATAAATGCCAGAGACATGGATGGCTCTGAGCAGGAGCTGGCAGCACTGACCCTAAGGTCAAGGGGAGGGAAGTGGCCCCTTAGGGCCCAGAGAACAGCCTTAACCTTCTAGATTGACAGTTGTAGGTGGGTGGGGATATGGGGGAGTCACCAAGATCATCTACCTGTAACCCACTTCCCCTAATTCCGTTAAGCTGAGCAGGCGTGGGGGAGGTAGGATGGGGTGTTGCATAGAGAAGGGGCAGGAGCTGCAGGGGCAGCAGCGGGGTAAAGAGACACTAGCTCTCAGCCTCCATCCACCTTCTCAGGAAGGCTCAGGCTGGCTGTGCCAACACTCACCAGCTGCTGTGAGGAAAGTCTGGCATCTTATCTCCTTTTCCCTCTGCCTCACCCCCACCCACACCTGGTGACATCAGCTGGCAGTGAGGACTCCCTTCCTTTCGCACAAGCACAGGGTAACAGTCGATTGGTAGCACTGGGAAGTTGGTGAGATTTGGCCCCGATGCCCTCCTGTCTCCCTTCTCAAAGTCCTATTTCTACTATTCCTGTCCTCCTTCCTCCAAGAGCCAGTTCTCCAGAATCTTGCTCTCAGCTGGCTGTCAACTAAGGTGCTAGCTGTCAACTAAGGTGTTAGCTGTCAACTAAGGTGTTAACTGATATCTAAGGTGTTAGCTGATAACTAAGGTGTTAGCTGACAACTAAGGTGTTAGTTGATAAGGCTTAACACCCCCCAAGGGGTATGTGCATTTTAATAAGGGATTGTTGCAAAGGACTGGCCTTCAAGACTCAAATGATAGATGTTATAATGGTGGAATTTCAGGCAATGGTGTTGATTATGGGTGGAGGTGTGGGTCATCCCCTCTAAATCACACCACTTAGGTAATCGCTTAATCATAAGGTCATGGCACACACATTTCTATCACTTTTGCCAAAAGGTTCTGAATTGTGTGTATATAGGTAGACATTCTTATGAAGTGTAATAATAACAACAAGAAACACTTATGTAGCACTTACCATGTGACAGGCGCTGCTCTAAGCCCTTTCCATATATCAATTTATTTCACCTTCACGACAACCTTAGGAAGTAGGTGCCCTTATGATTCCGATTTTATAGTCGAGGAATCTGAGGCTCAAGGAAGTGAAATAACTTGCCCCAAGGCCACAGAGCTGGCAAGTGTTGGAGCTAGGATTTGTAGACAGTGTGCCTGGCTCCGGTGTCCATGCTCCTTCTTACACACCAAGCTGCCTCTCCTGTGGGTATACACCGTGGGATACATACACTGTAGTGGTATGGTTTCTGCCAAGTAGCCATGGGCCAGTGGGAGCAAAGGTGGGAAACGTGCATACACCCGCGCCTGTCTCCTACTCTTTGGGGGAGGGGACTCCGGGAAATGAGATTTGTGAGACTTGAAGACCCATAGGTCTTTTCCTATGGGCACTTGGGAACCACCAGATTGATTTGCAAGTGGGAGAGCCATGATTCGATGAAGCTTTTAACAAAAGTTGCCCAGATTGCCATGTGAGGAGGAGGCCACAGGCTAGAGAGAGGGAGACCAGTGAGGAGGCTGTGATGGCATCCTGGCCTGAGACTGTGAGGTAGGTGGCCTGGGACCTGGCCGTGGGGAAGGGGAGAAGGGCATGGAATCGAGAGACATTGGGGAGTTAAAAGTACCAGAGGGGTGCAGGGACCATAGGAGAGGCAGGGTCCTGGGGCCCAGTTTTCTGGCTCTAGGCCTGGCTGGCCAGCTGGTGGGACAACCAACGGCGACTTTCGGATCTGGAGGTCAGGAGAGAAGCCTGCGCTGGAGACTGAGTTTTTTTTTAAACTTTATACATAACGTTTTACTACTTTTTCATTTTATACAATCAATACATGCTTATTAAAGAAGATATGGAACATGTAGACAAGCCAAAACAAGACCCATTTGCAATCTCCCTACCAGAGAGAATGAGTATCAACACTTTGGTGCACTTTTTCCTTCTGGTCTTTTTTTTTTTTTTCTCCTGTTTGTATTCATTGTTTAGGTTTCATAAACTAGCTTTGAAAGTAGAGTGTAGACATTTTCTGACATTGAATATTAATCTGCAAGTTCCTTTTGTTCCAAAGTCTTCAGTGCTATGGATAAACTATAATTTATTGACTCAATCCCCTATTGTTGAATATTCAAGTTGTTTCTAAAATTTCCCCATTATAATTATTGTTGTACTGAATAGCTCTGTGGCCAGTAAGATGGAGATTTGGAGGGTGTTAGCCCTGGCTTTTGGTCCCCTCGCCTCCCAGGGGCCCTTCAGCCGAGGTGAGGCAGTGACAGTTTGGGCTTGGGTGTTGAGAACCCTGCCTGGGACAGGTTAAGGGACCTTAAGCAAGTCCCTTTCTCTCTCTGGGGCTTCAATTTCTTCATCTGTGTAATGAAGATTAGACTTGGTGAGGTTCTTTGGTTCTCTATGGCAATGTAAACAACCTTGCCACTGAATGTTTCCTTTGCTTTCATGCACTTTGGTGTCTTTCTCTGGCCTTCACCTCCTGCCCTCCCTGAGCTCCTTATTTCCTGTTTTCCATTCCCTTACTTCTGTCCACCCCTCTCATGCCTTCTCTAAACCCCTTCTTCTTGGTTTTCCTAGTGGTTCAGACCGCCAGTGGGCCATGGACATTTTGCAGCTGGCCCACTGGCCCAGCCCCTCTGTCTCCCACCAGCCCTGTCTGTCTCATTCATGCTTAGGGATAGAGGAGATAAAGCCCCCGTGGCTACAGTGGCACGGGCCTTTCCTAGCACTGGCTGCCATGAAAGACACTCATTAAGTAGAAGCTGAGGCTCTGGTGAATCCTCCTGCTGAGGATTTCTTGGGCTTGTCCTGAAGGGACTATTTGTTCCAGGAGGAGGTGGCACTGTACAGGGAAGAGCCATTGAATCAGAGATTCTGAATACAAGTTCATGGCTGGGGCATCTGGACAGATTCTGGGGCTTTTGGGGACCAATTCCCTGAAAGGAAATGCAAACTGGTATGGATATGTGTTTCCACAGTCCAGTTCTTTCCTCAAGATGCTCAAGAAGCACATGACATCAGAGAAAAAGAAGTCCTGTTCTAGAGGTCATCTTGTCCCTCCCCATCTGAAGACAGCATCCAAACTTTTGAGCTCAACACAGACACAAGGACACACAAGTCCAGGTACTGAAGGTGACATCAGTGTCTCTTAGGCATGTATTCCCTCCATCGTTTTCAGGAATCACTGTCCCTCTAGCCACTACTCAGTGTTTGCGACCCCTTTCAAAGTTCTCTGCAGTTAGCAGAAGCTGCTCAGCTAGGAGGCCAGGCTGGGGGGCCTCTGCGTGAGAGGGAGCAAGGGCCTCTGAAAGTGCCTGAGGACTTGGAGTGTGGAGTGTGTGGGGCAACGCAGAGCTGGATTGGAGAGGATTAGATAATTGACCTCATAATTGACCTAATTAGTGAGTGGCTATATGGAGAGCCCTTGGGGACGCTGGGCCTGCAGGTGGCACAAAAGCCAGGGAGAAACACATAGAGGCTGCTAGAGCTGAAGCCTGGGCATTTGCCAGCATGCAGGGGAGGGGGGCATTGCAGGGAAAGAAGTAAGACTTGGGGGGCACTAAGCCAGGAGGGTCACAAGGTAATGATAGTCGTTGAAGGGACAGGGAGAAGGGTAGGAGAGACCTTGCGATCAGAGGAAGAGCTGCTGTGGGGGGTCTATGAGGGGAAGGGTCAGGACCTGGGGTCACTGAGTGGGGAGGATCAGGGCCAGGGGGAGGGCCAGGGAAGATCTTGAGGGCAGAGGGACAGAAGCTAGGGCACCTGGAGAGGGAAAGGGAGAGATTGGAGGAAGAGGGAAATTTGGGAGGGGAGGGGCAGGGACTGGGGGAGATTCTCTGGAGTTGTGTGCCCACATCCGGGCAATGTATGTACACATGCATATGTACATTTGTGTGCATGGTCAATCTAAACTCTTTTGGGGCTGTGAGGAACCTAATGGTGTCTTGATGGGAGGAGAGATGGTTGGGTAGATTTGAGAATCGGGGCCTGAAACTCCTGGAACCCAGGGCAAGCACTGGGGAGAACTTGGCCCTTGGGGGTTCCTCCCAAGGATGCTTTCCTTTGACACATGTTTACTGTGTGTCTAGCAGATGCCAGAACATGTTTTGGGAGCTGGGACTACATCAATGATTTGTTCTGACAAAGATCCTCATGGAGTTTACATGTTAGTGAGGGAGACAGACAATAAGTAAACAAACATAATAAACAAGTAAATCATCCAGTGTGTTAAAACCTGATAAGTGCTATGGAGAGAGAAAGGGCCAGAGTAGGGAGAATAAGTAGTGCCAGAGCCGGGTGGAAGTTTCTGTGATTTAAATAGCATGGCCTCGTTGAAAAGGTAACAGAAGTCTCCTTCCAGAGTGAAATCTTGGAAGAGGAGACGGAGTGAGCCATGTGGATATCTGGTGGACAGGCCCTCTAGTCAGAAGGAGTAGTGAGTGCAAAGGCCCTGAGGCAAGAGAGGGCCTGGTGTTTTGGAGGCACACCCAGGAGACTGGTGAGGCTGTAGGGCAGTGAGTAAGATGGAGAGTGGCAGAGGGTGAGGTCAGAGAAGTAATGGCAGAGGGGGGCCACATCCTGTAGTGTCATGGGAAGAGCCACGGACGAGACTTTAGCTTTTACTCTGAGTAGCTGGGAACCACTACGGGGTTTGAGGCAGAGGAGTGACAAGATTTGACTTCATTCTAATGAAGTCCTCTGACCATGATGTGGTGAACAGGCTTTGGCGGAGGGTGGGGGGCGAGTGAAGAGGGAAACTGGAGAGCAGTGAGGAGGCCCTGCAGCAATTGTGGTGAGAACAGAAGGGGCCTCAGGCAGGATGGTAGTGGAGAGGTGGTTAGAAGGATCCATCTTTGCCAGCTTCCCATGCTTGCCTGGCCCTGGTCAGGGTTAGGGAGGGTGGAGTGAAGGGCCTTGTCTAAGAAGTGAGTAAGCCCAGGTCCAGGAGTCCCTGTCCACCAGGAATCTTGCATATTCAATTGCTCTATGTCTGTTGAGAGCTGTCCACATACAGAGCTTGGTCTTTGGAACTTTCTGGCAAAGTCATTTGCAGGAGAAATGGCACCCAATCCCTTCTCCTGGGGTGCTGGCCATGTGGGTGAAAGACCACAGACATACACAGGCACTCTAGCTAAGAAAGAGTCTGTCCACAGCCCTAATATCTGCTGGGAATGGAGGGGGTATTGAGTAGAGGGCTTTTGAAGATGGCTCAGGAGAACAAAAGAAGACTTTCTGGAGGAGGTGACTTTAGACAACCCACCCACCCATCCACCCCACACACACACACATATGGGAGCACTCATTCATATACAAATGTGTGAGTGCCATTGCATGTGCACACAAGCGCATATGTACACTAGTACCTACAAGCACCTGCACACACTGACATGAGTGCCTCATTAATACACTATCACATGCACACGCAGAGCCTGCATCAGGGGGCTGTAGCCTGCTCTCAGCCTCATCTTCCACCAGCCTCTGCCTCTCCCCATCCCTACCAAGCCACCTTCCCCGAACGGGGCTCTGCATTTTTATACTACATCACTGCGCCTTTGCACATGCTTCCTTTGCCTGATCTCCTTCAATGCTGGTAGGTGAGTCTCCCTGCCACAGATCATGCTGAACTGTCATTATTTCTGTGTTTATCCCTCTCCTCTGCCCTGGGAGCTCCCTCAACATCTTGTCTATCTCATACATCACTAGGTTCCCAGAGAACATGTTCCATGCCTGGAACATAGTAAGTGCTCAATAAACTGTTGAATTAATGAAGATCTTTAAAGAGTAGAGGGGCCGAGCTGGGCTAAGGGGTGGGGGTGGGGGAGCCCCACGCTAAGGTGACCAGAGCAGACTGGGCCGCCTTCTCCGAGGGGCAGCAGTGATGGCAGCCCTGGGGACTTGTCTGGAGCCCCTGCTGCCACTCCACGAGTTGTGGAGGCTGGTCTCTCTTCCTCTCTAGGCCTTAGGGAACTTCTTGGGACTGGGGGGTGGGGTGGAGGGGCGGGTAAAGGGGAGGACACAGGGAGAAGGAGAAGATTAATCTGGGGATTAATTGAAGGACTTGGATGCTCGGCAGCATGTGCTTGGGGCCGCGGCTCTAATGGCTTAATGAGATTACAGGTCTCGGCACATGGTCTGTCCCAGCAGTACCCTGCTCACCATCGAGAGCGTCCCCATTCCCAGGCTCTCCGGGTTGGAGAGCATACCCTGTGGCCCAGACTCACTCTGAAGCCCGACATCTTGAGTCTCCACTGTGGAGACCCCGTCTGTCTGGTCTAGTGAGGTCCAGGCTCATGCAGTGAGCTGATGAGAAATGCATGGATTTGCAGTGGAGACCAAAATGGGTTCAAACCTCAGCCCCACCACTTCCTTGGGCAATTTATCTAACCTCTCAGACCCTCGGTGTGCTCATCTGTTGAGAGGGGAGAGGAACACTTTCCTGTAAACTGTGTTTTGAGGATTGAACAAGATACGTGAAGTGAAGGTGTTTTGCCAGTCCGCCTTGTTGCTGGTAGAGTCGGTCCACTCTTTTCCTGATGGGCCAGCCCAGCTCAGGCCAAGAGGTGAAGAATGTGGAAGGGGCCTGAATAACGCCACCAGAAACAATAATTCCCAGCCAGCCCCACAACCAACAGAGGTGTGGCACTTTAAAGCCAAGGAAGTACTTTTCCTTCCGTGGTCTTAGTTAATACCTGAGAGTGCCCTAGGAGGTAGGCAGATAGGGATTAACAGCTTCTATTTGAAAGACAAGAAAGCAAAGCAAGGCCAAGAGGAGAAATGGTTTGCTGGGCCCAAGGCAGGAGTCCTGCCCACACAGATGCTGGTAGGATGGCCAGGTTAGGGGCCTGCAGATTGAGCTCCTGGACCACCAGTCAGTCTGGGGGGGTGGGCGTTGTTCAGCTTTGCCACCTCTCTTTCCCACTAGGGGCCAGTGCCTGGCAGAGCAGGGCTGAGGACCTGTGGTACACAGTAAAGGTGAGAACCACAGACCTGGGGGAGCCCCATGGTTGTGGGGCCCGAGAATCTCAGCCCCCAGGGCTGGGGCTGGGCGGGGCTGGAGATGGGGAGCCAGGGCAGGGCAGACAGGCTGGTGGAGGGAACAACCTGGACACACCAGGGCGCAGACTGAAGGTGCCGCTCAGGGATCAGGCTGGCTTCCGGCCTCCCCTCCTTGCCCCCAGTAGTTTATTAGGAGTAATTTGTTAAGCTGTTCCAACTTGTCAGCAGCCACTTCAAGGCTTCTGCCTCCTACTTGCTTTGTGGGGGGGTCCAAAAATGTCAGGAGCTGAGTCAGGAGCTAAGGGGAGGGCCAGAGAGGAGGGAGGGAACCTACAAAACAGGCCTCTGGGGGAAGAGGGTGTCCAGGCCTTGCTCCCCCTAGAAGACTTGCCTCCACAGGGTGCCATGTCTGAAGGGAAGAGACATGGGATAATTAATCTCCTGCCCTCACACCCCACCCCCCTCCAGCTCAGCTCTGGTCTCAGGAAAAAGAGAGGTCTCCAGGGAGGAATTGGTGGCTGGGGTGGGGGTGGGGGCAGGCAGTGGACGTGGCCTGGGAGGGGTGGGGGTGGAGCTTGGGCCTGGGGAGGAGGTGGAGATGACTGCACTGTGGGATATGTGGGCCTCAGGCTGCTCGGTGGCACTTGGCCCAAGGTGGGACCTCAGAAACTCATATGCAGGAGGAAACCAGATAGGGGCACAGATGTGCACTCTGGCAGATGCGTTATGCCAGACACTGAGCTCTAGGTTTCACTTGTGCTGTTTCATTTCATCCCTATAACCATCTCATTTTACAGGTGTGGAAACTGAGGCTCAGAGAGGGAAAGAGAATCACTCAAACTCCCCCACCTAGGAAGTGAAGGAACCAAATTCAAACATAGATCTGGCTGCTGCCAAGGTCTTCAGAGGGCTGCTTCAAATGAAAAAGAAACAAGAAAAGTTCAGTCGGGCAGGCAAGGGATCCATTTGCCAGCTCTCCAAGGCTGACCTGGGCCTTGGTTTTCCATCCCTACAAGAAGTAGGAGCCGGACTGGATGAGCCTGGAAGATCCTGCCACCCCAATGGTCCAGAATTTTCCAGGTCTGTGTTTTATTCCTCACCATGGCCAGTCTGCCAGCCAGTCAGGGCTAGGGGCAGGAACGGAAGCCTGGGAGAGCTCGAGCCACCCTGGGGAGAGGGAGGTGTTGGGGGAGGTGTTGTTCCTGAGAGGGCCAGGCCCATAGTACCCGACCAGGTGCGGCTTTGAGCAAGACTTGGCAAGAGGAGACAGGTCTGAGGCGAGCTTTGGCTCTTAATCACTGCTCCCCTCCCTCCTGCACGCCCTGCCACCCTCCCAGGAGCTGGGCGCCATGGGGGGCTGGGAATGGGAAGGCCCTGCTTCATGGGCTCTTGGGGGAAGCTCATTAGCTCGAGGGGCGCCCTGGCCCTCCCCTCACAGCTTGTCACACAATTAGCCACCCTCTCTGTACAAGTTGCTGTGTAATTATTGGGTCTTGGCGGGCTCGGGGCCATGTAATTAGCCTGCCCCAGCCTCCAACCAGCTCTCAGGGTCATTAGTGGGCCCGACTGGGGGTGGGCGGGAAGGCAAGGCATCTGCATGACAATGCACACATTGTGGCGCCTTTGCCTGCACCCAGGGCAGAGGGGCAGCTGGTGCCATTGAGTGGCCCCGCTCCTGGGCACATCTGCACCCCATCCCAACCCCCTGCTAGAAGCACCTCAAACCCAGGCCAGTTAGTCATAGGTTACAAATCCTTTCCCAGCCTTTTCTCCTCTGCGAGCCTCACAACAGCCCAGGAGGTAGGTACTCTGATCACCCCCATTTCGCAGATGAGGCAACTGAGGCTTAGAGAGGGATCAGGACTCTCTGAGATCACTCTCCTCAGAAGTGGTGGAGATAGGATTGGAACTCGGATCTGTCTTACTCATTCCTTTTCTCCCCATGGTGAGCCTGGGAACAGACTGAGGGTAATGTGCTTGATCCTCAGCCAGGGTTGCCCTGAGGAGAATTGCTCACCTATCAGGGGCCTCTGGGGCGGGTAGGGGGCTCTGTTTCTTCAGCTCTGAAACCCTCTGTGAGCCTGCTCCTAGGTGACACAGCAGCCTCTTCCTGGGCCCTCCTTCAGTTCTTGGAATTCTCCCCCAAGCCAGCAAGATGGTCAACTGCCCTAAGCTTTCTGATCTCAGAGGGAAGAGCTGCCAAGATCCCTTTGGGATCTGACTGTCCAGAAATGAATGTTCGCTTCTATCTAACCTAGGTCCCTCCATCTGCCTGCTGTATCCAGTTCATCCTTGGAGGGCTAACCAGTGGGACTCCCTAGCTTCACAATGCTATTCCTTTACTGAGACCCCTCTACCCCACCCAAAACCCCCCTCCTAGTTTTCTGCTCTCCTGCCCTGAAAGGGTTTTTTTGTTGTTGTTTGTTTGTTTGTTTGTTTTACTATCTCATGCCCTGTTTGGTTAATGCAGGTGTGGAGGGATGCTTAAGATACTGTTCCTGCTCTGTGTAGGACTTGAGGTACATTTATCATGGGGATCTTGCCTGGTGAATGGCTCCTTACTTTTTGGCCATTTAGAGCTGTGTGATCCCTAGCCTTTCTGGGCTGCCCAGGGGGTGGTGGTGAAGAGCAAATGACACAACTCTGGCAAGTGCCTGGCTCTGCTAGTGAGGGCATCAAATGAGAAAGTGAGTTCCCTTCTCTGTTCCCAGCTTTCATTCCTCCTAGGGCTCAGAACAAAGTACCCCTCCCTTACCCAGAGCCATAATATTCTGCACCTTGCCCCCCTCCCCTGCTGCATGCCCCCTGGCAACCCCCAGCCACCTTCCAGCTCCTCTTGAACTCTCTCCCCATTTTGAAGGCCGCATTATCCTGGCTGCAGGGAAATGAGTTGTTCCCTTGAAACCCCCCTGCCCCGCCCTCCCTGCCCCCCCTTTCCAGGGCTGGTGACAAGTATGCGGGACTTAATTGGCTGGAATGAAAGGCAGCGCTGACATTAATTGGCTACATTTGGCAGGCGGGCCCCCAGCCTCCCCCTCCTCTCTCTAAACCCCT